>JAQFVV010012789.1:305130-692360 GCA_028023455.1 Epiperipatus broadwayi
ATGTAAGTAGAATGTAAAAAAAATGTTAATAGAATTGAAAGAGCAAGTTTTAGAAACAAAGTTTTTAAATTATTTTCTCCCTCCCTTTCTACCTCTCTGAAATGTTATACTTAACTTGAAACAAGTAATCTAATATTCTAATACTTACTTGTTACTTCATATCACTCTAATTATACACATATAAAAACTATTATGTATGTGCGTGTTTTATCCCATAATAACAAAATATTATTTAAAACCAAAATAATAATAATATATTAGTTAAACTAAAATCATAATACCATAAAAAATTTGTTTACACATTAATATTTTTCATAACTGTAAAATTAATAAACAAGTAATTTTCATACATTCAAGATCATTTATGAAGCTCAAAAAGCTAGCTATTAGTAAGACATTCTTGCTTTTAATCTGATATGAATAATCTTTAAAAGTTCTTTAAATAAAATATACCGCTTTATTGCTAAAATGTTTATTAAGATCTGATATCATAAAGAAAATAGATATAAAAAGTCATATTACCGATCTTTTGTTTGTGGCGAATTTCCAAGGGTTCAAACTTGTCTTGTATAATGTCTATATTTCTGCAGCTACCATTTCCGTTTTACTGGGAACAATCTCTTTCTTGAGGTGTATAACTATTTGATAATGATGACTTTATTGAGGTTATTTGCTTTAGTGGATAGTTTGGAAATCATTATATTAATTTTTCTTCTTCCTGTCAAGTGTGATTCCTTAGTGGATGAAATATAGCGGTTGTTTTCACATTTATAAATTTTCTTGAGTTTAAAATCAGTTGTTGGAACAATTAATTGGACTTGATGATTAATATTTATCGGTAGATTAATTCATCTTTTATCGAATGCTAAAGCATATAATTGTTGTCCCACTCTTTCTCTGTTTAAAGCTTTTAGAACTGGACCTTGTAGGGTTTAAACTTGGATGCCCTACAACTTCCTTTATGGTTATATAAAAATGTGATGATGATTTTGTTTTACACTTTCTTACATGCACATTACTATAAATTTGGCTAGTGAGCAAATTGTAATGGCACAATATATATATATATATATATATATATATATATATATATATATATATATATATATATATATATCATTTCAAGTCACTCACAGCTGCTGTTGGTTTATAGGTTACAAATTGTTTAATTTACTTTGCTTGTTCATGAGACTTATTATTACATTACAAATTGATTTAATTTGCTCATGATAATCTATGCCTAGTTTATACTATATATTTGGATTTAGATTTGCTTTAGGCAGCTAGCAGAAGTGATTATCATTATTTATAAATCATATTTTACTTAATGCATATTATTTAACATATTCTCTATATAGCTTATATGCCTATAAAATTAGATTCTGTTTCAGATCAATGCTGAAATACAAATTATTATGGCAGGATGAACTGATGATAGGCAGTCAAACTTCAGATACCAAGGCACTTACAAAATATACACTGAGTCTGTGCATCTCAAAATGTGTACTTAATCATGGGATTTGTTATCGAGTAACTGGTTTCCTAAACACCATATGCATTGCTGTGAAAAATATCTTTAGCCCAGGTAATCAAACAACTAATATAATATTCTGGATCCTCATGCTCTAGTTTTAAATATAAAAAATGGGGTGGCTCTCAAAACCTAAGCCCATTTGAAGAAGAAATAGTTGTCTGAACTAAAAAATGGGGTGGCCATTAAAACCTATGCCCATTGCAAAGCATATTATATATATATCCCACTGATGCATTTCCTAAGAACACATTCACCCCACTGACTACATCATTATATAATAAATTATGATGCAAAACAATAGTTTCCTTCCATGAAACTACCGTAAATCAGTTCATTATCTAGCATCTATAACTATGCTATTAAGGAAAGCTTATGAATCTAATTTGCTAAGCCATCTATATCAGCATTTATATAACTCTAGGGAGGACTACAGCATATTTTGGATAATTACTATACTAAATTCTAGCTTTATGCCATATTTCATCTCTTTAGCTAAATATTAATTAAATATTTCATTTAAAGAAAACCTATCTTAAAGTGTTTATAAGCTTTTAATTATAAAGCTCAAATAAGATTTATTTTATCCATTTCAGAAGGGAGTTTTGTTTGTGCTAATAAATATGAAATTACATATTTGTGAGAATATCTAATCACTTCTCACTAATCATTTAACTACGAGTAAAACTCCACCTCCAACAAACATAGGATAAACAAATACATAATTGGAAAAAAATAATTTTGGCATAGATTTAACTAAATAAAACACCTTAGAAATAAGATTTCACATAAGTGAAATCTAAAATTTGGCTTTATTTGCTTAGTTTAAAGGGAATGAAATCAAATAGCCTAAATTAGATTAATTCAGTTTAATATCAGTTTAATTCATTTATGAGAATTATCAATAAAAGTAATTATTATTAGATTAAAGTATGCAAAATAAGTTGGAAACATAAATATCAGTTAAAATAAATCAGGCAAGATTTACAATTTAAATAAAATAAAATAAAATTTACATCTTAATTTAGAAGTTTAGAATACACTAAATTATATTGGCCATTGATAATAAATTTAGCTAGCTTTAGGAGTTATGAAGTATAGTTTAAAAGTTAATTTTAGATTGATGAAGATCTGTTACCACTATAACTTTTCTGCTGTGGCAGGGTGGCTTGGTCTTGAGCACTTTTTTTAGATGGCATTGGCTTTTGGTTCATTTTCCTCTGCATTCTGTAGATTACCTTTCCAGACTCAAAAGCAAGGAATTGCCTTTCTACCTCATCATCATCGTCATTCACAATTTTACAAAATTTCTTAAAATAATGAATTGACTAATAACATATTGACTGATTTAAAAAATGGCTGCAGTAAGATTATATACCAGATCACCCCCTCTTCCCTGTCTTTTTCTTCCTTGGTAGTTTTAGATCTATTTTTCTAATTAACTCACTATATTCTTGGAAATCTGGGATTCCTGCTGTTATCAATTTTTTTTCAGGTGGGTCCCTCAATCTTGACCAGGTTAATTTATTCATAGTTGTTTTAAAATCTATTTTTATTCTTAAAATTTTAAGTAGGTCAAAATACAGCGAGAAGGATTAATTTTACTAAATATACCTTTTTTGAAAAACAAATCTAAAACTCTGTAAACAATTTCATTATATATGTAACGCATTTAAACAATTTAACACTACATGCAGAAATATTATAATTTCAAATATTAATTTTAAAATAATATTTTAAATAATGAAATTTTCTAATGTTTTAATTCTATAACATTATTTTTTTCCTGCATGTATATAGATTCCAGTTACACATATGTAGCATGTTTACATTTATTTACTCACTAGGAATATATATATATATGCGTATCTACTGATTTCTTATATAAATATGCATACGCTTTCTATATTGTATGTTAAAATATATGCACACATACATAACCAGTATAATTAGATTTAAAATTAGCATAATATATGAGGATTTGGGTATAGATATACATAAATAAATACTACTATAGTATTATAGTATATAGTAAGTGAAACAGAAGGATAGATGGATCTGACTGTTTCAATACACAACACAGTATCTTAGACAGGGTTTCTTTGCATACTGATAAAATTGCATATATAGCATGATAATCACTTGGTAAATTGGTTCTTTCTAAAACTATAGACTGATTTATTGTCATTTTCAGGGAAAGTATAATCAAATAACTGTTGACATATATATAGTCAGCTCCATTTAGTCTAGAATTTGATAAACATTAGGCATACTGACTAGTACACAATATATACCAGCTAATGAATTATAGAAAAGCTGGCCCTGGCCTTCAGGTGAATTAAAACTGCTATTTTACACTAAAAGCAGTATCTGGATCCATTGCCCATTGTCTTCAGTTATAACTTCATAGTCATCATGCTGTCATAATCTGTAAAACTCCGCTCTAATCTTCCAATCTTTTTATAGTCAGGATAGAATTTAAAAAACTCATTAATTAAAAGTGTTTTTTATCTTGATTGAAAAAAGTTAATGATTCTTTTTCAATTTACCTTAATCCTTTCAAAAACAACTTTATATGATTTTTATCAAAATATGTTATATAAGCTTTAATTTAAAAAAATTTCTTTAATCAAAATGGATAGTAGAATTTTGTAATTACTGGTACATCTATGATAACATAAAACATGTTTGTTTTAATTTCAAATTAAAATTAATTAAATATTTATTAACCCTTTTAAAATGTTTAACTTTTTTTTAATTCAAAATTATTTATCCTTCCAGTGTAATATAAAAAATATATACAAACAATTTTGTTTGTATTTATTTCTACTTTTCCTTTCAACTGTATATTTATGTGTGCACACACTGTTATGTTGTATGCTAGGGATGCCCAACCTGTAGCTCATGAGTCACATGTGGCTCATGCAAATGTTTAATGTGGCTCAAATTGCACTCTTCAAGAAAAATTGATAAAATATTTTATGTACCTTGATGCCACATGCACACACTAAAAAATAAATACTTTTACAATACAAATGATAACAGGAATGAAACAAATCTGCTGATTCATAACAGTATCCAATGAAAGAAGTGTTTTTGAAATTCACGAATTTCATTGGTTTATTTCCCATTCTTGGAATGTTGTGCAGTCGACATGCTACTTTACAGGGCTACTGTCAATTGTTTGCTGTAGTTTGCATGAAGCACACGAGACATGACAGTGAACACAGAACAAATTTCGGAGTTGTGAATGAGATAGTCGCTTCTTCTAAATTTTGTAATTCTATCTTTTTTAGCTTCCTAATCATGTCAACATATGAGCCGGAAAAAAAGAAAAAATGTACCTACAATTACATTTTCAATGACGAGTGGGAAGAAAAATATTTTTTCATAAACTTTAAGAATAAATGTATTTGTTTAATATGCGGATCAACAGTTTCTGTTGGGAAAAAAAGCAATGTTGAACAACATTGTAAAACCCTTCATAATAAATATGATGCTGATTATCCTTCAGACAGCAATCTAAGAAAACATAAAGTGAAAGAACTAAAAAATGCATTAGTTGCCCAACAATCAGTGTTTACCATGTCCGCAAATAAAATGAAGGTTGCAACAGTAGCATCATTTAAGATTGCACATATACTTGCAATTCATAAAAAGTCCTTTGAGGATGGCAACATAATAACAGAAGCAATGCTTACTGCATCAGAGATTTTATTTCAAGAAGCCAAAAATAAAAATGAAATTTTGTCAGCTTTTCAGGACGTCCAATTATCCAGAAATTCTATCACTCATAGAATAGAAGCTATGTCTCAAAATGTCAAAGAACAAGTAAAAACTTATTTATAAAAATATATTTTCTTAAGTTTACAATGTGATGAATCAACAGATATCTGCAATGTAGCTCAAGTAAATATTTTTATAAGGATGGTCTTTGATAATTGCTCAGTGAAAAAAGATCTACTATCAGTTTTGCCATTAAAAGGTAATACACGCAGAGTGGACATAACCAAGTTATAAAAAAATCATTTAACTGAAATTAAATTTCCACTTCAAAAACTTGTGTCCATAACAACAGATGGAGCACCTGCCATGATTGTTTCTGGTCTTGGTTTTATCACATTTTGTAAGAAGAATGCTGAATTACCAAACTTTTTTACCTACCATTGCATCATACATCAACAGGCATTATGTACAAAAGTTTTATGTTATGAATATGTGATAAAAATTGTTTTAAAAATTGTAAATTCCATTCGTGCCAGACCACTTCGGAATAAATTGTTCAAAATACTGACTGATAAACTTGATGCTGAGTATGGAACTTTGTTGTTACACTCAGAAGTTAGATGGCTTACTAAGGGAAAAGTCCTACAATGCTTTTTAGAGCTTCTTCCGGAAATAAAACAGTTTTTAGAATTCAGAAACAAAACTTATGAAGAACTTAATAATCATAGATGGTTATCTGATTTAGTGTTTCTTACAACATAACAACAAAAATGAACAAATTGAATCTTGAACTTCAGAGTAAAGAAAAAACTATTATTGAATTAATTGGAAATATCAACGCTTTTAAATCAAAACTAAATTTGTGGATATCCCAAATAGAGGAATATAACTTTTACCACTTTACAAATTTGGAAAATTATGCAAAGAAATATAAGGACATTGACACAATGAGATATTCCAAAAATCTCGTAAAGCTTATAAATAATTTTGAAATTAGATTTTCTGATTTTCATAAAATTCAGCCCATTGCTTCATTCATTTCAAATCCATTTGTTGATACTAATATTTCTGAAATGTCACAACAAATTGAAAATATGTTAAATAAAAATTCTACTGATCTGCAAATGGAAATAATTGATTTTCAATCTGATCTACAATTAAAAACAAGAATATTACAAACAGACTTTTGGGTACTCGTAGATGAGAAAAAATATTCACTTTTAAAAGAAACTTTTCAAAGATTAAACTCCTGTTTTGGATCAACTTACCTTTGTGAAAGTGGTTTCTCAACAATGAATTTGTTAAAATCAAAGTTCAGATCTAGGATAACAAATGAACATCTGAATGACTGCATAAATTTAGCCATAACATCATATATACCAGAATACAATAAACTCATAGGCAATATGCAGTGTCAGGTTTCACATTAAATAAAATAATTAAAATATACTTTTCTTGTAATTGTAATTTTTATGTATATTACCAAATTTTTAATAAATAAATATAAATAAAATGTATTTACATTTTTTTTCTTTTTAACATATTACAGCAGTTTTTTTTTTAGTTTGTGAATTATGTTTATAAATGTAATACGAAAAATGCAATATATAATTGTGGCTCCCCAAATTTTTTTAAATTCTCAACTGGCTCATGTCAAGTTAAAGGTTGGGCATACATGTTGTATGCCATGAAACACATAATTGTTTTATATCCCTCATTCATGGGGAAAAGGAAAAGAGAAATGAAACATCAACCTAACAATATTTTTACATGCCCTGCTCCTTTGAGTCTTAGGGGCTGGAAAATATAAAACTATGCCTTGATCCTTTTCTTGGAGGGTTAAAGGCTAGAATCACGATAGGATTACATGAACTGCACCATGATAAACAATAGGAAATCAGAAAGTGTGTTGGAGCAATTCCTAAGACAGTTGCATGAAAATGCATTCTCAAACCAACAATAAAAACATCCATCATCAAAACTGAAAGGACAACTAAACAAAATTCAACAATCAAAAATCCAATCCAATCTTCAAAATCATAGATTTTCTATTCAACTCTAAATATGAATTCCTTAAATATACATTACCCACTATTTTCTAACTTATAATTATCAATACTTTTGTCACATATTTCACAGTAATACTTTAAAATTAATTCTGCATAAAATGCATACTCTTTTTCTTTCTCAAATGTTATATTTCAGATCAAGTTGAATGGCAATTTTGTAGTAATGGCCAGCAGTATTTGATCATTATTAGACCCACATTATGTGCCATTTGTAATGATATGGATCTCTGTGGAGAACCTGGGGTGTTGGACTATCACCATCATCAAGTCCAAGTCAATACAAAATTTAAATATGAATTTACAAATAATGTAATGAAAGATCAGCACAGAATTCTAACTATAAATTCACCTAGCATTGCACAAAAGCAATAATCGTTCATCATCATGAATGATCAATAATAAAAATAAATTGACAGTCAATCTTGTGACTGGATTTGAAAATGAGTCTACTATAGATCAGACTAATTATTTAGCCCTTCTAGCTTGGGGCAGATTATTTAAACAATAATTTGGATGCACAAACACAAGTTCTAATCCATAAGAATATAACAAAAAATTAATGCTGGGATACAAAAATATGCTGATCATCATCAATGCTCTGACCAATCAGTACCCTTAATGTAGTGACCAAATATTAACTTAATTTCTAAATAAATAATTAAAATGAAATGTGCATGAATTTTAAAAGATATCTCCTTTGTGCCATCCAGCATCATCATCATCTGAATGTCCATAACACTAAACATAACCCCTTTTATATAAGACTGTTATTCACAAATCCAGCTCAGTGATCAAAAGCTCTATGACTGTAATTGTGAGTGAGAGATATAATCCTAACATATAATGTTTTAAATCTATTCTAAGATTAATTAAATTTACTGAAATAACTTTAACAATGAATATAAATTTATTAATTAAAAGCAATAAAATGAAATTAAGGTCTGCTGAGTATGCTACAAATATAAAACTAGCATTCTGACTTTGATTAATACAATAAGTTATCACATTGTGATTTATATCTCAAAATAGGTTTACATAAAACACACCTAAGTATAAGCACATAGATGTGTAGTATAATAATTTATGAATACATTTGAATCATTCTGATTTAACATCTATGTGTGTACACATACTGGCACTTATAAAAAATAAACCTAATAAATGATATATTTTTTCAATACACAATTAATTCCATATTGAAAATATACATAAAATTCACCCACACACACACACACACACTCACTCACACACACACACACACATATATATATATATATTGTAACGATCCGGAAAATGCGACTTACCGTGATCTGCACTACGGGGCGCCATCTAGGCATTTGAACCTAGAAAAATTTATAAAGTAGGCAGATACGTAAGTCAAAAAAAAAAAAAATTTTTTTTTTTTTTCCTTTTAAATTTTGCATCCGGTCGTTAGCCCATGTCACTAGCTCAGTGGAATAGCAGAGATTAAATAATATAATATCTTATCTAATTATATTTCAATATTAAAAAATGAATAAAATAAGCCACTGCCAGTAATTAACATACAATTATTTATTTATGCACATATATATAAGATTTAAAATTATTTTAGTATTAGTTTTACATTTTAACATTTAACATTATTTTTAACTTTGATTTTTGACTTTAATTTACCTTTAATTACTATTACATTCTGATTTTACATTTTAATTAAGTTCGCACAGATGGGATTATAAAAGCTTGTTATAATAAGTTGCTATAGATCGGTTACATAGATTACACGGTTAAAAACATTCCAAAGTAAGCATAAGCGATCAAAATATAAAATTATTGATTACTGACAATTGCGGAGGGAAATTTATATGTAACCCAATAGTATTCACCATAAGATACTTGCATTGTCACCAATAACTTAAAAGACATCCGAATAAATACATTTTAGATACTCACCGTGAGGTATCATTATTTATCGAATGTCTATATATCTTGATCAAATATGAAAACACAAAACATAGTTAACCGATAAACAATCCATGCAAGCGTCTATAAACAACTTAAATTTAATGCATTTTTATTTAGAATCGAGTCTGAATACTACATAGATTTGCATTGAAATTAAAAATATTCTATCCCTATTTAACCTTAGGCTAAAATTCGCAGTCAAACTGGCATCAATCCATCTGATACATCGATGTATTCAATGTAATACGAAATACGGCAGCACCAAAAGAATTAAGAAAAGACATTGACTCTCAATCAGATAGGAATATTACATCTATCTAACGAGAAGAACAATAAAAAAAAACTCCATAGAAAGGAACTGCGTTCTCCGTCTTATAATTCCTTCCATAGGCAAACGGGTGAGTGCGGAGTATATATAAACGATTCTGCCCGTAGCGAATCTCCGATTACATCTACTAACTACATCAATATATCCAATCCATTGACCCAATCTAACAACGACATAAATAATCCAAGATTACCCTCCCCTAATATAACTTTACAAATCTATACAGCCATTCACACCGACTTAAGTTTAACATTTTTATAATTAATTTAACGGAAAACAAAAATCATAATAAAACTTAAAGAACAAAAAATAAATAAATGGAAATGATTTTACAAAATAAATACATTAAATAAAATTATAACTAATTAATAAATAATGTTGGTCAGATAGAATAAAATTGCAATCATTTAAATCTGGAAAGTTTTTAATTTACTGTTCATAAATTTTAAAGTTCTTATGGTTATTTAAATAGTTCATCTTCATATATTCCTTGCCGTTTGAACGTGAATTCCCATGTTGTCCGAAGATTGGTATCCTGTTGGCCGATTTATTTATCCATCCGGAGATTTTTTAGTGTAGTGGGTCCTCAATGTAGAAACGATGGTTCATTTTTCTTCCTTTCTTAGCAGAACTGAAGGGATTGAAGCTGTGCGTCTTTTTCAATCCCCTCAGCACTAACACCTAGCTGTTACATCGTAATAATCATCAATAACTAGTCACTGATTAATAATTTCCAAATTTTCCTTTTATATTAATGTGAAGGATTGAATTTACATTACGTCACCGATGCGATGGTCCTTTCGCTGCGGTCCGATTCCATAGGGATTTCTTCTTATTTGCTAACAGTTTCTATTGTTTTCTTATCTGACCGGTGTTTTTACATTTAAATGCCGAAGGCTGGTTTACATTTAACTAATTAACAATCATTTCCATTTCTGATTAATTAACCTGTTTTCCAAATCAAAAATATATTTAAAGATAAATTTAAAGATATAATTTCATCTCCAAATCTTTTTAAAATTTAGTTTTAAAATACTTTTTCTTTAATAAAGTTTTATTTTAATAATTTTTCATTATCTGTGCAATTTAATTAATATATAAGAGTTTAAGATGATATTTAATTTCAATTTTTAATTCTTAAAGAAAATTTTTAAATGCGAACTTTTTAATTTACTTTCATGTTTAATAAATTAAAAAAACAACAACAATGTAACGAACGTCTATGCTCGTTACAATATATATATATAAGCACTCAGATGTGCTGTATAATAATTTAAAAATTAAAATGTTTGAATTGTCACAGACTTATGCAAAAATTCAATTCATTTTTTAATAATACATAAATGTGCACATATGTGTGTGTGTATATATAAAGAAAGTAGATTATATGAATTAAAGCTATTGTAAGGGGTAGCTTACAATGCAATTATTCCTGCCAAGATTAGCCCACTTATTGAATAAAATTTATTTGAAACTTGCACTAATAATGGGGAGATTATTTATTTATTATTAACACATATATACATGTACAACACATATATATTTATTTATATTAGCAGTTAATTAGAAAAGTCACAATAAATTATTATTTTGTAACAAATCATTTAGTACAATCAATATTATAGGAATGATATTGTATATGTATATGCTATTTGATTGACAAACTTTAATAGATTTCTTTTAAGTCTAAATTGAACAATAGTGTAACATAATTTGTAGTCAAGTGACTAAGAGATTACCTGAGATCAAGTTAGGTAGCCATAGAAACAGTGTGAAGATAGAACAATGATTTTATTTTTTTTATTAATAAAATGTATTTAAACAATAAGCAGTCATGTCAGTCCAATGGCAAATGAAGATCTGAGCATGTTGCGAGACATAAGCACGGACTGCATAAAAACAGAAACCTTTTTTAAATCATTCTTCTTGCCAACAATACATCGGCTACAATAAGATAACAGCAATTGAATTAAAATTTCAAATACCAAAATAGAGTTGTTTTTTTAAATTGAATTATAGAAGTTTTTAAAAGCAAATATTGTACCTTAAATTTTGTCAAATTCAGCAGAAAAAGTGAAAAATGAAAAGAACAATTTATAGATTTTGGGGATAATTAAATCATGTTCTGATTGTAACTGAAAGAATTTTAATATTTGAAATCTTTTAAAAAAAACGAAAAATTAATTCTGCTAATAGAAAGCAAAAATGAAATAACTCTTTTATTATATATATGCAAAATTTCTTCTATCTATCTAACATAATTTATTATTATAAATAATTGTTTATAGTACTTTAAGATGAAGATGGGGTAAAGGAAAATGTGCTATTGTGAAATTGCATTCTTCCCTAACACGTTGGCATAAGACCTATTTTCATTCTACTTTATTATAATATGCAAAAAGATGCCTCCAGTCCAAAATAAGTATGCACAGGAATATTTATAGGTGAATTAGCTAAGGATCAATGTGTTTACTATATATAATGCCAGGAGACACTGCTGCATAATCTATCCTTGCCAAGGAAAATGATTTGCTGATCTAAACGGCTGTTGGAAAGTAACAAGCCTAACTATCAACTACTACTACTACTATTAGGACGATTTTATGAATTTTGTTCCAACTATTATTTTGATCAAGAAATTAATGTTATAAATTTTTGTTTGATTATCTTTTAGCTGTGTTATATCTTCATACTCTGATGGGGTACTTCACAGTCTATGCTGCTAGAAATTTCATTTTTCAGAGTTAGCAGAGAAAAAAAAAAGGGGGGGGGGTGATTAACTTGGTTTTTTATTGCAAATAAAATCTAGGTCAGCTCAGTTTTCCCACCTGCTTCATATCAGGTTATCTATGTATATATTAAGGTAAGATTCCCATTTATTTTTACAGATTAAATCACAACACTTAGTAAATTACAGAATTCATCTTATATGCTTTATATTGTTGATTAACCATATAAAACAACAATATAAAACACACACACATATATATATAAACTTAGATTGGGGGACTTAAACCAAATAGATTGTGGAATTCAACAGATGTTTAATTTATAGTCAGCATCACAATCATTTTAAATCATTAATGTTTATTTTTCTTGTACAGTTCATGATTTGTAAATAATGAGTGTCATAGATAGATTTCTACCATGGGGTAAAAGCGTATGGATCTAGAGAATTATTAGCTAACAGAATGGTAGAAATTCATATGTGACACTGTATTTATTATTTTTTATTATTACTATTGTTCTAATACTTTATTTTAATTTCATTTATCATTGTCAATAAATGTTAAAGTGTTTATTTATATATATTATTCTGGTCTCTGGTTTATTGAGTTGTCCTGACATTCAACAGTTAACAAATAATTATGCATGCACACACACACCTATTTCATTTTCATATAATAGTTTTATGGTAAATCAAATATTTTAAATACTAGTTGTAACCTATATAGAGGTGTGGAAGTTGCTTTGTGTATCTGTTCATACCTGTTAAGAGAGTCAAAGGTAATATTCTCCCTGGACTCAAATACTAGGGCATAATGAAATCGGAAAGGGGTGAAAAGTGGATAAATTAACCTAAATTGTCTAGTCAATTAAAAGTATGTGCAATCATTGATTATGCATTTCATCAAGTTTTCATCAGCATCCTACCCAAAGATCCAAAGTCTGACTGTAGTTAGATATGACTTTTTCCCTTTCCAAGCCTGGTAGAACTCTGTAGACCATGTCATCAGGAGCAATAAATCAGTGCACATTAAACCATAGTCTCCAGACTGCTACACTTGCATAGCATTACAGTTCACAGATGATTTTTTTCATCTGTTACATATGGCATGTAGACAGGATCATATCTAGGCATATTTACCGACCATTATACTATTAATTAGCCTCTTTTTTGGTAAGTAAAAGTTTTCTTTAAAAAATATTGTGAGGGTAGCTTAAAATCACACCCACACAAACCGTAGCCACCTGAAATGTTGGACTGTAGTTTAGTTAGAATTTTAACATAAAGTAAATAATAAGTTTTGCTAAAACACTTTTAAAATATAAATGTATGAATAATTAAGATATTGTACTAATGTTATAATAAATGGTGGGAATAATAGCTCATTTACCATTAAGTCACACACATATATATATTGTAACACTATCTGTTCATAAAAAAGTTGTTGTCTAAAAATTATTAAAATAAAATGCTCATAAATAATGTGAAGGTTTCAAATTGAGAGATAGTTATTTATAAAAATCTAAAGAGTTTTTTTTTTATTAAACAAAATGCAGTTTGCTTTAGAAATGTTAAACCTAAAAGTCTAAAGAGTTTTTTTCTATTTTGAAATAAAAGTACAAATAATTAATGAGAAGGGGGAGGAAAATCAACTCAACAATTTTAGAAAGTAAATAAAAGTTAAAAGTTGTGACAGTTCAAGAATAAATTTCTCTTTCGTTTAAGATATTAAAGAAAAAAAAAGTTGTTTGCTAAAAACAATTAATTCATAGTTTTAAGGGGAAATTAAATCTTAAAACTAAAAGAAAAAAAAAGGAAAATCTCTTTCACTCAAATTATTTACTAGAGTAAAATGTATGTGTGTGTAAATAGAGAATGATTGATAAAATAAATATGTGCATGTTAAAAAATAATATAGAAGTTAAAATGTAAAACCAAAATATGCAATGGCTACTAATTAAAAATTCACAAAAACAACAAGATGCAATGACCACTAATTAAAAGATCTCCATCAACAGGATTAAAAGCTTATCTAAGGAATTTCAACAACAAATATAGCTAGAGGACACCAAAATGACAACAGGTCATCCTAATAAATAGTCCAGTTTTTTCATCAGACAATCAGTTCAGTTCAGTCAATTAATCAGTTCAGTTTGCAGTTCAGTCAATCAATCAAACAATCTGTTATGTATCCAGAATCAAAGACCATACAGTGTTGAGAAACTTTTAGGAATATACGATCTTGCTTCAGCCCTTAGTCTAATGGAAGATCAGCAATTTGCCTGGTAAAAGTGATGCCTGGGTAACAATTTGAAGCTGCCCAATGTCTAACTGTATCTAACAATAGTATCACGGAAATAATAAACATAAAACCTCCACAGGGCTTCGAAACCAACTGGTGGGAAGAGTTTCATTTGAAACAACAAACAGCAAGAAGTATCCACATTCTAAAATCCTAGGTAACAAATAACATTTTTCTTATTTCCATTTCTAAGTAAAGTAGCCATTGCAATAGTTTGAAGCCTTCCAGAGTCAAATTATAATGAACTCTATAGCATGCATAAAGAAATGTTGATGTGTGTGTTTTGAAATGTTGTCTATGTTAATGCTTGAGAATATTTTATATTGATGTTATGTATATATTTAAATGTCAAATATTATTTAATGCTTGTATTATATTCTAGTTTATTATATGAATTAAGAATGTGTGTGGTCATTATAGATAATTATCACTGTCTAAATTAATTAAGTTCTTATAAAAGTATACAAGAATTACAATAATAAATATCTAGTTTAATAAATTATCTTTAAGCTTAATTTTGTCAGTCAATTCTTTTTACCACTAGTTAAAGAGATAATTTGTTATTGTATTACAATAGACTGAGTTAGTTATGGAATGTTTAGGCATTGAATTAGTTGTCATTGTTCAAAGCACGTTAATTGCTTTGGTAATTAATTGGTGTCCGGGGTTTACTCTGAACAAAAAAGTGCTTTGAATAATAGGTGTTGAATTCAACAGTCGAAAAGAAATCTGTTTCCTTCAAATGTGGTCAGTTAGATATATTTTACATATATATCTGCTGGTTTGGATACAGGTGCTCTTTGAGTACTCTCTTCTCTGCCTAAGGGGCCATGGTGGATCAATACATACATTGCATCAGGTGAAGATCAAATATCATCATATGAATAAATTAAGTCTCATATTTTGTATAAAAGTCTTATAATTTTGCCTTCATAAAGTTATTGTATTAAAGAGTTAAAGTATATAGATTTTGTTTACTCACCCATAAGTGATCTCTCTCTCTCTTAGAAATGCTCCACCTGGTTCAATATATGTATATATTGTAACATTTTCCTCATTTGCTAGGCCCTGTACACAATAAACTGCATGAGTTGATCAAGTTATGGAAAATAAAAAAGGTTTCATTTTTTTATTTCAAAAACATAACTATATTTCCTGATCAACTCTACCTAAAAATTGTTACGAGTACAATTGCAAACCAAATCAGTTTTTAATTTATAAATGAGAGTGCCTGAGTCATTAGACTCACTGATTGTGCATCAAACATATCGTAACTCATAAAGTAGTAATTATATGATCAGGATTAAAATTCCCGTTAAGTGGTAAAAGATTTTCCCCTTTGACCTAATTAAAAAAATAAATCTACTTGGCAAAGGTAATTTATACACTAATTTGAATCCAAATAATCAAATCTAAAATGTAAATATAATAACATTATTAATTTTATACATGTACAATGAAAGTTATATTAATAATAAAGGTTTATTATAGCATGTCAAACATCTAAATTTTATGATAACAAAAAAATTATAATATTGGAAAGAATTAAGCATAACTAATTTAATCATTTGTTTCAAATATTTCTTCTTGAAGTAGTAACTACTTTGTGTCTCTTTTATTTTTCTGTGGTAACAGTTTGATTCAACACTCAGTTCATAAATCTTTAGATAAAAAATTATGAGATAACCATTTCTTTAAATTTCAGTTCATAAAACTTTATATAAAAGTTATGGCCACTAACTTACCAGTAAGTTTGAAATTTACATAGGTGATTAATCATCTGAAGTCCAATTCTTTTGATGTGTAGTCCACAGTAGTTTTTTTTATTGTTTTATTCCTTCCAAGTCTCCAATCGGTATTTAGATAGAACCAGACAATGATTTAGGTGACTTTTCCTGAGAGAAAGTGTTGGCAAATGATAGAGTTCTACTCACTCATGGAGAGTGGTTTCAGTTCATATCTAAGTGGACACATTTTCTTATTTTTTTTATTAAAAAAAATATGAGGCACCTCAAATTGCTTAACACTCTCAGAAAAAAACAAAGACCCTTTTCCAACCTATTGGCTCCTTTTATACCCCAGATCTTGTTTAGAAGTTCTGAACATATTTCTTTTACCTTTTGTTTTATTTTATAAACTTCTACACCATTATTTTTTTACTACAAAGTCTCTTTTCTTTTTATGAATTTCAGCCATCTTTAATTACCATTAGAAAGGCATTTCCGATAGTAATCTTTTACATTTGAAATTTCCTTTCATTATTTGAATCAATTATTTGGTATGCACTTTCCAATATCGAATTTATTTTAATTAAATTACAAAAAAAGAAAAATTAAACTTTCATTGTACGTTTTTTTTTTTAAAAAAAATTATATTAGAAAACAAAAAAAAAATTACAGATCGTTTACTCTTTTTTTTTATGATATACAATGTCAAATCTCAGGGCCAGGGGAATGAGAATAAAATAGGGGTTTAACTAATTTTATTCTTGTTTTAAGTTCTATTTGGGGTTTTTTGTATTAGTGTGCTGATATATTTTGTACACCCATTCACAAGTGACATGTAGCTTTAAGGTGCACTTTTAGGGTCTAACATGGTGGAATGAGAAACATTTCCACATTTACCTGTGTCCTTTTCACTCAAGCATAATACTAACCATAAAAAGCCCAAGTCATAAGCACATATGAAGATTTCTCATCATTTTGAGTCTTATAGGCTCAATGGCAACTTGGTCCACCCTCCCATTTCTTGGGATCCCTGCTAGAAATAGACTGATGGGCATTTATAGGTGGTTTTATGTTAAGTACTGCATACAAGGACTCAGGGCTATGCTTTTTTTCCCTTGCCAGTATCCCCCTACCCAGTCAACACTTGTGACTGAAACATCTACCTCAGCCACAATCGTGTTTTTCTTTCTGTAAATCATGTAAATTTATATATACATATTTTAATATTCTAGTTACAAGTTTTCATGTTATTTTTATTTCATTTCTCCAGAGGCATATCGAAGATCTGCAGGGTGTCATCTAGCCCAATTTATCTCTCAATGTTATTTATCTATATAATGGTTGATGGTGGAGGTGATAGGGATCGAACCCTCTCTCTGTGTTGCTCACACCAGTCTCTTCACTTTACATCAAGGTCTTCTCCCTTGTATTTACTTTGACTTCTAATTTTTTTTGTCTGGTGATGGAGGTCTTGCATGGATTCCCATCCCTTTATTTTTAGTTAGGGACCCCTTATCTTTTCTTTGATTTCCAGGGACTATCAGTAAACACTGTAGTGTTCAGTTGTAGTTGACCCTTCTGGTTCAGTGTTTTGTCAAAGTATTTAAAACTTTATTCTTCTCCAGCCTTGTCATTCTTGAAAGCACTAAGTAATTCTTTCATTCTCTCTACTGTCTCACATCCAGTGCTTATCAACACATGCCCTATAGGATCGGGAAAATTTTTCCATGTAATCTTGATAATCTGTTTCTCTGTCAACTTGCACTCCATCAGTGCTTGTAGTTGTGCTACTTGTTTCCAAAAAAATGATACACAAAGCCCTTCTGCTCTACATTTCTCTTGCACCACTTTATTCTTAATTCTCTCTTGGTGGTCCTCGTTCCAATAACATTTGATTAATATTTGTCCATACTGAGTGAAGTTATTTGGTTTTTTAAACAAGGATTCCCACCAAGCTTGTGCTGTCCCTCATAAATGATTAACTGCCACCATTAGCTTAATGTCTTCTGACATGTAGTTTATCATAAAGCTGCAGGCTATTTAGGTGGTTCATCGGTGATTCTCCATCTTGTCAATAGAAAATTTTTAATTTCAAAAAAGGATTTACTGCACTCAGCATGTTTTTTCTATTTTCTAGAAGTTTTATCTCCTGGTTCTCCTGTTTATCAGATCTCAATTCTATCACTTCTGCACTCTGTGTCTCTTTTGCTATTTTCTCATCTAACTCTTCTTTCATTTCTTTAATCTCTACCTTTATTTCTTCTTTCAATTCTCTGACCATCTCTGCCATTTCTTTCTTTATATTTTCTTTGAATTCCATCATGAATTTGAATAATAGGTTTCTTATTAAGGATTCCATGCCCTCTTTCAATTCTTTTTCACCTTCTGCCATATTTTGTATATTTTTACCACTTCTCAATTTCATATATAGCTGTGTGGCTTATTTTTGCTATTGTACACAAAATCTTAACTTCATTGCTACGATATAAATTCAATATTTTATTTTGCTTTGCTAATAAATTCATTCACTGATACCCCTCTCTTTTATCAACCTATAATCTCCCATCCCTCTCTACCTTTACCATCATTACTAGCCTTCAATCGGTTTTATTTATCTTTTATTATTTAATTTATGCACTATTATTTTGTTTCAATATAGTCTTATTCAAAATCTTACACTCTTACCCTACTCTTAAAAAAAACTTTTGTAATCATATGCAATAATTTTTTAGACTTGTGTACTAATTGCAGTCATATTTATTTTTTTGCTATGGACATCAAATTCTCTGTTTTATGCCATTTTTAAATTTTCTCAGGTTGTGGATTTTTTTTTTCGAAGTCCCGCATTAGGAAGCCATTGTAACATTTTCCTCATCTTGCTAGGCCCTGTATGCAATAAACTATGTAAATTGATCAAGTTATGCAAAAGAAAAATGTTTCATTTTTTTTATTTCGAAAACATAACTATATTTCCTGATCAACTCTACCTAGAAATTGTTACGAGTACATTTGCAAAACGAATCAGTTTTTAATTTATAAATGAGAGTGTCCAAGTTGTTAGACTCACTGATTCTATATCAAACATATTGTAACTCATAAAATAATAATTATACGATCAGGATTAAAATTCCCATTAAGTGGTAGAAGATATTCTCCTTTGACCTAATTAAGAAAATAAATCTACTTGGCAAAGGTAATTTATACACTAATTTGAATCCAAATAATCAAATCTAAAACTTAAATATAATATTATTAATTTTATACATGTACAATGAAAGTTATATTAATAATAAAGGTTTATTATAGCCCGTCAAATATCTAACATTCATGGTAACAAAAAAATATAATATTGGAAAGGATTATGCATAACTAATTTAAGAATTTATTTCAAATATTTCTTCTTGAAGTAGTAACTAGTTTGTGTCTCTTTTATTTTTCTGTGGTAACAGTTTCATTCAACACTCAGTTCATAAATCTTTAGATAAAAAATTATGAGATAACCATTTCATTTGAATTTCAGTTCATAAAGCTTTATATAAAAGTTATGGCCATTAACTTACCGGTAAGTTTGAAATTTATGTAGGTGATTGATCATCCTACATACAATTCCTTCAGAGTGTAGTCTGCAGTAGTTTTTTAATTGTTTTATTCCTTCCAAGTCTCTGGTCAGTATTTAGGTAGAGCCAGACAATGATTTTGGTGACTTTTCCCGAGAGAAAGTGTCAGCAAATGATAGAGTTCTACTCATTCATGGAGAGTGATTTTAGTTCATATCTAAGTGGACACATTTTATTATTATTTTTTTAAAAAAAATATGAGGCACCTTGAATTGCTCAACACTCTCAGAAAAAAAATGACCCTTCTCCAACCTGTTGTCTCCTTTTATACCACCAGATCTTTTTTAAAAGTTTTGTGTATATTTCTTTTACCTTTTGTCTTCTTATTTTATAAACTTCTACATTATTTTTTTTACTACAAAGTCTCTTTTCTTTTTATGAATTTCTGCCATCTTTATTTACCATTAGAAAAGCATTTCCAATAGTAATCTTTTACATTTGAAATTTCCTTTCACTATTTGAATCAATTATTCGGTATGCACTTTCCAATATCGAATTTATTTTAATTAAATTGCAAAAAAAAAAAAATTAAACTTTCATTGTATGTTTTTCTTTAAAAAAAATTATATTACAAAACAAAAAAAATTACAGATCGTTTACTCTATTTTTTATGATATACAATGTCAAATCTCAATTTGTACCTTATATATAAATAAATGGTACAATATATATATATATATATATATTGTGCCCTTTTGATTAGGTCCAAATGAATTCATTTAGTCACTTTTTAATTAAGGATATATTTTGATTGGTATGATTACTGTGTAATGTTGGAAATCTTTTAAAATGCTTTGTTAAAGTAAAAAAGAGATTATTAAATACATAAAAACTATACTGATATGTGAAAATAGTCAAGTAAAGCTAAATAGTGTAATTTTGTATGGTTGGGAAAACTGACCCTAGTAAAATAGTATATTAAAAATCTTAAATAAGTGTTAAAAGCTAAATTTAAATTAATGACTTAAAATTAAATAAATTAGTGTATTGTAAAATAAAAATTATACTTAATATTTGTATTATAAATTTATTTAAAAAATAATATTTTTGGTGGACAAATGTGTTTAATAGTATCAAAATTATTATTCTAAATTATATTATTCTTTAATATAATATTTTTTTGCAATTAAGTATTTATTTTGTTATCAGACAGTAATTGAAAAACTGATACACATTGTCTGAGTTTTTAAAAGTTATGTGACACGAATATTCATACTTGTGTGCTTGCAAGTTTTTTTAATAGTTTCAAAATTGCTTTAGAATTGTACTATGAAATTGAAAACATTTGTTGGCCACAAGATAAAGAAAAATCAGTTGTTATAAAATATTTAATTAGGATTTTAAAAATGAATGTAGTGAATAAAATTAGATTTTTAAAAATAGATACATTAAAACTAAATGTTGAATAAATTAATAAAATATTATTTTCAAAATGTAGTTTCAAAGTATTTGATTTGTTTAAATAGAAATATAAAATTAATTTAGAATTAAATAATATAATATTGAATGAGTCATCATTTTTATTTTTGAAATTTAATTGTGTAAGATAGTCCTAATATGAAAATTAGATCACCAGATAAAGATCTAAATAGCCAATCAAATCATCAATTTATTTTGGTATAAAAGTAGATGTTCATAGGTTTCTGTGTGCTATAATCAATTCAATTGGATGCTTTAATAAGTCAATTGTGCTTTAATCAGTTAATTCTGTGCTTTTAAATAACTTTCTTAATAATTTGTTATTTTTAAAATATCAAAGTATTGTATAATTTATTACTTGGAATTATTTTAAAAGAGAGTATTAAATAATTATAAGTTTTATTAAGTTAAAATCATGCATTGTTAAAACAACAAAGATTTCCTGCCAAATAGTCTATTGAAACAATCCAGCTTCACAGTAACTATGGAATTCATACTAGTAGTAATTGTATATTTGAGGAAAGTAAGAATGGAGTATAGATACTAAATAAAAATACAATTCTAAAAATATTAATGGGAAAAAATATACCATTAGTTATATTAATATCTTGGACATTGTTGAAAAAATTGGACAGGAAATTTTGTTAGAAAATTAATTTAAATGCATTTTATTGGAAGAAAGGATAGCTGTATCTGAAAAAGCAAAGTTATACGGTAAAAACATTAATTCTCAATATTTTGAAAAATATATAGTTTTAAAAGAATTGCAGTAAATGTTTTAATGAAATATTCTTTTTAAAAGTTTATTCTGAACTTTTATTTAAAATGATGGAGAGATAAAGACTAATAATACTGCAAATACATTTTATATAACATGTCATCATTATTAAAAAAAAAAAGACCGCATTTATTTAATAATGTCAAAAATCGATTTTTGGAAAATCATTCTTTGGAAAAGAAATACCTGGGTAATTAAAATTATCCTGATAAAATACTTTATGCTAACTTTATTAAATTATTAAATGCTAATTTCAATCGATCAAAAGAGCGTAATTTCCATATAAATATGCCTGAATCTATATAGCCGTGACAGATGCATCAAAAGCCCAATACAGGATCCTATAGAATGGGAAAACTTTGGAGGATTATTTTTAATTTTCTAAATTGATATCACCTTTAATAATCATTATCCTGAAAGATATAGACAAGGGACTATAATTTTTTGTGAACTTTCAGCCAAGGATTAATGATTATTTTCATAAGTAACTTCACATTTAAAAGTTGACCACATCATTTTTTTACTTCACTTTTTTTTTATCATTTGTGAATACACTGCATCGGAGGAGAAAAGTTTTGTTCTCAAGTGTTAGATAGTGTTTGTCATAGCAATGTATGTCAGGGAGTAAGCATCTATATGAACTAATAATGAAAATATTAGAAGAAATAACTTTTTTTAAAAAAAAATTTACTTTATAATGGATTGGAGTTTTTACATAAATATGATGCTATGACATATGAGAAAAAGAAAAAAAAATTATGTACTAATAATAGAATTAAGTTTTTTATTTATTATTGTAGGCAGGAAAATTACATACAAAATATCTACTAATATAGTATAATAATTATCGTAAAGAATATTTAAGTCTCTGTAAAGTTTTTTATAAATATCTTTTTGAGTATGATAGTTTTTCTGAGTAAATGGTAATATTATTTAATATATTTTATGAAATGTGGACCAGAAAATGTCTAAAAGTGACCAACTAGCAATTTGTCACTGTGGGTAAAAGTTATAAAATATTAATTTTTACATGATGTATTTATTTTTATTTTTATTTAGATTTCTTGAAATATTTTATAGTATTATCTTTTTCATATGAACATATGAGTATATGTGTGTGCATTAAATACACATAGAACTTATTGTTATTTTAAAAATATAAGCTAGATTTTTTAAAAAATATGCATACTTTTCTTTTATATTACTAATGTAATATGATTTAATGATGAATATAATTTATATGATTCTTTAGTAAAGGAACTCTATTATTTTTAAATGTTTTAAAGTATTGATTTTATACATTGATACAAAATCATTTGTATTTCTATTGCTGAATTTTGAAAGTGAAATAACCTTTTCTTGTTTAGTAGTTTTAGATTGTTGAAGTAGTATGTGAATCTTATTTATTGTTTTAGTATAATGTTTTGATAATTTTTGTGATGTAGATTGATAAATCTATAATGAAATTTTAAAGTGGTAGTGACCTTGGGAGAATGAAAAGAAACCAAAGGGATGCTTATATGTAGGATTTATGGGGAATAGAAAGTAATTTTATTGTCTTAGTAGTTTATGCAGGTACAGATAACATAACCTTCGTGACTTGTATATTTTCCATGGGCAGTGTCTTTCATAGTATTGAGTATTATAATGTTCTAAGGAGCTGAATAAATAGCCAGACATTATTTTATAGTGGAGGTTATTAGACAGAAAAGTTGTGTCTCATTTCTTTATATGCACTGTTGCAATGTTGATTATCCTATATGTTTATACTATTGAGTCAATACTCTAGTTAATTCTTCATACCTATGCATCTGATCGCTATCGTAATTTCAAAAGTTATTGCATCATACAGAACTGTATTTATGAAGGAGAATAATAAATAATTTTGGGAATTGTAGGATTGTTATTTTTGAAAGAAAATAAAATAGATTTTTCTTGCTTTGATTTATATTGAGATCAAATACAAATGAGATTAAAAGTAAACTCAAACTATAAGGATAAAGAATCATAAATATTTCTGTATTTTACTAAAACTATTTTTTTTAAAAAAATATATGTAATAATAAAGTTATTTACAAGATTTTTGAATAATTTTGAATATCTTGATTATACATGGTAATGCATATTTTTAAAAAATAATACATCCAGAAAAACAATATAAAATAGAACAAATATTTATATTTTGTAAATATTATTTTAGAACTCACGTCAACACACACATAGGGATTTTTTATTAAAGTAATGCCAAGCAAGATGTATAAAATATGTTAATCATATTATTTTATTAAGTCCATTTATTATTTAACGAACTAAAATAAAAATTTTTTTTTAATAATGTCAGCACTATCATAATAAAAGTTGTTTAATTAATTGAGTACAAAATCTATGAACATGTATTGAAAATAAGTGCTACTTCAGTAATTTATGTTTTTTTTCTTTCATATTTTGTGTATGTTTACAAAAAACATTATACTACAGGTCAATTGGTAGATATTATATTTTAAGCTATAATTGTATATGCAATTATTATTAAATAATATTTTAATTTGCGAAGCGTAGATAGTTAAAATTTGAAATAAAATGAGATACTGCCAAATCTCTAGTGCTCATTACAATACTTATCTGATAGCCAATCAGATGTCATTGAATAGCTATCCAAATGACATCCAAACCTAAACACACAACAAAGATTTTACGAGAAAAGGGCAGCCACCCTTTTCTCTACTTTTCTTTTTATATATCTCAGCCAGTCATAAGTATTTATATTTGAAAGCTTGAAGCTTTAAATATTTTCACAATTAACTCACTGAGTCTAAATCATAAAAGTACAATTCCTATGATTTACTATGTAGTAGTTTTTAGAATACATAACAAGCAGTAAAGTATGTAAATAATATTTTAATTTGTGAAGTGCAGATGAAAATTGAAATAAATTGAGATACTGCCAAATCTCTAGCACTCATTACAATACTTATCTGACAGTGAATCAGATGTCATGGGTAGCTGTCCAAATGACATCCAAACCTAAACACACAATAAAGATTTTACGAAAAAAGAGCGGCCACCCTTTTCTCTACTTTTCTTTCTATATATCTAAGCCAGTCATAAGTATTTAGGTTTGAAAGCTTGAAGCTTATCATTTAGACTCAGTGAGTTAATTGTGAAGATATTTAAAGCTTCAATCTTTCAAATCTAAATACTTATGACTGGATTAGATATATAGAAAGAAAAGTAGAAAAAAGGGTGGCTACCCTTTTCTCGTAAAGCTATCCATGATATCTGATTGGCTGTCGGATAAGTATTGTAACGAGTACTAGAGATTTGGCAGTATCTCAATTTATTTCAATTTTCAACTATCTGCACTTTGCAAATTAAAATATTATTTACATACTTTAATGCTTGTTATGTATTCTAAAAACTACTATGTAGTAAATCATAGGATTTCGCGTTGTACGTTTATGATTTAGACTCAGTGAGTTAATTGTGAAGATATTTAAAGCTTCAAGCTTTCAAACCTAAATACTTATGACTGGCTTAGATATATAGAAAGAAAAGTAGAGAACAGGGTGGCTGTCCTTTTTTAGTAAAATCTTTGTTGTGTGTTTAGGTTTGGATGTCATTTGGACAGCTATCCATGACATCTGATTGGCTGTCAGATAAGTATTGTAATGAGCACTAGAGATTTGGTAGTATCTCAATTTATTTCAATTTTTAACTATCTGTGCTTTGCAAATTAAAATATTATTTACATACTTTACTGCTTGTTATGTATTCTAAAAACTACTATGTAGTAATCATAGGATTTCACATTGTACATTTATGATTTAGACTCAGTGAGTTAATTGTAAA
Source organism: Epiperipatus broadwayi (assembly GCA_028023455.1). Lineage (NCBI taxonomy): Eukaryota > Metazoa > Onychophora > Udeonychophora > Euonychophora > Peripatidae > Epiperipatus > Epiperipatus broadwayi. The sequence continues at coordinate 331,149 of JAQFVV010012789.1, forward strand.
GATATTTAAAGCTTCAAGCTTTCAAACCTAAATACTTACAACTGGCTTAGATATATAAAAAGAAAAGTAGAGAAAAGGGTGTCTGCCCTTTTCTCATAAAATCTTGGTCATGTGTTTAGGTTTGGATGTCATTTGGACAGCTATCCATGACATCTGATTGGCTGTCAGATAAGTATTGTAATAAGTGCTAGAGATTTGGCAGTATCTCAATTTATTGTAATTATTATTAGTAATATTATTATGATTATTGTAAAGAAATATGAAAAGTTATAAGTTGGAGTAAAGGCTTATGTACTTGTAGATTTTATTATTTATTTTATTTTGAAATGAAGAAGTATGTAATTTACCCAAGATGTATTTGTAAATAGTGTACATAATTTATTTTTGTTAAAAAGTTTTATAATAAAATTTTGTTAAACTTGTTTTATAAAGCTGTGTATTGCATTGATTCTTCACACTACAAGCACATGATCTCCGGATATATAAACCAAACATAATATTTGCACAGTATGAATATCGTTATTTACTTAAGAAATTATAGTGTTTCTTAATATAATTTATATGAGAAGTTTTCATTTTACATCATTATTATCTTTATGGTCATAAATTAATTAGATAAGTTATTGCATAGAATTATAATATTATTCGTTGTCACATATTCTCAGATTATCAGATTATACCACACCTTCTATTTAAGATGCCACATGAAAGCTAAAAGATTATATTGTATTATTTATTGTTATTATTGATGATTACTATAATATGGAAATGTAGATAAGATTGATAGTTATACATTGAAGCTGATTATTATTATTATTATTTAGTAGTAGTAGTAGTAGTAGTTAGGTGTGGGTTGAGGGTGATACAAAATTCCTTATCATGCTTGACTACAAAAAATTAAAAATTGATTCGAGTTAGTTTAAAGAACCTGAGATTATTATAGTCATATTATTTTAATAAAGAGATTAGGATTTATTTATTAGCATATTATTAAATTGATTATTATTTTAAAGTCATAAGAATGCTATGAATTTATTATTATTTTAAATAATAGGGGGAATAGTATTCTTATGTCACTGAGGTTGTATACTGTGGGATATTGGCTCAATGTAATTCTTTACTACTTGTATTTCACTACATTGTCTCATTATTTATTAATATTTTATTTATTTAATTTTATAAACCGAACCATTTTATCATTTCTTATTAGTTAGAGCTAGTTTAATAGTAGACAATATCATAGGATATCTGTATTATTGATTATATGTATTTTAGTGGAGCATAGCCATTTATCTGAGCTAGTCCTATTTTATTATTATTATATTTTCCCGATAGTGAGGATACAATATATATATATTTGTAATAAAATCAATTCCAGTGTTCAACCAAGTAAACATAAATATTAGGACACATTCATACAAACTTATATATATATACTAACAATTATAGTGTTGAAAGTTCTTGCATGTCTATAATAAATGTAAACAATGATTTAAATGATGATGAAACAGTCATAGCAAAGGGGGAAAGGTCAAGTATTGTACTAAGCAACTGAATATAAGAATGGGATAATAGCAATATTTATATAATAGAACAATAGGCATGCACTGCGAGTAAGCAATGGAAACAACATCGTGTATAAAAAGAAAAACAATTATGACTCTTTCTTTTTTTAAAATTGTGCATTTTTTATGGAAAGCCAACTCTGTTGAAGCTGATATTTTTGAATACTTTATAAAATGGACACTTCAAATATGAATTTTTACAAATATCATTTTTTTCCATTTGAAAAATTAAGGAAGTAAATGGTAATTTTTCATATAAACTAAATGATCAGATAAATTTCTAATAGCTTATAAATTTAGAAAAGTGTTATGATTTTTTAAAAGCAAAGAAAAGAAATTAGAACAATTTATTTGGACAAAAATTTAATAATGGAAATATATTGTATAGCCAATATTGCACTCTATGTTATAGTATATGTAATATTTCTTTAAACTGTGAACCGCGTATATATATATAAACCTGTGTATATATTGCAACAATATGATATATTTTGGCTAGAGCGATTGATTGTCATTAGGTGGAGCATTTATCCTTATAACCATGAGAAATTAATAGTCACCTGTCTAGGTGTAGTGCTCTCAGATCCAAAGCTCCTCACTGACAAAGGTCACAAGCCAGAAACTAGTCGGGATATTGGATGAGTAGGCACTAGATAGGGCTTTTATGCACAAGCCTTCTGACATCCATTGATTACTCTGGTTGGATCAGGGTGGCACTACTGTACGGAGAGTTTTGCATTGTATCCTATTTTTATATGTAAAAGATAATTTATTAATATACAAAATAATAACCAATAGTAACAATAAAATATGATATAAATGAACGAGTACATAAAATTTACACTGACATACAACATGTATAAAATCATTTTTTTCTGAAAAACACAATAGTTCAAATGTTTATGTTCCATAAGCTTCAAATAATCCAATTAAATTTATTAATTTGGTCAGTACAAAATTCCTGGCAAATTCTAATTATTATTTTATAATCACTTTGAATAACAATACAATTAACATTGTAAACAATGTTGTTTAAAACAAACAGTCCCTGACATGCTTTTATAACATAGGCAATATATATAACTAAAACAATTTCAATCAAATATTGAAATAATCCATCAAAATTGTTGGATGATATTTTAAAGCAGAAATAATTTATATATATAGTAGCATGTAAATAATTTTGACATTTGAAAATTAAAACATTTCATTTATTGGTCTGTAATCCTTTAGCAGAGAATTTTAAAATTAGAAGTTTTCTTTCTCCTTCTTCTTCTTTTGCAAGTACTTTAAAAAACTAGTTCAGATTCCTGAACAAATATATTCTTTTTCTAGTCCATTATTTGACAGTCAATAAACTAAAACATTTAGAAAGAAAAAATATGTGTGTGTGTTTAGATTTGCTTACATGAAGGTTAAAATATCAAAGAGAGATTTTAAAATTGTTTAGTTCTATTTATAACTATTTTATGACTGACATAAGAATGCTCTCAAATTTTTACTCAGATACTAAAATTAGATTTGTCCTGATTTCAAAATCAAAATTTTTCTTTTATAACAATAGAAAGAACAAAATAATATTTCATAAATAATTATATAAAAAAATATTTACATTTTGAAAATAATACATTACATCCTTTAAATCAATACAAGCCAAAGTAATTTAAATTACATATTCATAATATTGTTTTGGAAATATATAATTTGTGTATTATTCTAACTTAAATATCACACATAATGTAAACATAAAAATATGTATATTTAAGATATTAAATATTTTATTGGTAGTGTCTATGTAATATCAGTTATGACTGCAATAAAAAAAATAGAAAAAACCAAAGAAATATTAATGAATTTTATTAAAGTTATTAATTTTATTATCTAACATTATTTATATATGTATTTTTTTTTTAAAAAAAAGATTAATTTACCAACTTTAGCTATAATAATAATACTTTTTTTTTAGTATGTTATTGTCATAGCAACCATTTTAACATTCTCTAGATTAATACATAACTTTTTAAAACTATCTTAAATTCAATTTCTGTCAATATAATAGATTAAATATAAATTACAATTGTCTATGAATTGAATATGTAAACTTAAATTATAAAATATTTGGAAATATTATAAATTAAATGTATGAGTCAAATACATTTATCAGCAATTAACTGTGAAAAACAAGCATTTAATTGTAGTTCTTAATAGAATAGATAAAAACATTTTTGCAAAACAACATTGATTACATTGCCTGAATGTAAATAGAAATTCTGGTGTTAATCAGTATTCATTTATTCATTGCTACTTTTTTAATTCATATCTTTAGCTATTTAATAATTTATTATAATAAAGTTGTAGGTTGAAGAACTATAGGAAGAAATCCAGAAAAAGAAAAAATAATATATCCACATTTGCAAGTTGAAGCTAGGGCCATTGATAGAATAATAAATTGCTGCAGCATAAGCATTATTATAATTCATTTGTAGCTCTAAAAAAGTTTTCTCTTTAGGATTGTTGTTTTTTACCAGCCATGTGAATCCTTAAAAAAAAAAAATACAAAGAAAGAAATATCCAATTAAATCTTCTAATGCCTAAGAAAGAAAATGCTATTGTCAGTTAAATTATGAGTCTAGAAAATGGATGACTTGTCTGCAATATATTGTCAGCCACAAGATACTAAATATTGAAAGAGTCAGGAAGTCTAAGGATAAACATTAAATAGCAATAAAGGAAAACTATTGTACAAAACTGTCAAGAGAATTCTCTTGAAAGCTACAAAATCCTATGAGATGCACAAACTGCAAACATAAATTGTAGATGAGGATTTAAATATCATGCAATTAAAAATATATATTTTAAAAGAACTTAATTAATCTGAAAATAATTTAACTTTAAATTTTGATATTCAAAATTATTTTGTTTTAAAGTCTAATATTTATAATTTGTAATGTTCATTGCAATATATGTACTGCTTTAATCTTTGAACTATTACTTTATGTTAAATAATTTATTATCACATGTGTTGATATTATATTAACATATATCTAGCATTTACTTGTAAGGCTTATTTTAATTATTATGAAAATATTGTGTAACTACATATTAACTTCCATTTGGAATCAGAGTTTAGCATAAACAGTATCTCTTTATAGGGAGATAGTACGTATTTCACTAGTTTTTTTTTTTTAACAAATGATGGGGCAGAGCAATCTATGTGTATAAGTTTTCACTTATTAATAGTGATATATTCATATAATTTGTTTTTGTAATGATCTATATATGTAATATTGTTAATTTCTATTGGTTGTATAATATATATAATCTTTATTCTCTAAAATACATTCTGTGTTACGTCATACATTTTTTAAATGTATGAGTTCGTTTGATATATATATAATTAAAAAGTTATGTTCTAAAAATTGGATGATATAACTAAGAAATGTTAGTTATTAGTCGGTAGTGGGAAAATAGCCAGAAACAATGAAGACATAAATTTAAAAAGCTGTAGTAAAAAAACTAAAAACTGGACTTTGTCATATAATCTTTTTTGTACTTATTTATAAATATGTGCTTCCATTAAGGGTTATCTGAATTGTGTGTGATTTATGAAAGTGTAGAAATCTGAGTTCACATTACCACCAGTTGTCATATATATGTGTATTAATCTCAACTTTTTTCAGGCATATAAATTAATATACTAACATGTAGTCCAAATATAATTGAAACAATATTTTATTCATAAATGTCAATACATTAGAAAATAATTTTAAATTCAAAGGCAGTTATTATAAATAGTTAACAATTTTTACATACCAGAATCAAATTTTTATTCGATTGTTTAACAATACAATAAGTAATAAATTACAGAATATAAACTGATTGAAATAAAATTAAAAATGAATAATTCTTTACCGTTAAAATGTACATTATATTTTTTTTAGCTACTCTTTCACGGCTTACCTGTTTCATATGTCCATGGCTTGAGATTCAAATCTGGATCAAATAAAATTTGGAATTTTTTCAGATTCCAATAAAACAATTTTTCAAGGAGCTAGTTATTTAATTATTAGTCAGTAAACAGATATCTACTCTATTAGCTAGAAGATAAAATCATTAAAATCTCCATTAAGTAACAGTTGATTGGTGTTAATAACGAAGTTATACTGATATTTTGACTGATCACATCTGCTGTCACCAGAGCAATGAAGATCCTTAATGTAGTTACTATTCAGTTTATTTTGCAATTAAGTATATAATTGAAATAATATCTCTATCCAACATGATATTTAAAATCAGATCAAAATTGAGGATAATGATAAATAATTAATCACTTTCAGCTAATGATCAATATTAAAGTAAACATGTAATTTGGCTAAAGCATTGGATTAGTCATGATATTAACATCAAGCAACCTTATACATAGGCAAATACAAGATATGTGTTTATATTACTTATCTGTAAAAATACTTATAAAAGAATCAATGAATCAAAAAGATTTAGAAATTACCTCATTAAGCATCACGTGATCACCATCTCTTATACTAGCACATATTTGTTTATAAACAAGAAGCATAGGGTGGCACTACTGTATGGAGAGTTTTGCCTTGTTTATATTTATGTTATATAGCTTCTACATGATAATATTAGAGGAAGTAGTATTATTGCTGAAAGGAAAATTCAAAGGCTTTAAAATGAAAACATGTTAAATGGCAATGTATAATAGAACCAATTTTGTTTTCTATTTTTATGTTAATGGTCTTTGGAACAGTAAATTATAGGTGTTTTCTTAAAGCAGACATCATAATTCTTGGCTGTTATATTACAGTGTGCTGATAAGTACATAATTCTTTCAATTCAATTGATTGTGTACAGAATATTCTTAACATTTTGAATGCAACTTAGGGTTCAAAGCTGGAGCCAGTGTAATTATATATCTGGTATTAGTTTTTAACGCTGATTTACTATAAAGTTAAAAACCTTTTTTTTTAAAAAAAAAAACAAGTTTGAGCCTAAGCCAATCCACTTGTATAATTAAATAAATCTAATCTCAGGTCACCAATTATATATGATAGTTAACTCAATTTTTTTCTAATTGTAGAGACCTTTTTTTCCCTAGTGAAGAATATGTAAACCAACATAATATCACGTGATTTTTTAATTTTCACAATATGTACACTTCTTATAAATATTATATTTAAACAATCTTACTAACAGCAAACTTAAATTTGATTAATTATCAAATCAATTTTAAATTAAATTAATTATATTACTTAATTTACATTAATACAAAATTACATGAGCATCATTCCAAATCTCAATCTATGAAAAATTATGCAAAATCTTAATATTTATAAATTAGAAGTTTAATATATAATCAGTATAAAAATAATATTATTATGTGAATAAAAAAGCAATTTTATATTAAAATGATCAAAATTTTTAAAAATATAAAATTATTATTTGATATTGTACAAATTAATAATAAATAAATAAATAATTCTATTTAAATAAAAGAAAGATTAAAAGTTATTTAATAACTTTAGTAATAATTCTATTTAAAAAAGATCCTAATATTACTGTTAAATAATGGCAAAATATAAAAATTATAATAACATCAGAAATAGTTTTAACAAGGCTGTAAACCTAAGCAATGAGCGTCTGAAAAAATCGTCACTAGGGACCTCTGTAGGTCTTTAAAACACATGCTTACGCTATGAAGTGTTTTAAAGACCTACAGAGGTCCCTAGTGACGATTTTTTCAGATGCTCATTGCTTAGGTTTACAGCCTTGTTAAAACTATTACTGAAATAATAGTGAGCGTTTAATAAAATTTATAATAACATCAGAAATAATCATAAAATAAATAAAACAATCACATAATGTAACCAAAAACAAAAAAAGCCACTTATTCCCCCCCCCCCGCATTTTTAATTAAAAATAAAAAAAGAAAGAGTCCATTATAGTTTAAAATTAAAGCAAAAAAAAGGCTCCATTATCATAGATTTGCCACATACACATTGAATGGCATGTGGCAGGATGTTTTGGGCTTGCAGAAACACAACTGTGTCATCTTGTGTTTGGGACATCCCCCAGTTAAAAAAATGTGTTAGCCATTCTATTATTCTCATACGAGTTGCGACAGAAATGGTACTTTTTCACCAACACCTGCAATCGTCCTGTTGCAGAGCCCTTTCCATTTTTAAAATAAAAATAAAAAATACTTTGGGAAATATCACTGATCCGCTGATAATTATTAGTACACAAAAATATGTTCGTTGGCCAATACCGACATCAACAAAGAAATAGTTGGAAATCATTCCACTGCACACACTCTCATATTAAATTCAAGCAAAAATACAAATTTTGTCAATATGCATAGGAACTGATGCCACAATGCAAACAGCTAACTATACAATCGTAGTTGTTTGGATGCAAAAGGAATTGGCTGGGTTTGACCATTATCTAAATGGCTACTATGATCACAGTCGTGTATTAGCCATGGCTTTGGCCATGAAAGTGGTACTATTTTGTGTTTTTGCACAGAAACAGTGATACCAGTTGATGTACAATGCATAATTTACAACTGCTGAAGTGTTTCTCATTTAACAATATCAACCATAACAAGATTTATGATTTCATGATAATGAAAAATTTTAATATAAATTATAAAATTGTACTTTCAAACTAAAAAATATTTATATATTTATCAATAATTTTATAAGAATTTTTACAGACACTTGTAAAATAATTTGGAAATATAGTTATTGATGTAACAAATCTTCTACAAGCATTATAAAATATATTTTTAAAAACTTTAAGGATATAAAAAAAGATAGAAATCTTATAACATCCCAATTCAATAACTCATGTAATAATAATTTTTGATAACTTTGAAATAATAACAAAAAAATTAGTCCTACAAATGAAATGTGTGTAATAGAATCTACATTAATAGATATTTATAACAACTTTTATTTTTAAACCAATAAATGTCACATGACCATCTCCTCTTATGCTTGTGTATAACTGTTGTTAAAACAGGCAAAACTCACTATATATATTGCCACACACAGCAAGCTAGAGTAATCAATGGATGCCAGAAGATCTAGATGCAGTGCTCTCCGATCCAAGGCTCCTCACTAACGAAGGCCATAAGCCAGAAACTAGTCTGGGGATATTGGATGAGTAGGCACTAGATGGGAATTTTATGCACAAGCCTTCTGGCATCCATTGATTACTCTAGCTTGCTGTGTGTGGCAATATGTATATAGTGAGTTTTGCCTGTTTTAACAACAATTATACACAAGCATAAGTTTAGATGGTCATGTGATGTTTATTGGTTTAAAACATATCCTGCCTAATAGAATAGTGGTGGCTATGATTATTAAAGAACCAATGACACCAAAATGTATGGGTACTGAAGTGGGTTCAGACCCATATGACTATATAAGCTAATGGGCTTGGATTGAAAACAATAAGGTGTTTTCAGTTTAAGACTCATAGTTTTGTAGTTAAATGGAGATAAAAGGTGTTTTCTGGAGGGTTGCATTAGATCCTAAGATCTAGATGTAGTGCTCTCAGATCCAAGTCTCCTTACTGACGAAGGCCATAAGCCAGAAACTAGTCTGGGGATATTGGATGAGTAGGCACTAGATGGGGATTTTATGCACAAGCCTTCTGGCATTCATTGATTACTCTAGCTTGCTGTGTGTGGCAATATATATAGTGAGTTTTGCCTGTTTTAACAACTTTTATTTTTCCCAATTATTAAGATTGTCATGCACGCTAGGCAAACAGAGGCAAATAAAAATTGGATTTTTTTTTTCAGATTGGTGTGGAAATTTTTTTAGGTAGCTGGTTCATAATTAATTTAACCAATTATTGATTGGTAAATGGGTATGTAGCTATTTTAAGTTGGAAAATAAAAAGCTTAATCTTTCTAGTAAATAAACACTCTCTCACCATTGTTTCTCTTTGGAGTCTATTAAAAAGGACTATAGTCTATAATAGAATGTTTAATCTTATATAAGTAATTAGATCTAATTTTATTTACATCAGTAACTATTTTATATATATATTGGAGGAGTTAACTCAAAATGATAATTTAATAAGAGAGAATAATAATAATAAAAAATGAAAGAAAACAAAATAAATGTTAATCTATTTAATTAATTTATCTTTAAGATAATTAATTCATATGATTTCTTTATAAATAGGTAAATAATAGTTGTTAAAATAGCAAAGCATAATACTTTGCATATAATAAAGATGTATATGAGAGATTGTGACTTGGGCCAACTGATGAGTGCTGGTTCAGCACGAAATGCATCTTGGGGGTCATTTGTCTTTTATTATATCTTTATTTATATTTATTTAAAAAGAATGGAGAAGTATGGAGATGTTTATTATATCTATAGTAAACCTAGTTATGAGAATAGGGTGAGCATACAAATAGGTGTTGAATAAATATAAACACACACACACATTAATATATTTATTTGGTTTATTATATATATTAGTAGTATATTGATCTTCGTAATGTAAAAAAAAATCATTTAGATTAATTATTATTTTTAAAAAATATTAATGTAGAAAATTTATTTATTTTATGTATAATAAACCTTTATAAACTGGATTTCTAAACAAAAGGAAAAAAGGGAAGATTTTCTACCTCTTATTGGCAGCCAAGGAACTGGAGTAATTAACAGCTGACTCAAAATTTGTACATTTTTCATCTTATAATTGATTAGCTAATCATTTAATTGTGAAAATAATGCTTAAAATATTAGAAAGCATCAATTCACGTTGTAACTATTTCAACCAGAATTAGAAACATCATTCTTGGATTCTAAGCTTGTAAAAAGAAGACATCAGATTTTAGGAAAATGGACTAAGCAATTTTTAATAATACACTTATGAAAAAAATAAAGTGGAACAAGTGGTATTATTGTTTTATTATATTTTATTTTAAAATATTATTAATGGAAGGAGTAAATTTATTTTACGTCTGAGGGTAGCATTTCATTTTTTTTAATGATTTTTTTTTTTTTAAATCAATTCTAAGAATAACATTAATATATATATTATTTAAAAATGTTTTAATTAATTTTATATACACATACTTGTCAATATATATAATCTTCAAAAGAAGTATTTAAATATAAGCATGTGTATTTAGTGGCTTTATACTCGTACATATATTATTTATGGTCTTGAAAATAAGTGTAAATAAGTACAACATATAAAAAAAATGCATGTCTTGAAATACATATTTTAATGTATAGCAATTTGATGAACATATATCAAAATTGAGATAGTAAAATAATTATATTAATCTTTTGGGTAGAATAAACATTATTTAATAAAAGTAGATAGATATTATTTTAATATGCTGAAAACAGATATTCACATGCCATTGATTTATGATCTATTTATTTATTTGATTAATTATTGAGTAATATACATCTAAGATAATATTAATTAAAGGTGATTTGAACACGGACTTTCAAGCTCCTTCAGCAATCCACTATATCTTATATAACTGATATGCTTGATCACATACACGTGAAAAAGACAAATGATCTCCAATAAACGTATTTCATGCTGAACCAGTATTCGTCAGTTGGTCCAGATTCAAAGATCTAGGTGCAGTGTTTTCTTTTCTAAGACTTCTCACTAATGAAAGCCATTGGCTAGAAACTAGTCTGGGAATATTGCATGAGTAGGTACTAGATAAGAATTTTGATGCATAAACCTTCTAGCACCCAGTGAATACTATGACTTGCACTAGATGGCATTATTGTATGAAGAGAGTTGCTATTGTTTTAATTAAATATATTTCACACTAGAATTAAATATAACACAATCAATTATATAATCTTATTATAGATGAGAAAATTTAAATATTCTCTATTAGTTTACTACTCAATAAAAAAAATACTTAAATGTTCTCTTTCAAAATATATATTAATAACTTTCATGGAATCATTTAATTTAAATTATATGTTTTTTCTTCTTATACATGTAAATCCTCACTGAATTATTAATAAGTAAAACATAAATAATCATGGGCTTAGTGCCTGTATAAGTATGATATCTGTCTAACATTTATGATAATCTCATCATATTACAATAATACTTCTTGCTTTAGGTTTAATATATAGATATTCATTTAAGCAAGGCAGATAATCCTAGAATATTTATTTTTTAGTTAAAAATAGCAAGATATACATTTCCTAGCAACTTTAAGATGGTTGGCTAAGTTTGTGATCTGAAAAAAAAAAAAACAACTAAAAATCATATAACTTGATTTTGGGCAGATGTACTAATCTCTATGTCAATATAAATAGTAATAAAATATTATCAAAACATAAAAGAATAAAGAGGGGGGCATCCAGAGAAATTTTCTTACAATTCATTTTTTGTTTTAATAAAACTTTTTTACTTTCTTTAATTTAATTTTAGTGTTAAATCTCTATACAACTGATTATTTTCAGTCTTTATAAAAGCTGTATTTTACCAATCCTAAACTCTTTCTGGGTCTTGTATTAATTTTTGTTCCAAAATATACCTTAGGACTTATTTTCAGGGGACGTCTTATTTTTTCATATACAAAAATCTACATTTATTCATGTAAAATCTCAAATCAACCTCCCAAATATGTCTTTTCCCAATACCCTTTGTGAATATTTGAATTTTTAACTAGCATATGCACTGAGATATTTATTTATTTAAGTACAAAAACTTGTCTGGGGTCAAAATATCATTTCATTTAAATCTACCATTAAATCAAGTGTTAATTGAAAACCTATGAGATAGGAGTGATAACATAAATGTTACAATTAAGAATGATTATTCATACAAAAGCAATGAAAAAATGCAAGCACAAAAATTAAGAAAACATTTCTGTATTTTACACTGCATTAAATATCACTGTTACAACACATGGCATATCGAATTATGAAGATTCTTATAAAATACAACCACTTCCATTCATTATCAAGAGCAGCTATTGAAAACACTTTCCAAATTACTCATAATAGCCTCATTTGGATATTCTTTTTTAAAACTTTTCTTTAGGAGAAAGATTGATTTAATTTAAACTAAACTTTAATTATTAACTCCACTTACATTATTTAAACTCTTTTAGGAGAGGAAAAAACATTTAAGAAACAAAACTGATTTTTCTTTTATCTTGAAGATTTAAAAGCTATCATGTTCAAACTCTGAAACTAAGTTAACCATTCTAAATTTAACAAACAAAAAAAACTCTCCATACAGAAGTGCCACTCAATGCCAACCAGAGTAATCAACGGATGCCAGAAGGCTTGTGCATAAAATCCCTATCTAGCGCCTAATCCAATATCCCCAGACTAGTTTTTGGCTTGATTACTCTGGTTGGCACTGAGTGGCACTACTATGGAAAGTGTTGTCTGTTTTTTAATAACAGTAATGTGCTAGCATAAGAAATAGTGATCATGTAATGTTTAGTGGTTCATTCTAAATCTAAGTATTAAATATAAATAAAATAAGTACCTAAGATTACATAAATGAAATTATAAATTGTCCAATGTGCTGGCTTGTTTGTAAATAAAATTTTAAGAGTTTCCTAAATCATTCATAAAGTCAAAAAAAATGGTTATCTTAAAATCAAGATTCAGGTGAGAGGAAATTGTTTTTCTATGCACATAGAATTATGTTTGTTGAAAATGTTCAATGGTATATGTAAGTACCATTATAATTTATATTATCATTTATTTAAAACATTAATGCTAATAATATTATTTATTTATACATTGATTACTTTATAATTCAATACATATATCATTCTTCAACAAATGAAAAGAAATCCGTTTATCTGGCTAGCAATTGTAACTAGCTATATTTGGGATCAGACTTATATTACAAGTATCCTGAAAAAATCAAGCTAGGGCTTATTTTCTGGTTAGGTCTTATTTTGGGGGGAAACATGATATCAGAAAAATTATTAGTCACAATGCATGTCATACATAATAAAAAATACACAATTAATATCTGTTCAGTCATGAATGCTAGTCTAAGTCATTAGCATTCTCTGCCTTCACCTACCAAATGTTGTCTTGGCTAATGATTTTAGAATTCTCTGGGATTGAATGTCTAATTTATTTCAGTTTGTAATGATTTTAAATATTAAAGAGAATGAAGCATTTGTACAGATATTCACTAAGTTCCAGTTAAAACTCACCAGATATTATGAAAAAAAATCCCAGTATTTTTTGAACTTAAATTTAGAATTAAAGCCAGTGAACTTATCAGGATAGCATATACAAGGGGGGACTCAAAAATAATCAGAATCATTATCTGGTATGAAACCCTGTTGTACACTTTTGCTGCTACATACTTCTTGCAGAAACCCTTCTGCATCAATCTGGCAAATGACACCATGTGGAATCATGGTTTCACATAACACATTTTTAAAAATGCATTTCATATATTTGTCAATTTTTTTTTATAATGGCTGAAATATTCTAATTAATGCTGATTTTTTTTTTTATGCAAATGGCATTTTTCTCTCATATTTAGTTTGTAACAGTCAGACATTTTATCTGCAAGTTCTGAAACATTTACGTGATATGGTAAAATGTAAACATACTGTTTTGTGCAAAGAAAAGAGTGCCAACTCCACCCCAACAGTGTCATCTCTCAAAGTCTTGTGTGTGAAACACTTTTAATTAAATTTAGCATGACCTAGCTTATCTGTCAGCTGAATTCACTTGATCTCACTGTGTGAAATTTTTTTTAATTTCTTGAATGAAAAAATGTCTCAATTTTTTTTTTTGAAGACTTAGAATTGGAGGGGGGTAATAGAAGAATTCAAACACATCACTTTGCAAGTGTTTCTGGATTACTGAAAAGTGGCACACTGGCTTAGACTGGTGCATTACATTAAATATACTAATATTTTTAATATATAGGGTATATGAGCACAGACTTTTACACAACCCACCATTCTCCACACTATCTCATAACAATAATTTTTAAAACAATTCAATTTGCAACATCTAAAAATAAATATACCATTTTACATTACAAAATTCTGATTATTTTGGGGTCCCCCTAGGTATATGTTGATAGAATGTCATATACATTCATTTACCATACGAATAATCAGATAGTATTGGTAACTGCAATGGCAAAAACATATAGAGGAGAGGAATCAAATAGCTCCCTTTCAAATAATAATAATTTTTTACAGTCTTGTTGACTTTATACAAAGTGATTTATCAAAGTGTAATGTGATAGTAAGTAAAGTGAGTAGGTTTATTAATAAACAAATTATTAATAAATTATTTCTATTGAAATAAAAAATTTAGGGATGAAGAAATGGTGATAACTTTAAAGTTTCTGCAAATGAAAGCCATAATTTATTTAATTTGTTAAGATTATAAATAAAAAAAAAAAGAGGAATGTGAATAAAATACAGTAAATAAATTTCATCATCAGTATGAGTGAATTTAAAATAGGTACTCATGGATCTTCTATAGAGAGATACTTTCTTTTATGCTATCGAAATATTAAATTAATGCAAACATTTCTAAACATATAACTCAAGTATTTGCAAAAATATTAGATGTAATATCTATAAAGGTACAATCTCAAAACTACATATAAATTTTACAAATTATAGTTTCGTTATGTTAAATATTTATTTATCTGAATCAGAAAAAAAATCTTAAAATATGACAATTTTTTTAAAGAGATGAGCCTCTGCCAAGTATAACTTTTAGAGTATGCTTTAAACTTAATAAACTTTTAGGAGGAGTATATGTCTGTAATTGCCTATACTTCAAATACTATTGCATAGAAAATACTGTATAGCTCTTTGTATAAACATGTTTGCTTGCATTATGAAAATACATAAAATAAATATAAACAGCTATATATTTAATTTCATTTACAGATATCCTATTAAACAAGTTAAGATTTGGAGATATAAGTAGGAGTCCTGAAGAAGATTGCTTGGGCAATCGAAACTGTCATATCAGGTTGTAAAAAAGGCATTGTAAAAGTAATAAAGAACATAGATGATATTAATATTATATTAAACAAGAATAGCTAATAAGAATATGAGATAAAATAAAAATTGGAAGGTTTTATTTATAAAAAAGGAATATTTATTTTTTTTAAAAATAATATGCTAATTAATAACCAATATTAAATAAACTAATAATGATAACAAAAAAGTATTACTTTTTGAAACTGCTTATGCATTTTTTTAAAAAGTCTTGATATGATTAAATTGTATTTACTAAAGAAAAAAACAATAATCCAAATCATTTCCATTTATTCCGATGGACAGTTAATGTATTCACACAGGTATTAGACAAATAGAGACAATATTTATATAAAAAAAATTACTTCTAATACACTCATCAACTAAATATATGTGAGTCTAGAACTAGTAATATAAGTTTCCTACACACTATGAGCAGATCATTTATGTTAATCAAATTTTATTAAAATCCAACTAACTATAGAATAGGATTATGCTAAAAGTCTATGTAGTGCTGTGAAAGGAACTCATCTCTTCACCATATACGTAACAAACAGTGTTATTATTTTGAAACAATAAACATTAATGATCCTTGAGGAATACCCCTCTCAAGATACATAGCCCTTTTTCTGCAGGGACATATGAAAATCGGAATAGCATTTATTCTTATAACTGCCCTTTGAATTAGTACTTATTAACATATGCAACCAATAACGAATATATAGCATTAATCAAAATACGTATTCCATACTTCTTTTAACTAATATTACTTTTTAAATTTGTTCCCATTTGATAAAATTTCTCGTGCAATCTTTTTTTGTTTAATTTGCGTACGTTTTTTAATTTTAGAATATATTCTTATAAAAGAGTAGCGATAAAATACAATTTTAAAAAGATATCAATAGTTGTCTAGATAGCTATCATATAGGTCATAGATAATGTGATTCTATTATGTAACTTTTCTTTAATTTCACGCAAACATACTTGAGAATTATATATGTACCAGTTGTTAAACATTTATTTAAAAAGAATAATAATAAAAAAAGTAATTATTTTTATAATTCATTAAATGTGTGTATTAATACATATTTTAAGACGTAATATCAAACACAATACCCATGAACATTTATATACAATCATAATGGAGAGGGATTACAACCTTACCATGATTGATTCTATAAATAGCATTCATTAGTACGTGAAATCGATGAATTTCTAGTTAAAACAGCAAATTATGAAAATACTGTACAGAACTATTAATGCGAATTCTAGAAATATTATGAGCGATAGCTACATCAGGATTATAGAGATGAGAGTCCTATTATCAAAATGAAAAGTGGTTATATGATATTGGGAACAGTGGAGCACCTGATGCTTTAGGTATACCTTCTGCTGAGCAATTTCTTCTTCATTTAAGAAATATAATAAAATTACTTCAAATTTTGAGGTATATCAAAATCAAAAATGGAGGGCATCTATAAATTAGCTGTTTGACTCAATATTATGTAATTGTACTTCAGGAGACTCATCATTCTTCTAATAATATAATTTATCTTTTTAAAATGTTTGGCTTTACAATAATTATTAGCAGGATACAATTTAAACACAAATTGGCAATTTTTTATTTCAAACCATGTCATGAAGCAAACAACTTCTATTGAATACTGTTTAAAGAATACTGTGATCACCATTCTGATATATATATATATAAACAAAAGAGATAGTGAATTCTGACTCTTTTGATGTTTATGTAAACAAATATATGGTTGTTCGGTGGTTTTGGTAAAATGCCATCTATTGATCATAAATACAAGTGATAGCAAGTTACATGATTATAACTTGTTTTTGTTTTTCATAAATGTACCTTTAAAGGTTTTTGCAATGATATATATTGCAGAGGCTTTGACTATGTGGTGAAACTGAACTGATATCAAACCCATATAGCTATTTGGCGTGTTAGGCTGGTTTTGTAGACATTACGTGTCTGAAAAAATTCATGCTTGCAAACTGATAGGAACTTGTTGCATAAACGCTTGGAGTCAGTGTTTAGATCTAGTTTCTAGCCCTATCCTTCACTGATGATAGCAAATTATCTTGAAATCAGCTGATCTGAAGGTGGAGCAAATGAAAGAGATAGTGAATTCTGGCTCTTTTGATGTTTATGTAAACAAATATATGCTTGTTCAGTGGTTTTGGTAAAATGCCATCTATTGATCATAAATACAAGAGATAGCAAGTTACGTGATATAACTTGTTTTTGTTTTATATATATATATAAACCTCCTAATACAAACTGGCCCTACTTTCCTTTTCTAGATTTCCCTACATCTTCTGAACTTATAGGAGATATCAATTCTTATAGTACCCTTTAGGAATATGTAAATGAGGAACAAGTAGGTTGTCAAATTTTAAAATAGATCTATTTAAACAATAGACATTTACTTTACAATGAGCAAAAAAACATTCCATTCAAATTAATGAGAAACAGAAATATTTATGTCTTATTCTGACAAAAGAAATGGTTCCCCATTATCTGCTGAACTATTGATATTGGTCATTTTCCTATAGTCAAAATAACCTACATGTAATCACTCTTTGAATTTATTTATATTCCTGTATTTAAAAGTTATTTTCTTCAAGACTGAATTTTAAAAAGGCTGTTTGGAGTTAATATACTGGATATCTTAAATAGAATATTAATAGAATCTTCCCAATTCCCTTGTTATATTAGGTTTAACAAATTCACAATAACAGCTATTATGGGTACAGAAAGCAATTAATTTCAGGTTGTAACAAAGTCAACAGTGCTCTTTGTAGTCAAGTTTTATCTATAAAAGATTTGGAAATTTGCTAGCAAATTCATAACTATTACTGGATGAGGAATGCCAGAAAGAAAAATAGAAAAAGATTATGAGCAAAACTTTGTAAGATCTAATCAAAGGATCTAATCATTTTTATGATAATTTAAATGATGTAAAAGTATCTCTAAAAAAATTTATTACAGTCACGCTAATCAAGTTACTAATCTTATATATCAGACTTAAACTCACGCTTGATAGAATGAGAAAAACTATCATTAGAGCAGGACAGCAAGCTTCTCTTTCTTAATGTTTTTCTAATATCAATTTGATAAAACCTGCAGATGTTACTGAACTTAAATTCACTTTTGATTATCTTAAAATCAGAAAAGATCCCAGAAATTGATAGCAAATTTCTAGTTTGAAAACAAAAATAGTATCTAAAATTAAAGTATGGTGGAAAATTATTTAATAATATTATGTATCAGAAACTATTCCAAAAAATTGGCATGAAAAATAAAACTATAAGTCTTAAAGACAAATAAATTCAGCAATGATCCAAAAAATCATTGTATAATATCATTATTATCTAGTTACATTTGAATACAAGTATAATTTATATATTTGGAGTTTAAATTAATTATAGGGGATTTGAACACAGACATTCAAGCTCCCTTCAGCTATCCACTCTATCTCATACAACTGATGCACATGGGCACACACATATGAAAAAGATAAATGATCTCCAATATATGTATTTTATGCTGAATCAGCACTCATCAGTTGATCCAGATCATTATCTCCTAACATATATATATATATATATAATCAGTGCTCAGTTTATATTAAGATAGCAAATCTTCAAACTTTAATGGAAAGGCTTCAATCTACTCCATCCTTCAACTCTTCAGTCATCCTTACCATTGAAAATCAGTGGAATGCCTCAATCCCCTATTGATCCCAATATTATTGTTATGTCCATAAAATATGGGCATGACAATGTATATTGGGATTGACAAGGGATTTGGGCATTCCATCATCAAATTTTTAATGGTATGGACGGCTAAGTAATTGGAGTGTGAAGTTGATTGAAACCTGTCCATTAAAGTTTGAAGATTTGCTATCTTAATATAAACCAAGCATTGATTATATATATATTAGGAGATAATGATTTGGATCAACTGACGAGTGCTGATTCAGCTAAAAATATGTATATTGGAGATTATTCATCTTTTTCACATATGTGTGATTATGAATATTGGTTGTAGGAGACAGAGTGGATAACTGAAGGAAGCTTGAAAGTCTGTGTTCAAATCCTCTATAATTATACCATCTATTATGAATAACTTTTTTTAAAGAAGTATATTAACAATAATTTTCCTAGTATTTGACAACTATCTACTTATGGAGCAGACAGAGTTTAGTTGAGAAGAAGCTGCTATGAACAAGTTTTATCTTTAATAACTCACATTTAAAAGAGCTCTTAAAATAAATTAAAAACTGGTTCTGTCTTTTAAAAAATTGGTCTCCTAAAAAGTTTTCAAAATTTTTAAATGCAGAAAAATCTTTAATTTATTTGATGAAATGCTCTCTAATAGAAGAAATCACGTGACACTAAATGATAATAATAGTAGATGGAAAATTTTACATGGCTCAGTTCTCTCATCTACTTTATTTAGTATTATCTCCAGAAACATAAAAAAAAATCATCTCTGCTGATAATAATGCTTTGACTATCCTTTTCTGAAATAGAAAAGTCTCACAATAAGAATATGAAATGGTTAACAATCTTTTTCAGAGATTGAGGTCTTGTTTATAAAAACAGAAGGCTCAGTTTTTCATCTAAATAAAAGAGAATCATCTAATAATCTGAATATAAGCTTTTGTAAACATAACCCTATCCCTTGCAATTAAAGAGTAATTTTGGATTGTAGCTTTATTTTCTTCATTTATCTAGGGTTAGATCAAAATTAATTTCTAAGAATCTTGCAAAGTTGACTGACGCTAACTTGAAGTCAATGTTCAATTTCCTTAGCACAAGTATATTCTGCTGCTAAAGACTGTGTTTTTGTTTGGAAAAAAAATTATGTATTAAATTTCTATATACTTAATTAAATATTGCCATGAGAAATATACTGTTTTGTGATATATTGCTTCACCAGATATCAAAATTTTCCTCCCAAAAAAATGCATAGAAAATTGTTAAGCAGATTGGACTTGATAACAATTTTTTTTTTTTCATATGTCATAGCATCGGCCGAGACGCAAACCCACAACCGTCTGCAACCAACTACTTGCTTGCAAGGCAGGTGCAATGACCTCTCGGCTAACAATGCTTGACTTGTAAACAATTAAAGATATAATTGCACTACCTAAAACTTGTCTGAAATCATTTTTTTTTTTATATTCATTCAGAATCTACAATTAAAGAATTATAGCCAAAAGAATGGAATATTTATGAAGATAATTTTTTTTTTTTTTTCAGATCCAACAACAAAACTGAGCTGTATTTGATCTTCCTAGACACAATTGTAGTCTTATCAGCAGATTCAAGATAACTTATTGTCCAATTTAACAGACACTGATGTATACAGATGTGGACAAACACAAACTATAAAATACATATCACATGATCACCAATACTGTATGGAGAGTTTTGTCTGTTTTTATAAAATACATAGTTAATGATTATGAAATATATAGCTACAAGGGTGAAATTGAAGGTATTCTATTTTCTTATTGCAATCTCTATAGATACCTTTAAGATATTTTTTAATGGTTAAGCTGTCTAAAAAATGATAAGCAAAATAAATGCAATAATAACAATAATAAGGTACTCATGTCCTTGCCTTAAAATTTGAATAATTGTTCCTGAATCATGGAATATTAATACCTTCATTTGTTTCCTTGATGTCTGTTTCAAAAACTAAGCTAAGCATAATTAATTGTTGCTTATGTAGATTCCAGTGAATTGGATACATATTATGGAAACATTATTTTTAACAGAAACTATGGTTTTATATATAATTTTCTAAATGAAAGCATCCCCAAAAAAAGTTCAAGGTTCAAACAGGTTTAAGATGTCCTAATATTTTATAGGGATAATTCATCAATTACTTGTTCTTTAAATTAAAATCATCACTTTGAATACATAAATAAATATTACTTTACCAAAATGAATAATATGTTTTCAATGATTTCATAAAATACTAAATTCAACAGGGATTAAACATAAATGATTATTGATGGATAACAATTTTACAATTTAAAATAGAAGAATGTATTTGTTTATCCAGCAATAATTACATTATCTGTTTAATTTTTGTTGAAATCAATATTTTATTGTGCCACTGTAATACAAATTATGTTAACATATATTCTCTTTTTGTTATTGCATTTAAATTCATAAGTAAATCATCTCTATTCCACCTGATGAGCAAAGTTGTTTGCAAAATTCCACAGCATAGTGAGATGGGATGGGCTGATGTTCTATGCTGGTGGATGGTTGTGGTAAGGGATGCACTCTAAAAACAACTTGAATAAAATAAATTTATTTTCAATTTTGTTTAAAAGCATTGTGTTCAATTTGCAACATCGGTAGTAGTATCAATGACCCATACACATCGCTTGATGGTGCTCTTGCTAATGAAAAACAGTAAATGTAACGTTGGTCCTTTACTTGCTTTTTTTTTGTAAATAACGTTAAAAAAGTAAATATCTTTTTTTTTAATAACAAAAAATACGGTGGCATTTTTATAAAAGTAAATGTTAATAAAAGAAAGAAAAAATGTTATAAAAATAAATATCACATGATCACTATATTATACTAGCACATAATTGTTTATATACAAAGCAAAATTCTCCATACAGTATTGCCACCCTGTGCCAACCAGAGTAATCAATGAATGACGGAAGGCTTGTACATAAAATCCCTATTTAATGCCTACTCATCCAATATCCCCAGACTAGTTTCTGGCTTGCGGCCATCGTCAATGAGGAGCTTTGGATCTGAGACTACTGCACCTAGATCTTAGGATCTAATGCAACCCTCCATTTTCAATCTAAGCTCAGTAGCTTATATAGTCATATGGGTCTGAACTCAGTTCAGCATCCATACATTTTGGTGTCTTTGGCACTTTAACAACCATAGCCACCACTATCCTATTAGGCAGGATTGGTGTTAAACCATTAAGCATCACATGATCACTATCTTATACTATCTTATAAACAATTATGTGCTATCTTATTATACTATCTTATAAACAATTATGTGCTAGTATAAGATAGTGATCATGTGATGCTTAATGGTTTAACACCAATCCTGCCTAATAGGATAGTGGTGGCTATGGTTGTTAAAGAGCCAAAGACACCAAAATGTATGGGTACTGAACTGAGTTCAGACCCATATGACTATATAAGCTATTGAGCTTAGATTGAAAATATTTTTGTTTTCAATTTCATTCTCATAGTTTTGTAGTTAAATAGAGATAAAAGGTGGGTGCTGGAGGGCTGCATTAGATTCTAAGATCTAGGTGCAGTGCTCTCAGATCCAAAGCTCCTCACTGATGATGACAAGCCAGAAACTAGTCTGGGGATATTGGATGAGTAGGCATTAGATAGGGATTTTATGCACAAGCCTTCTGGCATTCATTGATTACTCTGGTTGGCACAGGGTGGCAATACTGTATAGAGAGTTTTGCTTTGTTTATAAAAATAAATATTAGTAAACTTCTTCAAGAAGAGAAAATAACATGTATAGATAGAATAATAGGTTTTATAGTGGGAATGAAATTAATTTTATGAATACTATTTTTTCTTCTTCCTTTATTTTTTTAATACCTAAAATCACTCACCTATCCTGATTACTGTCACACTATATATATATTTTATTAATTAAAGATTGCTTAATGAAAAAACTTTTATGCTAATAATCAGAGCTAGCCCAAAGGTGCTGTGAATAGTGCAACCACACTGGGTCTTGCATTTATCAAAGCCCTGCACTTACATAATGTAGGTTTTCTGCAAAAATCAAAAAAATAAGATGTTTTATTATTTGCTAAACATATTTCTTTTTTTTTTTTTCTACCAAAATTCTGTAATTTTGTAGAAGCATTGAATATGCAGTAATGTAGATTTTTCACTATGTACAATGTGTATGCTTAAATCTTTCATAATGTTCTGACATGTTGATGTAAAATAAGCATAGAAGAAGAATGATTCTCTTTATTAGTCGTTCTATCTATTGAAACAGAATTTGCAAAAAAGAATAAATTATGGTAATGTTATTAATGGATTTACAATAAAAATTCAAGGAAATAAAATATATATTTTTTGCATTATATCAGTGGTGGCTGGTCCATAAGCACTGCGAAGCTACAGCATCTTCAGAGTAAAATACGAAAATTAATTATTAAATTTGTGCTTGAAAATATCAATAATATAACAATCATTCACCATTTTACATAATTAATATGTAAATACAATTAATTAAACTATTTTTAAAAAGAATTATTTTATCTGATATTTGAGATTGTTTGAGATTCTATTCAGCTGATATTTGAGATTCTATTCAAAGACTCTACTAATTATAACAGTGTCAGATATGTCATATTCGGTGATTTCAGCAAGTTCCACCAAGATGCCAAGATTGTTTGCTCTTATCAATGCAATTATAAATTTATTTAAACGCCCATTGATTACGTAAGTAATATTCATTAAGGCTGTAGTCTCAAGCACGTGCGTTTAAAAGTGCGATAGTAGGGACCTCTACAGGTCTTAAACCACAAGCAGAATATGTTATCGATTCTGGTTTCTCTTCAGAGTAAATAAATTCTTATTGTTTTCATAAGAATGAGCAATGAAATATTTTTTTTTTTGTAATTAAAATATTTATTACAAAAAAAAATAATAAAAGAATAAATCTTATTTTAAATATTTATCATAGTGAGTGTTAATGTTGAATACATAAAAAATAGCATTTTCCCAATTGACATTATATTAAAAAATGTAAGTACTACTCCAGATAATAGTGTGTTAATTAGCAGTTTTGTTTTCCTTGCTTATTTTTGGCAGCTATACTTTAATAAAGCACCCCTGTTTAAAAATTTCACGGGCCACCTTTGCATTATAAATTTTTTATTTTGTTTTTCTCAAATATTCATTCAATAAAATTTAATAAAGCGGGTATTTATAATCATAAATAAGTAATTATTTATACATTAAGAGTATTAATTTGTGCAATTTTATTTTAAATAAACAAAAAAAATGTATATAACAAGCAAAAAATTATATTTTATTTTCTTGAATGTTTTTTTTTTTTAGCGAATTTTCATTCAAAATAAATAAAATTTTAAAAAGAATTGTTCTTGATTTATAATAATTGTAAAGCAATATATCTATATCAGCAGTTTTATTTAAAAATATCTAAGTATTTTTATCATGAACAAAAAGAGCTCCCTCCCCTACCCCCACATTGCTCTAGGCCCCACTTTTTTTCGGGCCGGTTCTGCTAATGATGATTTCATAACTTGAAATTCCTAAAAATAATATATTAGTGTTATATCTTTGTACTCAAAGACATGCGCATATAATTCAGGATATTATTATATCATCAGTCATAAATTGTACTTGAACAAATAGAGCTAAGGGGAAAAAAATCGGTCTTCAATAAATATTTCCTCTTCAAAATGTCAGTACCAAAAATTACTTATTTTGCAGGACGAGGTAGAGCCGAAATTATACGATTGATGTTTGCTGTAAATAATGTCAAGGTAGGAACAAAACTAATGTAAAAAAAAATAATAATTTAAATTATTAGTATTCTGAAGCCGGATTTTTCGGTTGTAAATTTTTTTTTTGTTTGTTTGTTTATTTCATTGGATTAACTCAATTACTTTTAGTTTAGTTATTTTTATATATCCTGAGGCTTGAATGTAATTTTGAATTTAGCGGTTTTGTTGATTCCTAGTATTGTACAGAAAAACGTTCTTTCAAGATACTCCGATAATTGTTTGACGTAAAATATTGATTACGCTTTAATTAACTTAATGACAACTAATAGAGTAATGAAAAAATAAGACGTTATTTTTCTAGATTTAACATATTGAATTATATATTAATTGTAAAGAATTAATTTGTTTTTATTTAAATATTTAGAAGCTCGTAACAATCTTTGTTTCATTTTACTCGTATACGAGTTTATTTAAATGCCGGTTTTAGAGTAGATTTTTTTTTTTTTAAACAATGCTTTATCTTCTTATTTAAGAAAAAAAAAACCATTTATGTTTACGTGTAATATTAATTTGACTGACTTTGCCTCATTTTCATCTTCAGACTTCTTTACTTCATATTTTGTAAACTTTTAATCTTTCATAATCCCTGAGTAAATTTCACATAATTTGCAAGTTTTGTATTTCCAACTTCATAATCTTTAGGAAAAATATTATTTAATAATAGTTGATCAGAATGGAAATTGCTCATTCTTTCACACACACACACACACACATACATATAAAATTTGATTTTGTTATACGTAAATATATTTTCGTTTTGAAATTGTTCCTGCTGGAATATAGTCGTTAGTTATCGTCCTAATTTCTACCCACATGAAAAAATTTGGGTCGATTGTTTTTTTTTTAAAAACTAGAACGTAGATGTCCAGTCAAGAATGAAAAGTTGTTGGATGTGTTTTTCAAAAGGGGGGTTGGTTCGACAACTAACATTCAAATAAAAAAAAATTGTTTCAGCTTTTAATGATTAGAAATGTTAATATAAAGATTCAAAAAAAAAAAGAAGAAAAAAGGAACAAATTATAAATGTTTTCCTGGCTTTGGCTGTTGCAAAGTAAATTTAATCTGTGAATTTATGCCCAATTGATTTTAAATTAACGTATTAATTCGATTATAATAGTAGCATAGGCGTAAGTGAATGTTTAAATTACTTAATTCCTGATATATCTCTTATTTGGTTAGTTTGGATTTCACCGCAATTGTACATAATGATAACCTAGTGAGAATCGGAGGAATCACTAAGCGAAAAAAATTATAATGACTAGGAATTTTTATATATCATATATATTGCTTAGAACACAGTATTTGGAGAAACGGAAATGAAATAAAAATATATACCGTATATATAAGTAGATTAATTATTTAATGTGCTCAAAGTCTTATGTAATCAAAATTAAGATCAGAAACATCAGTACATATTCCTCGATGTATCTGTGGTCAAACGACAGGATGAGCTATTTATTGGCTACCCCCCCCCCTTTTCTCCCTGATATCCACTACACATAGTCTCTTTAATTAAACTGTGTGGAGTGCTTACAAGTTGTAATTCTTAATTATGCTGGTTATTTTTTTAACAAAACTCTTAGTTCCCTTTTCATCCGGCAACGTGTTTCTAATTAATTTAATTTTGTTTAATTAATTTATTTCGAATGCTAATATACAAATTTATACTATTATAAATAATATTCTTATTTTTATATAAAACGCAATTATTTGGGAACTTTTGTTGGCGAGATATACGCACTAATTTATTTTCTATATCAATATTTCTTTATAGTCAAGAAATCATATATTTTTCATCTTGTCAACACATATGTTCAATTATTAGCAAATAAAGATTTTTAAGTACTATGGTTGCTTACTCTTTTGATAGTCCTCACATCTTGACTTTTTTTTTTGTCGCTGTTAGATCAACTTCAGTTATTGACTAAATCATTTTGAAACTGCTTTACTTATTTCTTATTGAACGTCTTTCTAAGATGATTGATTCATGATCACCCAATGATCTGTCTTAGCTGTCTCCACAGCAAATATGTGATTTTCATTATCTATATTTCTGCTTCTGTTGGGGAATAACACTTTCTATTTATGATTTAAATATCTTAGATATTCTTGATCATCTTTACTTTTGGAGTTACTATTTGGTTAGACAAAAATATTTTTCCTATATATTTTTAAAATTATTCATTACTCAAATTCTAACTAACACTAATTGGGTTTCTTTTTAGTTTTTTCCATATGTTCAATGCTGGATAAAGCAGAGATATGTTTTTAGCATTTGACACAATTTTCCCGGAAATTTAATTGTTGTTGTAAATATCAACTATTTTAGCTTAGCCCAGTATTTGTTTTATATTTTGGACAGCCTTTTTATATTTATCCCTTAGTGACATAGTAGAATCAATACATGAGTTAATCTTTTACAAGGGATTCAGATTTTTTTAGATAAATGAGGTCTCATTATCTATTATTATTATCTTAGATAATCCATTATGATATCTCACTAAATTTTATATATCTTATTGGTGTTGGTATTCTTAACCAATCCATCACTAGAATATTCTACTATAAATAGAGATTTTTTCATTTTTGGGAAACCAAATAAACTTGCTGCTAACATTTTGTGGACTTAGACCATGATATATAGTTTTCTGGAAGTACATTTGACCTTGCTTTAGCAGCCTACCATTTCCATTTTGCCCCTTTCTTTAGTAGATCACAATAAGATTCAATGGCATGATATTTCCTCTTCATAAAACTTTCAGAAAAATTTGTCAATCCCAGAAATATTTGAAGTTGTTTGGTAATTTTTTGGTGTTGTAATGACCTTCTCTGATGATGAGTATTTTTCTTTATTGGGGAATTATATGGTTCACCAAACTGATTTCTCATACATTCCAAGTTGGAATTGAATTTAACCCAAAATTATCCAGTCTACACACACTAAAAATATTCATTGCTTTAGTTATAAATTTGAACTCACTGCTAGTTGTCTATTTTCAAAATATGCGATAACTTATTCTATTTCATATAATGTTGGCTGTCATAAAAATCTTGAGAAATTCTCATATAGAATAATAATTTTTTTATTGAAAAAAACAAAACAAAAATCTAAACATCATTAAAAAAATACATGAAAACTGCTCAACTCATCATTGTGGGTAAGATCACTTTTGTATTTAGACACTTTCTTCTTTATCCACTTTGTATAAGCAGCTCATAATTATGACACTTCACTTATATTGCTATCATTTCTCTTATTCATTCTCAGAGCTTTATTTTTCATGATAATATTCTCATAACATTGATACATGGTACTATGTTCTTGAATGTATACATTTTCTTAAAACAAGCTAAAAAAAGTTGTAATTGTTACAAATCAATAGATCTTCTAAGAACCAAGTATTATTATATATTTATGATATTTATTTTTTGTCACAATGTTCACAATTAAATATTTTTTAAACTCTCTTTTTCATTTTTATGTACATGATAGAAATTAAAATTTTTAATAGATAAATGGGTGATAAAAACCAAAGGTTCAGAAAATCATAACAAGTAAGAAGATATGTATTTGTAATAAGGAAAAATATATATATTTGTATGTGGCAAAATACCATTATTATTATTATTATCATTATGTGCTTATAATATGATGGTAACAACATATAATAATGGGTCACAAAAAATTTCAGTCTGAGTATGGGATTACAAGTGTAAAAAGATTGCCCACACTGTAATAGAATATTAATCTTTTCTTAGAAAATGTTATGACCAAATAATAGACAATTGCACTTAAAAAAATCCAATATATGTTATACACATCTTTCATAAGATCATTATTAACTGATTTTATGATTATTGTATATATCTATATTTCCATTTGGTTTTGTAATTATCATTATCCATGTAGCCCATTCTAATTTATCAGTTGGGATTAAGGCTCTTTTTTCACCACGTTTTCTCTCTGTGCAAAAAGTAGTTTTCTTAGTTTGCACTCAAACAGTTGTTGTTCAAGTTCAAATAAACAAAAAACTTTTTTTTTGTATCTCATCCTTAATTAAATTTTTTAAAACTAAACTAAAATAATATCCAATGATTTAAACCACTTTCTCTCCAAAATAAAAGTTACATATTTTTACATTTGCAAGGTTGTGGAAAGGATTTTGTTATTAGCTGAAAAGAGATTCGATTCCTCTTTGGGGTTTTAAAAGAATTGAGCAGGGAACATTTCTTAATGTCTACCCATCATCATCATCATTATCAACCATTATCAATCCACTGCAGAATTGTCTCTCTAAGTTCAATGTCTACCCATATATTCTTATAAATTGCACTTGTTATTAATATATGAGTATTCATGTGATAAACAAATATGGATGGGCTGCTCACCAACATTCATCCATCAAAATGGTAAGTTTATTGCCTCTTTATCTCTGTTCTTAAAATCCAAAAATATAATGTTTTTTCTTATCTGTTGCTTGACAGTTTTTAAGTGAAATATCAGTTTCTTAAAATATAATAAATATGCGAGAATGTTTTTTTTCTCCTTAATGATATTTACAAAAAAATTAAAGATACCAACCAAGGCAGTGATTGGTAGCCAAAGATTGTGTGGTAAGAATCCCTTAATTTACAATTGATAGTGATCTGTCCCAATTAAAACAAAAAAGTGTATATTATTTTAGAGTTATGAAAATATGTGGGTTTAAATTAGGTGGAGTGACTTTCTATGAGTTAGATAGAAATTTGATAGCACATTAGTTTTCTTTGTGTATTAGTAACTTTAATGAATTCTATAAAATGATTTTGGATTCGTTTTAAAAAAAAACCATGAGTCCATGCTGCCATTGAATGACAACTTTTATTTTGACACCTACAATGGAAAATCATTTTCAAGAAAGAATATTGCACAAATTAGAAAAAAACTATCATATATTAAATGGAACATTGTTGAACTTTATGAAGTTAAATGATGAAGAGACAGTTAATTAAAAAATGGATATATAATTAATACAAAGCAACAAAATATTATAAGAATAAGTTTAGTGGATCATTATAAATAAAAAGTGAAAGAATAATCTTGTGGCATATTTAAATTAATGGAAGATAGCAAATGCAAATAATTCAAAATTATATCCCAACAGATTTCATTGCAATAAAGCAGTAGCGAATTTTTATATGGATATACAAAAAGCTTTTGATCAGACCAAACAACATTTCAAAATTGTTGTGGAAGATTTTATTGCAAGAATAGGAAAATAATCAAAAGATGAAAGTGCTGTGAGTAAATTTGGTTATAATAATAGAAATGAGAGAGATCCGGACCTATAGAGTTTATAGAAAAAGACAAACTGTATATTTATAATTCTTTCTTCGAGTAAAATGCAAATGGAAGCATCCAAATTATAATTTGGCTTATAGAAATTATGAAATTCCAGATTTAATTAGAGGGGATTTGAACCCAGACTTTCAACTTTCTTTAAATCATCCATTTGTAATGTTCTTAATAGATTCAATACATAAAGTGATCATTGATTAGTAAAATATAAGGTAAATGTCAAACAAAACTAGAGATGAAAACTATTAAGAAAGAATATTAACAGTTGATATTCATAATCTTCAAAAACACTACAATGAATTAGAACTTGCAAATCATTTTAAAGTGTTAACAGATTTTGAAGATGGTTCAGACTTGAACAAAGTCATTAAAAAGATAGTTGTTACTTCATTAAGAATTGCAAGAAAGATAACTGATAGAAAAAAGCCATAATTTATCAATAAATTTTCTAATGAGACAAAACAATGCATAAAATATATAAATTTTTCTAAAAATGACCCATTAAAAAAATTGAATGTTTAGAGTTTTGTAAAATGGTATGAAAAAGAATTAATAATATTACAAAAAAATATATAGTAGTGATGTGTGATGTGATGTATTGTGGCTTCTCCTTAAACGAAGTCAAGAATATCTCAGCAATTATGCCCAGATAAACCTGTTAGCCACTTTATTTTCCATTCCCCACTCTAAATTTTCCCATAATCTGCTCTATCCCATTTCCACAACATAATCTTTGTCAACTCTATAACCTTTATATCTAAATCCCCCTTATCTTTTCCCAAACCCAGCATAAAAACCAATAATTCACTTTCTTTATAATCACTTTTTTCATATTTATTCTTCCATAACTTCATTATATGTACCCTTTCTATTTTCAAGCATTTACATTCAATTAACAATTGCCTAATATTTTCTATTCCTTCCTTACATAATTTACAAAATAAATCACCCATATTTTTCCATTTACATGTATATTCTCTTGTAGCTAAACATCCCGTTCGAGCCTTAAACAATAAACTACTTTCCTTCCTATTATCATATATTAATTCACACCTAATATTCTGTTTATTTCTATATATATTTAAACTCTTTTTACTCTCCATACTATTTCTCCATATCTCTAACTCCCTATTCTTTATTAATAAATCTATTCTTTTATCCCATTCCTTACTACCATAACTCAACAATCCTCTTAACACAATCATCCCATCTTTTGTACAAATATACTGATATAAATTCTTTATCCAAATATTTTGCATACCGCATTAGTATTTCTATTTATGCAATAGTGCCATCTAGTGCAAGCCATAATAATCAATGGATGATAAATGAGTAGGCACTAAATAGGGATTTTAATGCACAAACCTTCTAGCAGTTATTGATTACTATGACTTGCACTGGCTAACACTATTGAATAGAGAGAGTTGCTACTATTATAACAGATTGTGTATGCATAAGAAATAATAGTTACATGATGTTTTATTGGTTAACAAGAAAATACAACTGTCAATTGGCAAGGAAAGATATACAAGAGAATAAAAAATTCAAAAGTATAAAACAACTTTTTGATATTGAAAGAAAAGTTGTTCCTGCAATAAGAAGAAAAAATGAAAATATTAATATAAAAAAACATGATGACATCATGAAGTGGTGGAAGAATTCTATAAAAAATATTGTATAGTAATAAAGAACAAGAAAATAAAGTATCCTCTACATTTGTTAGATCTTCTGAAACCCAGCATTTTAAATAAAGAAATGAGACGTGATTAAAACTATGAAGAAATAAGAAGTTTCAAGAAATAATGGAATTATTATTAATATCTGAAAAGAAGTAGGTAAAGAAATAAAATAAATGTTGGCAAAATTATATATCAAATATCTAAATGATAAAGATGTATTAGATGATTGGAAAAATGAAGTAATATTAACATTCAAGAAAGATGGTAAAGAAGATATTAGAAATTACAAATCAGACACTTTTCTATCAATTTTATTAATAATCAATTCAACTCAATTGAAATAATCAATTAATCAATTCTATATAAATTATTGACCAAGATAACTACCACTTGTCTATGGTGAATTTTGGATTTTAATCAAGGAAAAAAAACAATTTAGATTTGAAAGTGATTTTAGTGCACTTGATTACATCCAAATATTGAAGGAAATTATAGAAAGGATCAATGAATATGAGTTGTCATTATTCTTTGGATTTATAGATTATGAAAAGTATTTAATTCTATAAACATTTCCATAGTTATTAAAGCTTTGGATAAGATCCAGGATATTATCATATTCCAGAGAATATTTATCAAAATATAACACCAATAATTAGATTATATGATATTAAGAAATTTAACATAGAAAAGGGTACATAACAGAGTGATATAGTCTGATTTCATACATTCAAAAACATTTTACGTTTACAAGAAATATTTTTATGAATTAAAATAATAAATTAAGGGAATAAAAATATAGAGAATATTTTAACTACATAGATTTTCAAAATGACATAAGAGCTTCAGGAAATGTTGCAAGAATTATCACATGAAAATAAAAATAGGACTAAAATAAATATTAAAAATACTAAAGCAGATATTGCAATCTAGTGGCTTTGGACCAGATATGGCCAACAAAGGTTTTATATCTGATCTGTGGCTTCTTTTCTAAAAATTAATACATCTAACATCTCAGAGGGATTAAAACAGAAAATATTCAAACTTTATGTCAGCTTCAAACAAAAGGAAAACAATACTTTAAGTCTTTATGTCATTTTTTAATCATCAAGTGTTAACAACATTGATTGGAAATTACTTATATTTAAAAGTTAATAAGCAAATAATGCTGTTGTATTTACATAATAATTGGAAAAGTTGCTTGAGCTTCAAAACCCTTTATTGATAGAAAATTTATTAAAAATCATATTTTATGTGCAGTTGAAATTATGTATTTAGAAAAAAAGCAAGGGTTTCAACATACAATTCTATTAGGAAATACAATTGTGAAATGTGCTGGAAATATAATAGAGAACTTCCAGGATATATTGCATGAAAAAATAAAAAGTTTTAAAGTGTTCTCCATTGAAGTTGATGAATGTATAGTTAAAAATACTTATTCTTGGTATTGATGATGATGTAAATGTGACTGAAGAACTATTTGATATGGTTTTTGTGTTGATATTTGTATATTGAAAAAGTCTTGATTTGACTACAAATGGAATTCCTGCTATGGTTGATGTTAAAGTCAGACTTGTTACTAAATCTCAAATGAAAAAGGAAATGTTATATAAGAACATCCTTAAATTGTTGATGTGATGTGATGTATTGTGGCTTCTCCTTAAACGAAGTCAAGAATATCTCAGCAATTATGCCCAGATAAACCTGTTAGCCACTTTACTTTCCATTCCCCCACTCTAAATTTTCCCATATTCTGCTCCATCCCATTTCCACAACATAATCTTTGTCTACTCTGTAACCTTTATATCTAAATCCCCCTTATCTTTTCCCAAACCCAGCATAAAAAACAATAATTCACTTTCTGTATAATCACTTTTTTCGTATTTATTCTTCCATAACTTCATTATATGTACCCTTTCTGTTTTCAAGCATTTACATTCAATTAACAAATTAGAACAGTAACTTAGATGTACTCATACACCTTGAAACATTGACAATTCAATGCTTTGTTGGATGAACTGAATTCATCAATAAGAGCAGTTTGCTATATTATACAAAGGTTAGATGATTTAGTCATGGCATCATTTTAAAAAGATTTTTTTGAACTTTTAAAAGAAACTGACATATTTCATCCAATAAAAACTGATTTCTCAGCTCACTGCTAAAGATTAGTACAATGGCTTGCCTTTTTAGTTGATGTAACAAGCTTCTTAAATATTGTTCTGCAATGACATGAATAGTTGATATGCTTTATATATGATTCAATTAATCATTTCTGGCAAAACTGTTTTTGGCAAATCCAGTTGGCAAAAATACCTTCTTTTTTTTTTATACTTAAATTGGATTTCTCGAAAAGATAATAATGCTTAAAAAGACATTCCTCAAATTGAAATATTGAAAATTGAATTTTAAAAAAGATTTTCTGCATAAATTATTATTATTCACTTCAATTTTTAAATTAATATTGGAAACAAATGTAAGTAATGGGATTACACTAAACTAAAAAATAAATATAACAAAGTTGGCATACCAAATTTTTATAAATATCTCGCAATAAATTTCCCAAATATAACATTTATTGTGCCAAAGTGTTATCAATCTTTTGAATCACTTATCTATGTGAGCAATCATTTTCGATTAGGAAACTTAACAAGGCAAAATTCTGCTCATAAATAAAAGATTTTAGATTAAATGCTATACTTTATTGTCATACGGAAATGAAAAGGCAGATACTGACATTTAATACAGAGGAAAAAATGTGAGGTTTCAGGATCAAAATCAAATTAAAAGAAGGAATCTTACATAAAAATGTTCATTTTTGTTAATCAAAATTATATATTTAAATAATTTTCTTAAAGTCTGAATAAAATGTGGAACTAATATTTTCCAAACTTTTATTAAAACAGGCAAAACTCTCTATACTTATTGCAATGGTAATCATGTAATTTTCCAAACTTGTTATATTTTAAAAAATTACACATAAAAATGGTTATAAATTTAAATGATGATGATGATGATGATGATACTGATTTCCTGATAACAAAATGGCCTTTGTTAAAGCCTTAGTTTTATAATTTATATTTTTATTCAGAGAATGATACTACATTTGGTCTGCATCTGATAATACATCTCATTAACTGGACCTTTGATATATTTTTATTTAAGACTCCTGGACTAAAATAATGTTCAATGGAATTTTCTCAAAACAAAAAAATGAATCATCATGAATTAGAAGTTAACAACTACAAATATCTTGGTCAGATTTTAGCACCAATGAAAACATAAAGATGAAATTCATAGATAGAATTAAATTTGAATGGAGTGCTTAATTAATAAAAATAAATATATCTACATCTTTGTAAAGGAGGATTTTTATACATATCATATATGTGCTTTCCAAATCCTGCTTCTGAGTCTCAGACTTGGAAACTTAATAGAAAACTAGTACAGAACCATTCAATGAAATATGGAAAGATGTATGTTAGGAGCAACAAAAAGATCTCAGAAATAACATACTTATAAACAAGGCAAAACTCTCTCCATACAGTAGTGCCACCCTGTGCTAAACAGAGTAATCAATGGATGCCAGAAGGCTTGTGCATAAAATCCCCATCTAATGCCGACTCATCCAATATCCCCAGACTAGTTTCTGGCTTGTGGCCATCATCAGTGAGGAGCTTTGTATCTGAGAGCACTGCACCTAGATCTTAGGATCTAATGCAACCCTCCAGCAACCACCTTTTATCTGTACTTAACTACAAAACTATGAGAATGAAATTGAAAACATAAAAAATATTTTCAATTTAAGCTCAATAGCTTATATAGTCATATGGGCCAGAAACTAGTCTGGGGATATTGGATGAGTAGGCATTAGATAGGGATTTTATGCACAAGCCTTCTGGCATCCATTGATTACTCTGTTTAGCACAGGGTGGCACTACTGTATGGAGAGAGTTTTGCCTTGTTTATAAACAATTATGTGCTAGTACGAGATAGTGATCATGTGATGCTTAGTGAAATAACATACTTGCATGAGAAAACAAAGTTATCACTGAAAGAATTAATGGATCTGGGATACATTGATAGAAGAAGTGAAAATGGGTGAACATCAAAATTTTTAATTGGATTCCATCTAAAAAGAGACGATACATAAGATGGATGAATGAAATAAGGAAGTTTGCTGATGTGGTGTAAAAAAGAAATGCTAGGAATTGGAGAAACTAGATTAAACTTGAAGAGATCATCCTGCAATGATTCAGAAATGTTTGAAAATGTTGAAGATGACAATTGCAAAATAATTTTTTTTATTAAATTTAACTGACTTGTTTGCCATTTCATGAATTCTGTTTCATTTCCATTGACAGATAGTACTCTTTGATCATTTCTTAACTTGGATCTTGACTTGCCATTCAGGTAATATGTCTTATTTAAAATCAAGAATATTTTTCATCTATTTTTTAATTCAACATTAATACACTTATTGTATTTGCGTTAGTAAACACCATCTATCTCCTTGTTTCATTTTTTTTTTCATCTTATGTACAGTTTTTTTTTATCTTTTCAGTCTCCAGTTACTTTTTCCTTTCAGTTTTTTATTATTATAATGGCAAACTCTGACTATGTGGTGTTTATATTTGCAGATCATGCAAGTTTCATTTAGGCAACTGCTGTTTCTTACTACACTTTTGCTTGATCAGGAAACATTTTAAACTTATGGTTATTTTTTTTTTGTTTTTTTTTTTTGTCTTCTAAAAAGTCTTCTTTTTTCATAATTTCTTCTCTGAGAATTTGAAGTTTCTTGAAGTTCTTTAAATATTTTAGAGCTTCCAAATTCTTGTGCTTGCTCTAAAACTGTTTCATGTTTTGTTCTCTTTCAAATTATTATTTATATTAAATCAGGATCTGCTATTAACATATTGATTGTCTTTATAACATCTCTTCCAAAGAATTGGACATGTTCACATTGCTTAATCAAGTTATGGAATGCAACATTATATCCAATAATGTTCTCTTTCCTGGCCTGCCATTTATTTATATGTCGTAATGAATTGTGAATAAAAAAAGTCTCAAGGCTTATGTAGATAGTTGCTATCTCAATTACTCTTGTAACAGCTAAATAAAATAGTATTGCGGCTCTGCTTTTATCATAATTTTTATTAAGAAAAAAATATTTCTCATTATCAGCTCTTAAGTTATATCCACTAGGATTGCTTATTTTGAATTTTGTTATGCAATTTTGTTTAATCAATGCCATTATTATAAAGAAATAATTATTTTTCAACACATTTAATTAGATTTCAACTTTATATGTGTGTATGTGTTTATTAATGCATACTTCACTTTATTAATACCATTCCCAGTTGAATAGGCCTCAATTTGTTACTTTTTTAAAATTTCAAGTTAAAATTTTTTGACTGCACCAATTGTTATAACTAGCCTATAGTGGTCAATTTTTCCTAACCGCTACATGTAGGCCAGTTGACAATAATGAGAATTGAAGAAATATTAATTGTCAGACAAAGTATTACAATGTCTACAGACAAAACAGGAACTGTTTCTGATAAGCATTTTTAATATATGGATTATGAATATTAAATTATTAATATATATTCAAAAAATGGAACAAAATTATATCCAATACATATAATTTAATTACAAGTGTGCCTTAAGATATACGTACATAAAAATAAGATCAAGAAACAATTTGTACATAATCTTTAGTTTGTGTTTAGAATGCCCAAATTCATGGAGTTGAACTTCTAATTGCTGGTTGTTGCAGTTCTTTTTCCTATGTTATACATCATCTATGTATTATCTTTGTTAAAATTGAATACTTATTTTAATTTTTAGTTATGTTATTACCTTCATAATCTTAACCCTTAATCTACTCTGAAAACATGTTTATTATTTAATTTAATCATGTTTACCTAATTTATTTCTTATACTAATAACAAATGGAAAATCATCACATGATGACCATATCTTTATAACTGTTATTTAAACAAGAAATAAGAAATGGTGATCATGTGATGTTTATTGGCTTAAAACCAATCCTGTCTAATAGGATAGTGGTGGCTATGGTTATTAAAGAACCAAAGACCCCAAAATGTATAGGTACTAAACTGAGTTCAGACCTATATGACTACATAAGCTGATGAGCTTGGATTGAAAATATTATTGTGTTTTCAATTTAAGACTCATAGTTTTGTAGTTAAGTAAAGATAAAAGGTGGCTGCTGGAGGGTTGCATTAGATCCTAAGATCTAAATGCAGTGCTCTCAGATCCAAGGTTCCTCACTGATGAAGGTCACAAGCCAGGAACTAATCTGGGGATATTGAATGAGTAGATACTAGATGGAGATTTTATGCACAAGCCTTCTGGAATTCATTGATTACTCTGACTTGTACCAAGTGGTAATACTGTATGGAGAGTTTTTCCTGTTTAAATGGAAATTCATATGCTTTTATTTATTATTTTTGCATACTCTTATTTTAATATACCACACATCTAACTAGTGTATACTTTTGTTGGAAAAGTATACTCAATAATTTATTCCCTATATCATTACATAACAACTAGCATATTTACCCAACCTATGGAAAGACCATTGTAATTAATTGGTAGCTTTGACAAATTTTAATTATGCATGGTATTACTGTGGAGCTTCAAACTACATAATATCAAACTACACAAAACTAAATGTAAATACAGTACTATAGCATCTATCCCCCCCCTCACTAAATATCACACTTCAGACATGAATTTTGGAATGTAATCACATTTTGTTCACAACTTAAATACTATACCTATTCAATTCTGTAGTCAAAGGCACATTTTTTTCTGAGCATTTTTTTCTTGAAAAAGTTTTATTCCAATACCATATTTTTTTAGAAGCCATAAATATGCCTGGCCTATGGAAAGTCTGTCATATTTTTTTAATTGTTTGCCTTGACAAATTACTTTCTTTGCATAAATTATGGGTTTATAATGGCAGAACAAATAATGTTTTTTTTCCTTGAAAAATATGTTTTCTAACAAAGAAATGTTTAACTTGAATATCATGTGACAGTGTTACAAACATTTAAAGATTTTATAAATAA
Source organism: Epiperipatus broadwayi (assembly GCA_028023455.1). Taxonomy (NCBI): domain Eukaryota; kingdom Metazoa; phylum Onychophora; class Udeonychophora; order Euonychophora; family Peripatidae; genus Epiperipatus; species Epiperipatus broadwayi. Next base: position 370,449 of record JAQFVV010012789.1, read on the forward strand.
GATTGCAACATATGTTCTTTATTATATAGCAAAGCCATGAAGTACACTATGTTTTGTTTCAAGCCTTTTTTGTGAACCATTTTGTTAGCAATCCTTGATTATTTTATACTATACATATAGGATATACTATCACCATATATACATATATGATTAATGTCTTATATGTATAGTATATATATATATATATATATAAATTAAGATCATAATACAAACAAATTTTTTCTAAAAAATAATTTTATTTAAAATAATTTGAGAAAGCACATTTACATATATATTTACAGTACTCTATATATTCAAGTGTTCATAATTCTATTTCATCACAATTAATTATCTGTTCCAGACATTTTTTTTCACCAATAATCTTTTTAATTCTAAAGAAGGTGTAGCAGTATCTTTATTATCAGCGGATGCAGTTTCACTAGTTACTTTAATATTTTTAAGACTATAACTATTTTGGAATCTATACAATCATCATCTATTTGCAATGAATAGATTGGAATTGTGTAATTCAGATATTTGGATTAATTCTTCATAGAGATGGGTTTGAAATGCAGTACAATATTATTGACCAGAACATTTTTAAGATTCACATCATTTAATTTAAGGTTTTTGTCATTTTAACCAAAAATTATCCACTGAACATCACATTGTTACAATTTTTTATGATTACATAAGCTGTTAAAACAATGTGTTGTGATGTATGGCTTCTCCTTAAACAAAGTCAAGAATATCTGAGCAATTATGCCCAGATAAACCTGTTAGCCACTTAATTTTCCATTCCCGATTCTAAGTTTTCCCATATTCTACTCCATACTGAGTGTCACCTAGTGTGAGCCATAGTAATCATAGGATTGAAGAAGGTTTGTGCATAAAATACCTATCTAGTGCCTAATCATATAATATCCCCAGACTAGTTTCTATGAATGAGCTTAGATTTTTTGTCCTCTCGAGATTTCAAACTGGTCAATCACATTATTTTCTTCTTGAATATTTTTCTGATTAGTGGATAATTTATTCAACGGTTGTTTACTTTTAAAAAAACCAAATATAGTAGACATTAAATACATTCTTGAATAGTAGAGAGATATAGATTTTTATTAACATAATTTGAAATCACAAATCATAATATATATTTTACTTACTAGCAATTTCCTCCATATGTGTTTATACATTGGTAAGCATTTCAAGCATATACAGTATATACAAAACTGACTGTAGATATCTTTCATCTGTGTTTCAACATCTATAAATAGTGTATACTAAATAAAACTAATAAACTGGCCTTTTATTGAGTCTTATCATGATTTATTGATCTTTACAGTAATGCTGAGAATCCTTAACTCCATTTAGCTTCTTAATATTTTCTTGAACTTCATCCAGGCAAGCAGTCTAGTATACACATATGGGCTTTGAAGCACCACAAAATGATTCCCTTCTCTGAAAGTTCAAACTCAACCAACATGGAAACTAGCAATCTAACTAAAAAACAGTTAATCTTAATCCATTATTTATAGTATACAGTGGAATTTAAAATCAAGGGAGTTATAGAAAGTTATTTTCATCTTGATTAATAAAATTAAGATAATAATTTAACTATAATTCTTTATTTTTAATTTACATTTATTAATATCAAAAAGTCAATAATTTCTTAATCCATTAGATAAAAAGATTTTAGGATTAACTATAATTAATGTACATTATAAAAAACAACTTTATCTTATCCAAAAATATTTCTTTATTTATTACATTAAGAATTCTATACAAAAAAGTCAAAATTATTTGCATTAAATAGAGATTTTTATATTTGATTTTAAATAATTTACAATAAAAGTATCAAAATTATCATTTGATCAATAACTCCATTATTCTAGACTATATTTTAAATAAATATATACAGTAAATTTTGTTTGTGTTCATTTTATTTTATCTTTCAATCTTTAAATATGTGTGCACACATTGTTGTATACCATGAAATCATTCTATCTCTCTCTCTTTCTCTCTCTCTCTATATATATATATATATATATATATTAATAAAACAAGTTATAAATTTTGTAACTTGCTTTTAAGCTTGCATTTAAATGATCACTAGATGGATCTTGTTTGAGCTATTGGAAAGCTCCATCTAGTGATATATAAGCTCCATCTAGTGATATATATATATATATATTGTGTATGTGTATTTATTTTATATATTTGTAACATAGTTAACTTATTTCAGATAAGATTCAATAATTTATTAATTTTCAGATAAGATACGATAATAATTTATTAATAACTGTAATAGTAAAATAATGATTTTACTATCATTTTTAGATTTGATATATTTTATAAATACATTATATTATAAATATATAGTAATAAAGACTTAGAGAGGTTTGTGTGTGGCATATTAACAAAACTTAGTTTGTTAATGATTACCAGTAAGTTTACTCTGCTGATTATTAAAGCATCACATATTTGTTTTCTTGAGATTCTATTTACAGTGCTATACACTGATTTTATAACAATTTTCAACTTTCCCTGCTAACTTCAGCAGTCATATCAGCTATATTCAGTAGCCTTATTAAAAATCATTAATAATCTTCAGTTTTCCTAGTTACCCATTTTTGTAGTTCTCAATCTGGGAACTGATGCATGATCTCTCTACAATGGAACATGCACATTGGATTATTGTTTTGGATTAACCAGCCCTACTTTTTAATTGGTTGTACATACGATTGACTGACTGTTTTAATCTGATTCTTTTTCCAGAGAATCACTATATTCCCTTTAGCTCAAATTTGTATAAATCTTCTAGATAACTAGGAAATTTCATAATCCTCATCACCTCCCTCCCCCCATTCCACCACCTCCCATTTTCCGTGGTTGAGCAAAATTTATTTTCATGTTACATAATTGTAAAGATAGTTAGTTAATGATGATTTTTCCCTTCAGTTTGATTAATTATTATTTGTAGCTGTATCACCATATCTAATGTTTGTCAATATAGATTTACTGCATACTTGATCAGGAAATTTTACAGGCTTCTGTTTTCTTAATGCTGGTGTCACTGCTTGCTTGTAGTCACAAACTATTGCAATCTTTTCTTTGTTGGTTTCTCTATCAACTAAAATAAGAAATACTAGATTCTTTCTTTTTAATGATCTTATCTGATATATAAGCAACTAATTGCTAAGACAAAAGTATAGGTATATTTAATTATTTTTTTATTCCTATTCTAACAAAGCAAACTAAAATTGTTAACTTTGTCATTCAGATTAAAATGACAGTCTTTCGTTCTATTGAAAATTGGCATTTAAAATTCAAGATTGTAAAACTATATTCATTGTTTTCATTCAAAAATGGGAAGATGGATGTCCAGAGATCAAATTGCATGATAGGACTTCCTAATATAGGATAATTTGATAATACTAATTGTAATACATAAAACTTTATTATTATTATTTTTATCAGAGGTAGTTCAGAGAATGATCTTTGAATATATTTTCACTGTTGTTGATAACACTGATTACGTAAGTTTGCAATGATAATATAATAGAATTAATATCTTCACATTTAACTTTTTTATCAATAATTTTATTCTCTAATTCAATTTTTAATCAAAAGTATGCTTTCCAATAAATTATTATTATCGAAGTCAGAATTTTAAATTTATTACATATGTATCCATAATATTTTTAATATTAATTCTTTTAGTTATAATTTGTATTTGATCTAAATATTATTCCAAATAGTTTTCATATTATTTCATCAATTTCATTATAAATATCTAATTTTGATCATTTTTATGTAACTCATTTAATGTCATTATTAAAGTAGAATAATTGTTTTTTATGTGTTGTTTATTTATTTATTTATTTGCTAAAGTAAGACGAGTATGGTTGTTATTTGTGGCATGAAAAGAAATATATATATATACAATACTTGATTAGGTTCTTGTATATGTCAATAGGCAATAATATTGATTGTTCTAATATTTTGAAATTTTTCACTGCAATTAAGCATTTTCTTTATCCAGATACTCTTAAAATTAAAAGAGTTAGAGCTTAATTATAAAGTTGGAACGATCAATACTATAGTGTATGAAATGATTAATTTTTTTAACATATACACTATATATATTTAGATATACCAGTAATTAAAATTTGCATTCTTAAAACATATAAAATGTCTGGTAGAATAGAATTTTTAAATATAGAAAAAAAGAAAAAGTTATATTAAGTGGATTAATAGTAGCATGTGGTTATATGCCTTAAACTGAGTTTAAAGTTTATATCTGGGCTAAGAATGATATGCTTGCTAATTTTTATGATTGTAATAATCATTGGTGTATTTATTTAAAATGGAGAATGCCAAAAATATAATTACAGGAAGTTTAACAATTATAGTTTAAATATTAAGAATTTATATAGATGAGAGAAATTTTAATGGATATAATTTAATCTGTACTTAATTTGTAATATAATATAACATGCTTATTAATTATGTTTTTATAAATTGTAATACCTCATCAAAATATATTCAGATTTAGAATTTAAATATTTTTATATTAAATAAAGAGCCTAGTGGTGCATCCAATCATGCCTATAACCTGGATTTGAACTTGTGTCATATAAAACTTGGAAATTTTTTTCAACATGCTTAAGTTTTTTTAAAATTAATTGTTCATGACCATCTCAACGAATCATCCAATATTAGTTAGTAATATACTCTTAGCTGAAGGATAAAATATGCTTTGTGAATAATGCAGCAATGGATATGCAATTATATAAAATTATTAACAGTATTTATTATAAAACATCACATTAGATCATCATTAAAACAAAACAATCAAATATGAAAATAAATAGCATGTCATTATCATTAACATTTCAACTATTATTTATCCAATCCAGTATAAAAGTCTTTCAAGATTTAATTTAGTTTCAAATATCTTTATCTTCTCCCATCTCATTCACGATTTCTTTCTAGGTCTTTTACAACAAATAGTACATATATAAAATATAGAATAAAAATTCCGCTAGATAAATAGTCATAATATGCTTTTACTAAAATATTTTAAAACAGTAATAAAAATTGATCAATTAAATACCTTTAAAAATTTGCTAAAACAATTTTCACACATAAACAAAAATTGATAGCAACAATGAAAATTAGAGTTTTGTTGAGATAGAATTTCTTCTGTTCATAAACTTCACAAGTGAAGAATTCTAGATAGGACTACTATATGACAATAACTTAATGATTTGTGCCAGCATTGGCTTTGATGTATATCTAACGTTGAAGTAATTGAGTAGATATTATGGACTGTTGTGAAATACTTAGCTTCTGCACTCAAAAAAAATAACAATTCATTTGATATATAATAAAAAGATTTTTGTTAGTTCATCTGCTTCTCATCTCTATGGCTTGAGGTTCAAATGTGGACTTTAACAACACTTAAAAAAATATTTTCATGGCACAAGAAGGCTTAGGATTTTTTCTTTAAGGATCTAATCTAAGTAGCCAGCTAGACAATAAGTATCTATTTGTTATTATGGACTGAAGATCCCAGGTTAATCTGGTTGGTCAAATAAATTTTGATGTGCAGACTGTAGATAAGATAAAAATCATATGCCAAATATATGTACTCTTTAAATAATCTAATCTTAATTCACTTCACTGACTGATCTGGAAATCTGCAATACTGTGATATTTTCAAAACGTTTTAGATCATTTAAACGCATTTTTTTTTTTGTAATTATAAATTATTCCCAATGGTGCTTAAGACGTTTTTCTAATAGTAACAATAACCGTAAATATAGTGTTAATATGCTTCATGTATAAAAATGAAAGTAAGTAACATTGTTTATAAAAGATATTCTAAAAATAATAAAACATCATAAGTTTAAAATGCAAAATGTATAATATAGATGGCTTAAATAATGAAATAAATAGTGAAAAAGGAAATAAGAAAGATAGAAAAAAGGAAAACATTATATTGTATTATTAATGCCAATTACTAATTAATGTGTTAATAAAAGAATGATATAGATTCAGATCACACAGTAAAATATGGAGAGGTATATGTTTGAGAATATGAATAACGAAATGGTTCATTGCTTTGGAGATCATGTGATACTCAAACACTGGATTTTATCACTCAAACATTGAACTGAAACATACATGTTTATATTAAGAGTTTAAAAAAAAGATAGAAAATAAAGTATATAAGTAAAAAATTAATAAATATCACTGAAATCATTGAAAAAATTAAAAGACAAATGAAATTGGACTGAATGTGTAACAAGATATGACAATAGATAGAGAACTGAATTTTTCAATTGGATTACAAGAAACTATAAAACATTTAGAAAGTGACTGTGTGAGGGATGAATAAATGTGATAAGAAAATTTTTTGAAGTGATGTGGTGAAAAAAGCTATGGATTTAAGAAGCTGGATTAAATTTGGAAAGATCTTCAACTACAGTGGACTAATGTTATCTGAAAATAATAATAGTGATCCACATAAAATATATAAATAAAAATTTTATTGCAGAAATAATAATAAAAAATAATAAAATTTTATAAAAATGTACATTTTTTATCCTTTTTTACAACAAAGAATGCAAATAAACTGTGCATATCTAAGTCAGATTTTAAAATGATTAGAATGGAATACAAAATTGGTTTGCTTGGGTTAGGAAAAAACCTTGAATCAGACACTATTGTCTGTTTTAGAAACTAACACAACATATTGTAACCAGACTGCCTATCAACCCCTCACTTGGTTGATTCTATTTCCTGATGAACATATTGCAGGACAGAAATAAAAATTGGCATTACCCAATGTTTATCTTACCATCCTACAACAATATTTCCTGCTCATCAGAGAAAGTAGCATTAAAGAGACTGGAAACATCTAGAAAATTTGATTGTTTGGTTTCCCAAATGGCACCACTAGAGTACCAGCTTACCACAACCTTACTTACTTACTCATATCTGGTTATGCCGAACATAGCTCAGGAGGCATGAGATTTTTGTGAACAACTGCAATAAATGATGAGTGATGTGAAATGAAACTAGCTAGATAGATTAGTTTTAGATAACAATGATTTATTTATTTAACAATAAAAGTTATTGACAGTTCATCTTTGGATTTACATTTTCCTATATGCACATATATTCCTAGGCCAGTTTCATTTACATTTAATCATTATTTTACTAACCATCGATGATTGGTGCAATAAATTCTTCAACTATAAGTTCTGTACAAAATATTCATCCTTGATTTTGGTTTATGGCTGTAGATCTCAGTCATTCATCTTTGATCCAGGTATATGGATATAAATTGAAGTCATTCATCTTTGATCCAGGTGTATGTAGATTTACATCATTCATTTATTTAGTGCATCTTTGATCCAGGGTATATGGATGTAGGTTCAAGTCATTTATTTATTTAACTCTTTCTTGATGCAGGTGTATGGATGTAGACCTAAGTCATTCATGTATTCAAAATATTAACCCTAATTCAGGTTTATAGATTTAAGTCATTCATTTACTTAATTCATCTTTAATCCAGGTGTATGGATGTAGGTTCATGTCATTCACTTATATCAAAATATTAATTCTCTAATTCAGATTTGTAGATTTAAGTCATTCATTTAACTCTTTCTTGATCCAGGTGTATGGATGTAGACCTAAGTCACTCATGTATTCAAAATATTAATTGTCTAATTCAGGTTTGTAGATTTGAGTCATTCATTTATTTAATTCATCTTTGATCCAGGTATATGGATATAGGTTCACATCTCTCATGTACTTTAAAGATTAACCCTTGTAGATTGATGCATATTGGACTAGAAGCATATGCAATTTAATTTTTATACCAAAGCATTTTCAATCTGTGGACTATCAAAGTATATTTAATCCCTGTGCATATTTGAAGTAGAAACACATTCAATTTAATTTTTACATAGAAGCATTTTTAATATGTGTATTATAAAGGTATATCTAATCCCTGTGCATATTTGAAGTAGAAACATATTCATTTTGTTTTATAGAAGCATTACAAATTCTGTATTCACATATATATAAATACATCTTTAATTTAACTCACATATTATTATATTTTTCATTTATTTTTAAATCAATATTCTTAAGTTCTTAAAATCAGTATAATTATTATTCTTTAAAACATTATTCTTTAAAAACCTTTTCTTACATTTCATTTGATAAATCAATCATTTGAATTTCAACAAATACGTTTTCAAAAAAGTGTATTTAAATATTATAAATGTATCTAAATTTTCCTTACCTTGACATTCAATGGTCAGTGGTTTTTTAAATCTTCACATCATGAAGAGATTTACTTGGATTGAATGGCCCACTGAATTACTGCTGCTGTTTATTTCAGCATGTTTTCTGATTACTGGGCTTCACATGGTTGAAGAGAGAGGAAGAACTGTTTTTATCCACTCATTCTGGAGTTTTCCAAATTAATAATATGCGTTTCTATTGTTCAATTATCTAGTAACTATAAGTTTTCTTTTGTTGATGATAACCCATTTCCAACTTGGTTATTTTAGAATTCCAAACAGTAATAAATTGTGTGGCAATGATTACAATTTTCAACAGGTCTCACTCTTGATCATCTTAATAACTGATTGTACTATAACTCTAACTTTAACTGTAACTAACTTATCTAATTATGCTACTCCTTTTATCTCTTATGCTTCCACATTTTTTCATCTGCCAACATGTTTTTAAAAATCACCTGATTAAGAGCTCAAAGCAAGAAGGTGATGCTATCTTTAAGTGTTTTTACATTTAAATCTGAAAACATATAGCTCTAAAATAAATTGTATCTGTAATATTTTAAGTTGAAGATTTATCAATGAATGATAAAGATTTATTAATTAAATGCATCTTTTATATTTTCTTTATTTTACTTTTTTATTATTTGTTTTTATAACATAATTGGAAAAGTGACTTTAATTCACTGTCACTTGCTTCTTTATTTAAATTTTTATTTACTGAACCACGTCAGTTTTATTTTAATTTAAACTACTTTAACTGGGGGAAAAGAAATCTTTAAAATATATAAATGAAACAATGTGTCTGTTTCAATTTGTAGAATAGAAGTATCTATTTTTCTACATAATAACATTTATAACTTTTGTATGTTATCGAATAATTACTACCATACTTTGGTTCAAAACTTTTTTTATGCTATTTGAAGCAAAACACTTATGCTTATGTATTAAATATAATATTGTGCTTTATATAAAACAAAATTCACTATCAATTCATTTTTTAATGAAAATATATTATCAATTTCTTGGGAGGACATATAACATACAAACTTCAACATAATAAGCTAAGCACAATAGTAACATTTAATTCATCAAAATGAGCTCCTTGTAAACTAGAAATGGATTCAGAAATCTTTAACTTTTATGCCTATCAATCTCATCGTTGCACTAGATTATGCAATTTATTATGCATTAATCCCATAATATTTGTATCCAATTTGTATTTTCTTTCTATAAAACAATCATAAGATTTAAATTTAATATTTACTTTTAATTATTCAGTTTATAATAAAAGTAAATTTAATTTTAATATGAGATAATTTTTTTATGAAAATATTTTATCATTTCATAAGTTCAAGGATTATATGATACTTGTGGTTTTTAATAACAATTAATAGAAATAGAAATATATACTCTTCTTCTCCTTTACTTTCTTTGCATTTCTTCATATATTCATATATATATTGCTTATAATAATTTCTCTCATATACACTTCAATGCAAAAAAAAAATTTAAAATAAAACTTCTTTATTTTTCTGACAGTTTTGATTGTCCAGCAGTCTTCATCAGAGCTTCTCAAATTTCTTCTATCTTTTTAAAAGGTAGAGGAAATTTGAGAAGCTCTGATGAAGACTGCTGGACATTCAAAACTGTCAGGAAAATAAAGAAGTTTTATTTAAAAAATTTTTTTGCATTAAAGTGTATATGAGAGAAATTATTATAAGAAATAGAAATAATAACATTTGATGCTGCAAAGATTAAAAATTATAACTATACTCATTTATGCACAATACTTCACAAATATAATATATTTGTTGCAGAACTTATTTCACTGACTACAAAAACAACTAAGAGTGGAGCAAACACAGCCATGATTAGAATCTCAACTTTTTAAAAGACTTCTTATTGTTTATTATTTTTTATTAATTATTTTAAAATAAACCAGAATTGATTCAGAAAATCTTTAGTTCTTATATCTATCAGTTTCGGCATAGCATTTTAGACTATGCAGGATTAATGTGATCAATTATACATCAACCTTTTAATATTATTTCCTCATTAATAAATCATTGCTATGAAAATGTAATTCTAATGGTTATATCATCTTGAAAAAATTCTACTTTTTAAATATTTAATGTATTCAAATGTAATTTTTATTTATAATAAAATAAGTTCTCATATAATGTGATAGTGTTTCCCTTGACTAACTTTCTGTATATAGGTCATATGCTGAGAAATCATTTTAGCCAAGATAAGAAACAGTTATATAATAAACTATACTTTTTATCATTTAATACCAAATCAGTATCCTAACCTTATTTTTTTCTTCTTTTATTCCATGTTAATAAAAAATGTTTCATTAATTCCACTATCCTATCCTTACTAGCCCCAGTTTTTCCCACTTTCATAAAATTTATCCCAATCCTCTTTCAACATTCAACACTTTATCACCACAAACTTTATAGTTAAGTCCCTATAGTATAATACTTTTTTAAATATTTTTATATAATTCCAAACCATTTTTTTAAATATTAATTTTCGATAACTCTTCTTCTTTTTCTAACTAATTTATCTATCCTCATTTATGAATGAAAGCATTCAAATACATCTTACTACCTTACTGTGAAAATTTTGTTGTCAATTCAGAACTTAGAGGTATTATAAATAATATATTATTTTTCTAAATAAGTTTTAAACACTCTAGGTCAGTGTTTTCCTACCTTTTTCTTTGGCGAACTGGCAAATGACCTAGAAAAATTTCGTAGACTGGCAAGATTATCAAAAGATTACCAACAACAAATCTATAGAATATTAACAAATAAATAAGTGGTAAATTCCCCCAAAAAATTAATTAATCATTAATTGGTATTTAATTTCCAATGTGAAATTTGCTCGTGTTTTTCACTTTTAATTTTTTCGATTCGTGGCTGCAAGGTTTTTTCAGAAAGTCGAAGTGCAGTATCAGAATCCAAGCAATTTCTGCATTTTGTTTTTATAAACATTAATGATGAAAATGTCTTTTCACACAAATAGGTTGTCCGAAAAACTTAGCAGTAATTTTAAAAGCTTTCTTACTAAGTTCTGGATATTCATTATTCACAGATATCCAAAATTTAATCAAATTAGTTTCCTTAAGTTTGCATTCCAGGGTAATATCAAAAGATAGTTCAATAAAAGTTTTCAATAAAAGTTTCTTTTTCATGAGGATTAAGACTTATCGATGTATTAAGAAACTCCACTTCTCTCTCTTTTCATATAAATAAAGATACAATAAAAGACAAATGACCCTCAAGATGCATTTTGTGCTGAACCAGCATTCATCAGTTGTCCTAGATCACCATCTCCCATATATATATATTTATTACATGAAGTGTATTTATGAATGACGATTTTTCACATTTTCTTTTTCGACCGTCAAACTTACTCCATTCACAACCTCGTTTTCATTCACTTTTGATAAACTTAACTGCATTTATCATTAATCATCATTAAACTAGAGTTTTTCTCTAGCACATATATATACTTTAATCCAAATTAAAGATTAATATATCTGATTAAGACTTGTTTGAGTCAGATTTTTTAAAAAAAATAGATTTGCTATTAACATTTTTAATTTCCTGGGATCTTCATTTTCTGGATAAAATTTTTCGAAATTTTGCTGCAATATTAAATGTTTGTCAATAAATGTTATATCTCCACGATTCATATTCATACAAATTTGATTAACATGATTCATTTTATTTTTGCATAAATGCCGCAGATCAGAAAAAAAAATCATAACTGGTTTTGGTCCATGGATCAACAGTGGGAAATGATGCTCTAAATCAATGATTTCCATGATAGGGTATATGTACCCCAGAAGTATGAATCAGGATATTAAGAGATACTTGGAAAAAAATTAAATAGTAGCAGAAAAAAGACAAATTAATGTAATTTTTTCTGTATTTATTTGAATTTATTGTATCTTTTGAGTTTTTAATGTAAAGGAATTTGCACTTTCTTCCATTACTGGCTTATTTATTCACAGTTATAATGTATAAATTATTTTTTATAATCCTACCTATGTTCTCTAACAAACTCATCTATATTTATGTCACTTTTTAAATCTAAGTAAGTAAAATTAAATTATCTATTAACTTACACATAATATAAAATCTTTCTAGCCCACTGTGCTTATTGTATCCTCCCATAATCAAATTAAACACTATTTTTATTAAAATATTTTCATTCATATATTGTAGTCTTTCAAATATTTTTAAATTTGTTTTTAATTTTTCCTATTAATTAGAATACTTATATATTAGCATGCATGTCAAGTTCTCTGCTTGAAGGTAGAATAAGTTAATTACGCGGTGAGATACTGCAACCAAGTACTAACTCATGATTATCATTAATGGTAGTTTGCCCACCTCATAATACATTTTATTCTAGTAAATCAATATTTTAAATTATATCAGAAACTTTTTATAAACCATTCACAGTTTTTAAAACTTATACTACAACAATACAAAAATCACATTTTCAATTTCAAAACTTTGTTTGACAAAATCAGAATGAATTAGAATCTTATTTTTAGAAAGATTTTTTTTTTATTACGTTACATATATAATATACATAGTTGTTTGTCAAGCATTGGTGGTCGAGAGATCAGCGACAGCTGCTTTACAAGCAGTTGTCCTGGGTTAGCGGGTTCGCTTCCTGGATGATGCTATGACACATGAGAAATATATATATATATACATAGTTGTTAAATGTGTTAAGACACATAAATTATATTCTGGTCTAATAGAAATTATAATTCCATTTTTTATAAATATTATTTGTCTACAAGTATAATGCATATACTAAACTTTTGATGTAATTAGAGAGGATTTGAACACAGACTTTCAAGTTCCCTTCAGCTATCAACTCCATCTTATATAACCAATACACATGATCACATGCATATGAAAAAGATAAATGGTCTCCAATAGATGTATTTCATGCTGATCCAGTACTCACTTTGAAGATTTGCTCTTAATATAAATTGAGCACTGATTATATATGTGTGTGTAAGAGATGATGATCTGGACCAACTGATGAGTATTGGTTCAGCATGAAATACATATATTGGAGATTCTTTATCTTTTTCACATTTATGTGATCATGTACATCAGCTGAATGGAGCTTGCAAGTCTGTGTTCAAATCCCATCCAATTAAATCTTATTATTGTTCGATACCTTGTTTGATATATGTTATCAATACCAAAGAATTAATTAGAGCCTGTATCACAATTTTTTAACTACATAAGCAAGTTGGCTGTATATATGTATAAATATATTCAATGTTTCTCACTGAAGAAAGTCAACAGCCAGAAACCGGTATAGTGATATAGATATAGCACTACTATCTAGTTGCATTAGTTATTTAAACTTTTAATAGATAGCTATGAAATAAAACAAAAGACCAAATGTATGTACCTAATGCAGATATTGAAAATAACCAAATAAAGTCATGATATTTTGCTTGATATACATATAAATAAAATGTTTATTTAAAAGTAATAGATGTAATATGCATTGTCAAATATATTAGTTTTTTTTTTTTTTTTTGATAATTAATAAGTATGTATACTAATTTACTCTTTTCAGATAGGATTGACAATCAATTCTAGTGTTTCAATATTTTTTTTTAAATTAATTAAATTTATGCCTGATTAGAAGCTTTTTGAATATATGTTTGTTAATTATAAAAAAAGCAATATTTAAAGAATAATTTATCATATACTTAATTAAATATTAAGTGTAATAATGCTCAAGGATAAATGGATATAAATAAATAATCATTAAAACCAGTCAACATTTAGACAATTCAAAAATCAACAACAATCAACAATTTCTAACTGTTGTCAAGGCAACCTCCTTTTAACAATAAGGGTGGAATCCCACTCTTATTAATGGTCTAATATACTTATATAGACACTAAAGATTGCAATTTGATCACAGTGATTGAAATTATTGATACAAAGAAGTTTAAATAAATCTCTTTAAAAAGTAAATAAAAGTTATTCTGAATGCAAAAGTCAATTATTACATTACAAACTGCTATTATAAATTTCAAATTGCACACAAAGTATTACTTAACCTGTTTAGTATTAGCACTGGGATTATTTTCATATTTATATATTTAATTAATCATTAAATTATTGTTAAAAGGAGGTTGCCTTGACAACAGTTAGAAATTGTTGCTTTTTGTTAATATTGGAATTGTCTAAGTGTTGGACTGGCTTTTAATGATTACTTATAAATCATTTAGACTTGAGTATTATTACATTTATTATTTAACCTTTTGTCTGGCAATTTTGAAATACAGACTTTAATATATTTATTTCACAGAAGGCAGTGCTGGATTTCTTAACCATGAAAGATGCAAAAAGCAAAATGAAAATGTTCGGTAGATTGCAGTTTATGGATAATAAAAGAATAGGCAAAATAGTATTTAGTTGGGTTACGAGTAAAGATCAGGCAACAAGATGGGTGAGAAAGCAAATGCAGTATGCAGAAGATTTGGATAAAGAATTTATATCAATATACTTGTACAAATAGTGGGATGATTGTGTTAGGAGGATTTTTGAGTGTTATAGTGGTAAGGAATGGGATAGAAGAATAGATGCATTGATAAAGAATAGGAAGATGGAGAGCTAGTATGGAGAGTAAAAAGTGTTTAAATATTTATAGAATTAAACAGAATATTGGGTGTGTGTTAATTTATGATACTAGCAAGGAAAGTAGTTTACTGTTTAAGGCTTGAATGGGATCTTTAGCAACAAGGGAATATACACATAAATGAAAAAATATGGATGATTTAGTCTGAAAGTTGTGTAAGAAAGGTATAGAAAATATTAGGAATCTGTTAATTGAATGTAAATGTCTGAAAACAGAAAGGATACAAATAATGAAGTTGTGGAAGAATAAATATGAACAAAGTGATTATACAGAAAGTGGCTTATTGGGTTTTATGCTGGGTTTGGGAAAAGATAAGGGGTTTTTAAATATAAAGACCATGGAGATGACAAAGATTATGTTGTAGAAATGGGATGGAGCAGGATAGATAAGAATATGGGGAAACTTGGGATGGGGAATGGAAAGGGAAGTCAAAGTGGCTAACAGGTTTCTCTGGGCATAATTGCTGAGAGATTCCTGACTCCGTATAAGGAGAAGTCACAGTCATCACATATGGGGATATTTATGCACCCTTATGGTAAGAGTTATATAAAAAAAGAATTGATTATAATTTCTTCTTGATTATTGGCTATAAAAAATAACATATTTAACAATAATATGCCTTAGGTCTTTTCCATTTTCAAATAAATCACACAAATCTGTATTATATAATGAAAGAGTTTGAATAATTCTGATATATGGTTATTGTTAATTAAAATTTTGAGGCAGTTGATTACAATTTCTCTGAAACCAGTATTAGAGACATATTGTTATGGTTTATAATTCAAAAGTTAATTATTATATAACATCTAATATTGAGCACAATAAATTTTCTAGAGAGCATTTCAATATATATAATTATTTAAAAAATGACATACATATTGTTTTTATTTACAGTTTGAGGAATTTCACCTAAAGGAAAGATCGCAGTTTCTGCAACTATGTGATGGTAAACATTTATTTGTCCATTAGTAAATTTCTAAAATCATTTAATTATTTAGTTAAAATTTTAAAATAAAATTTAAGTATAAAATGTAAATATCAGCAATCCACTCTACATTGTTCTCTCATGAATCATCTGCCTACCATTTGATGAATGCCAATAACCAGAGAGTAATTTGCCTTTTGGTATTCTTTGATTATTTATGCTTATACATTGATGATTCATGAAAAGAGTGATGTGAAGTAGCTTGTTTCTATTAATTCAACATATCAGTAAGCTATTAGACTACTTTATTTTGTTATTATATTTTTGGTTTATTTTTAAATACATTTCACTGCAGAAATATTAATTAAGTTGAATGGAAAACAGTTGATTTTAACAAATTTTCATCCATTCAACAATAAAAATATAAATTTATTTTTGTACATCATATTTCCAAAATATGCATGTTATTTTTAGAATAACCCCCAATAAGTTTATGATATGACTTTAAAAATTGAAATGTTAGATTACATTAAGAGATAATGCCAAACTACTATTGTTGTTGATCAAATGTTATCATTTAGTAAAATGCTGCAGTTAGCTAATCTTTGCTTTTGCACACAAAAAAAAAACCTAACTTCATATTTTCAACTACCAATGTGCATTTTAAGTTTACTATTTGATAAAAAATAATTTTATCAAAGTTTAGTTAAAAGCAAGAAAAAATATTTTAGGTTCCAAACAATCTATATATCAGATCTGTAATCAACCAAAATAATCATCCAATAGATAGATTAAATAGCCTCATTGCAGAATAAAAGCATCTCTAATCTCTTATAAAAATAGTAGAGAAAAAATATTATTTACTACACATTTCAGTTAAAATATGGTGAGAAACTAAAACAGTTTTCCATTTTTGCCTCCTAGTTAAGAATAGTTAGATAACCATTTATTGACTAACATTCAATGACTAGCTGGATCATTTATAAGTTGAATACCTAAAAAAAATCATAAGCTGATTCCCAGCTTGAATTCAAACCCTGATCTTGTTAATGACAAATGGATAATCTCACTACATTATGAGGCCCTATAAACAATTCCTTATAAGATGGTAAATTATTACCTACATATATTTAGCTAGAGGTAAAACAAGAATAAAAAAATTCAAATCTTTACCATACAATAATTGGTAAACCTGATGAGTAATGCTTTCTTTTCCCTTATTGGAGAAGACTTTATTCAGGATAGTCTATTTAAAAACTGATTTGCCTTTTTCTAACTTTTAAAAATGAAAGAAATAAAATAGTATTTTAAAAAAAATTGCAAACATCACATTTAGTACAGACTTATTATTTATTTAATAATGTGTAATACCAATGCATATCATTGGATTTTTGAAGCTTTATGGTTTCTGATAACTCAAAATACAGATAAAAAAGTGTCCATATATGTAATAGATAATGATAATTCCTTTTCATGACAAATTTGTTATTAGTGTAAATAATTCAGTTATATCGATAACAAGTGTTTCTTCTGACCATTTTTTACTATATAAAATGCAAATAATTGGGGAGTGGTGGAGGGGGTATTGTAATGTTAATGATATGTATATTTTTTATGTTTTTATTATGACAAGACTTTTTATATTTATTAGAAATTGCATTTCCCATTATAAATGCTCAAAATCTGAAATGGAGCTAAAAGACTGCTTCAAATGTCTGAGGATTTTCTAAACAAGTTCAGGATATTTTTAAACTATTGATTTAGTATTGACTCAATATTGATCAATAAGTAAATTTATTTAATTATTCTTAACTGAAGAATAAAAATATTCGAACAATTAAAATTGGTAAGTTAGAATCAATATTTTGAAACTAAATGAAAAAATATGCCTATAATATATTACTTTTACTAGTAATAAGAAATGCATCATATATATGTAGACACTCTGCCTACTGTTTGCTGTTATTATTTTATTTATTAATTTATAGACAAATATTTCATTACTTTTACACAAAGAACATGCTTTCAAAATTTTTGGTGCAGAGCATTCTTTTTAAAGATCAAACATTTTTTAAATCAAAATAATAAAAAAACTTTTACATTTGTACATTTCAGATGCATTCAACTAACTGCTATTAGATTTCCTATTCATAACAGAGCCTACATTGTTAATGAATCAATGCTTTTATTTTCTGTTTCCTATTATTATGTTTATTGCAAACCATCTGTACTTCTCTCAGATTAAAAACATGATTTAATATTATCTTTTGTTCTAAAAATATAGATAATAATGTTGGAATTGATATAAGTGCTAGTAATGCTGGGTAAAAATAACTTAAGAGTAAAAGTTTTATTAGAATATGCAGATAGCTTTCAATATCTTAATCCTAAGATCATACTCATAGCAATGACTAGTGAATAAGCAGGTTGTGCGTAAAAGGTATAATATAAATTTTATGTAAATATATACAAATAAGTTAAATGGCTCACTTTTTAGAAAGGAGGAAGTATGATTTATTTTTTATTTATCAAGTTAGCACTGTTGGTGATATGCTAAGCCTCCTTTATCATGCATTTAGAATTATTCATTTTTATACAAACAATGCTAACTGATGTAGGCTTGAATGTGTGGTTCATTTTGTTTACATGCTCTAGGAATATGGATTTGTGATCCGGATTAATTTTAGCACTTCAATAGAGGCATTGGTGTTTGGATAATCTTGTTGTGAGGCTGGCATGGTTTTCTCCAAAATAAACAACATTGCACTTAGTTTGGCTTCAAGAAATCTTGCAAACAGTATGGTGGGTACAGTAGGTGTGGTTTGAAGGCTTACTCTATATGAATCAGAGCAATTTTTATTTATACCTCAGGAGAATTTATGGATATAGGAGAGTGATGTCAGTTGGTATAAATATAGCCCTGATCTTCTTGTAGAATTTATTGATAATATTCATGTGTCCTATATTTCTACTCGGTGAGGCATTACTCATTAAAGTATTTTTCAATGCTAAGTTTATGGTGGTCTGAATTTAACTTGTACAACTTTATATTTCTATCTAGAAATGTGTGGACCATTTAACTTATTTTTATAGATTTACATAAAATTTATATTTTTTTACTCACAACCCTCTCATTCACTTGTCATTGATTTGAATATGATATTAGGATTAAGATATTGAAAGTTGTTCAGCTTACTATAATAAAACTTTTACTCTTAAGTTTTTCTTACTCAGTGTTTCTAGTGCTTATATCAATTACAATTGTATAGCAAAAAGTAAACCAATGTAATATAGAATTATAATACTGTTGGATTTATTTTGACTTTATAACATATATGTTGCTTTAAAGTTACTTTAATGTTTACTCTTGATTCACCATAATTAACATAAAAGCAAATTGTGTCCTGATATTTGATCAAACATCTATGGTAATTTTGGGGGGATATATTTTATTTTTTTTATCTACTAATTGATTTAAAGCAGCCAGGGAATGAAAACTCACATTATTTTATTATATTTAAAAATATATACGAAGGGCCATTCAAAGTTTATTTTTTAATAACTATATGTCTTTTCTATTTTAATTTATACATTGTACAGGCTTAAACCTGCATTTATATATGTAATATTTTCGGGATTCGAACTCAGACTTTCACACGACCCACTACTCTTAGTGCCATCTCATATTGCTGACCCACCTGATCACATATGTTGAAAAGATAAATAATCACCAATAGACATATTTCATGCTAAAACAGCAATCATCAGTTGTCTAGATTACTATCTTCACACATATATACAATCAGTGCTCAACTTTATATTAAGATAGCCAATCTTCATACTTTAATGGACAGGCTTCAAACTATTCCAACTCATAACTCTTCAGCCTTCCATTTCATTGAAAATCTGATGATGAAACGTTCAAAGCCCTTGTTAGTGCCAAGATTGTCATCCTACCCATGTTGACATATTAGTCATTCATAAAATTATTTTAATCTTTAAACAATGTATATTTGTTATAATCTTTACTATTTTGTTTTTTATAATAGGAACAAATTCTTAAAATGAATTTTAAAGATTACATTATATCTACCTATTCTTAGCTAGAGGATAAATAAAGAAGAAAAACTAAAATGTTCATCATCCAGCAGTTGCCTGTTTAATAATTAATATTCTTATCATTTTGTTTTTAGAGAGTGTAATGAAATACTTAAATGCTATTTTATTTATTACGTGTGTGTGTGTGTGTTAATAAGATATGACTCATAATGCAGTAGTAATTACCATGCCGATAGAATTTGAAAAAAATTTCAGGTTCGAATAAGACTTGGTAATTTTTCTATCATATCATTGGCCCTAACACAACCCAGAAAACCAATCTATTCTTAGCCAGAAATCAAAATAAAGTTGGAAAAACTACTCATACTCTCACCAACCTAGAAATTGGCAAGTCTGTTAAGTATGTCTTTTTCTAATGGTTTTCTATAAGGCTACTAGAAATGAATATATTCTGTAGTAAGCTATTTAAAGGCTATTTAATTTTTATCTGTCTGTGACTAAAGTTAGCTAGAATAACTATGCAATAAAATAATAGGTAGTCATTTAATATGCATTCTATGCTTTTTTTGCATACCTGAAGATGCCACCAAATTTCTATTGAAAATACAAAGTGATAAATATAATATTCACTAGATATTGAATTTGATGCATATTTTTGAATTAAGACATTGTTTTGAGATTTTTATAAAAGAATATGAAAGTGAATGACAAATTGTTTACTTTTTTGCAGTTTTTCACTAAATAATGTAAACGGTAAATAGTGAGGGTAATCCAGACCTCTTTCTAGTCTTCGTTTAAAGCATTCACAACATCAAAAAGGGGGGAAAGTTTTTGGGGCATTTGTTTATATATGTGTGTGTGTTTTCAATTTTGATCCCAAAACAATCCTTGATTAATTTGTTGTACTGTATTTGTTTTTTTATACACTTGTATTACATTGAGCTTGTTTTTATTACTGTCATTGTTATTCAAAAGGGGGGGGGGAGAAAAAATTTAAAAAAGAAGTATTGATCAGGTATATAATAAGCCTGCATTTCAGTTAAAAAGAAGAATTGTAACTTTATATTCTAGTATTTCTTCGTTAAAATTGTGCAATTATTTTATAATTTGTATTTTTAATTAAAAGGGAACAAAGACTTTCAAGCTCCCTTCAATCAGTCACTCTATCTTATATAACAAACACATGATGACATACATGTGAAAAAGATAAATGATCTCCAATATTTCGTGCTGAACCACGCTTATCAGTTAGTCCAGATGATTATCTCCCACACACATATATAATCAGTGCTCGGTTTATATTAAGATAGCAAATCTACAAATTTTAGTGGATAGACTTCAATCCTCTTCATTCTCCAAGACATAAAATTTTACACTATTATCCCCCCCCCCCTTTTTATTAGAATAAAAAAAATCATATCTTCTCATTACACAACATTTTAATTCAGAAGTATATATCAAATTTAGTATTTTCAGCAGTATTCAATGACTCTCCCAGGTATGTAAAATAATATAGAGCACATACTAAATGATTATCACATTATAACCAAGTGATAACATTCGATCATTATTGATGACCGCTTGTTTTCCATTCTTTTAACATCGTGTATTTTAGCATTTCAATTTTAAAGCTACAACATAAACTGAGGAAAAATAAAAAAAGGGAGAAAGTTATTTTCTGGATAATAAAATAGAAACCTTGCTCAATAGTTTCGACATAAATTGATTATATATTAAAAATATTAAATATATTTACCAGCTATCAGTGCAGTATTTTGTATTAACTTAATACATTTATATACTGCAGGGATCCCCAACCTTTTTGCACTTAAGAGCACATTCTATAATACCGGCCAGGTAGCGGGCACCATTTATTTTTTCAATGTAAATTTATAGTTGTATATTGTTAATAATACACATAATGTACAAAAAAAATATTTATTTCAAAAATAAAATTTTAACATATAATTAATGTTTATATTTTTACACTGTAAAAGTGTAGTATGCCCTACAATTTGATTACAATATAATACAATAATTTATAAGAAATTTTAAAAATTAAATTATTTGTATCAGATAAATAATTTTTTATCATGTTCAGATAGCGGTGGGCACACGTAAAATGGTCTGCGGGTGCCATGGTGCCCACAGGCATAGGGTTGGGGACCTCTGATATACTGTATACAGTGTAATAATTAGAGTGATAATTTTTCACTCTAGTTACATTAATACTACACTCATTAGTATCAACATCCATTTTGTAGATAAAAATAAATTAGATGGATATCAAATTAGTTTAAATGTCCATGCAACATCGTTTAGATCAACTTACAATTTAATTCACAAGTCAGAGTTAATTTCTATTCATATTAGAAATCTTGTATACAATAACTATCAAATATGTAAAGTTTGGATATTTATCACTCTAATTATTATATATTATTAGCAGTGTAGTATTTTGTTTTTATATTCATATATAATGCTACAGATAGATGTCGATATTTGTATTATCTTCAGCAGCAAATAGTCTAGAATATTCTAAACATTTCCAAAAAAAAAATTTAAAAAAATTTTTCTATTTCATATTTTAAAATATTGTATTTTAATTTTATATTGAAAAATTATTCAATTAACATAAAACATCAAAAATATGAGAATCAATAATGATAATAATAATTAAGTTGTTGATAAGATTTGAAATCTTGAACATAAGTCATGTGATATTTTAGCATAATAGTTTTATTCAATTTACCAAACTGAGATGATTTGTTTTTTTTCTTCAGCTGGAAATGAATCCATAAACTTTAAGTTTTTGAATCTGGTATTCATCTATTTCTTTAAACTACTTACAACAAATTGATGATGAGAGACAAGAAGTATATTAAGGCATGTAAATAAAATTATTAATCAAACTTTTCATCTAAAGTTTAATATTATATCGAATTATTTTCTAACTTATTAAAACAAATGAAATTTATCAATCTTACTTTGTTATTATTATAAAAGGAAATTATAAGAAATTATGAAGGAACAATAACAAGGAACTTAAAAGATATTTTTAGTAAAAATGTTGTAAATATGTGTCATGTATTTTGATTACAAATTGCCAGATATTATTTTTAAAAATAATAAAATCTTATACAGCGAAAAGTATTAATTTTATTTATATTCAAAATTAAATTTGAGTTATCTCCATTATAGAATATTATGATAGCATTATAATAATTAATATCCCACTGATCTTAAACTCAGAGGTAAAAATCTAATAAACTCACTCCATTAGCTAATGCATGTTTATGAAGAAAAAAATGAATATGAAATATATAAAAGTGATGCATTAAAGGAATTGAATATTTTGAATTTTATAAAATGGTGTGAAAAAGAGTTGATAATGATATAAGAAAGTATAATTGTGAACTAGCAAGAAAGTTATAGAAGAGAATAAAAGTGTCAAAAGTGTAAAACAACATTTTGGTATTGGTAGGAAATTTATATCTGTGATAAGAGAAAAAAATGGAACTAGTATGAAATAAAAAATGTGATAGATAACATTTTAAAAATTCAACAATTTCAATTATATATATATATACTAGCTGTACCTATAGCTTTGCTCACTTTATTAGATTAAAAAAATGTAATGTAGTTGATAATTATAATATATTTAAATAATATTTACATGAAATATTAATACATGAGATATCAACACCAGGTTCTTTTTTAATTCTCAGACTTTGGTTTGTTCATATTTGTTGAAAATAATAAGAATAAAAGAATATTACATAGTTGGTTATTAAATTATATTTATAATTTATATTTATAAAGAAGTTATATTATGAACAGTAGAAATTGTTTAATGTTTTATTATCTAAATTCCATTTTTGTTTTTTGATATAATATACAAATTAAAAAGCGTATGAAACACTTGAACGAGAAGCTATAAAGATTCCAAAAATTATTATATGCTAAGCACTTTCGATGCCATTTGCCTCATATTCATAGTGGTAATGCGAGATGCAGAAATATTAAATACTGAAATAACAACAGCATTAAAAATATAACTTTTATTAAATACAATAAACAAAAATTTTAAAATAAATTATTTTATATTTTTCATGTGATAATTTTTTAAATGGTTATAAAATGTAAATGTCATCTTAATATATGCAAGTGAGACAGTAAATACATGGTCCAAATGAATTTTAAATAATTTAGAAATATATTTATTCAATAAAATTTTACTTATATCTCTAGATTTCTCTAGGAGGTATTTCAATATGCAAGCCACAACATCTGACTTTATGATGTGAGAATATACTTAAAGAGAAATGTGAATTTTTTCTACAGAACAGGCTTTTTCATACCTGCACTTCTATATGTAATATATAGGGGGTTTGAACTCAGACTTCCACATGACCCTCAACTATTCATGCTATCTCATACTGCTAATACACTTGATCACACACATGTTGAAAAGATAAATAATCACTAATCTACATATTTCGCGTTAAACCAGCACTCGTCAGTTGTCCAGATTATCATCACCACACATATATACAATAAAAGCTCAGCTTATATTAAGATAACCAATCTTCATACTTTAATGGACAGGCTTCAAATCACTCCACCCCACAATTCTTCAGCCATCCATTTTATTGAAAATCTGATGATGGAATGCTCAAAGCCCACCTTAGTACCAATCTTCTCATCCTATGCATGTTGACCACAAGTCATTCTGCCCCCGCATGTGCAGGACATAATCCATTTACATACATATTTCAAAATATAGTGCTTTAAGATCTGCCCATCCCTCATATATGTATGTAAATGGATTATACCCTGTACATGAGGAGTCAGAGTGATTTGTGGTCAACATGGGTAGGATGAGAAGGTTGGCACTAAGATGGGCTTTGAGAATTCCATCATCTGATTTTCATTGAAATAGACAGCTGAAGAGTTGTTTGGTGGAGTGGTTTGAAGCCTGTCCATTAAAATATGAAGATTGGCTATCTTAATATAAGCTGAGCTTTGATTGTATATATGTATGGTGGTAATAATCTGGACCAAATGATGAGTGCTGGTTTAGCATGAAATACATATATGGGTGATTATTTATCTTTTCAACATGTATGTGATCAAGTGTATCAGCAGTATGAGATAGTATAGATGGTTGAGGGTTGTGTGAAAGTCTGAGTTCAAAACCCTTATATATTAAAGAGAAATGGTAAAAGTTTATCAAATTCCATAATCCCCAGTATTTTAAAATTTATATTTTGCATGTTAAATATATTTAAACTGGTATCAATAAAAACTTATCAATTTTATAGTAAAAGTTTATGAAATTCAGTAGTATTTCTCTTGTTATACTGGTGCCATTTTAAATTTTATTTTAACACATATTTAATTAAATATATATTTAAATAAAAATTCTAAAAGTTTATCAAATTCATTATTAAAACTGATCTAAATTGTCATATTCAAATGAAAAATTAAATACATGGTTACAAATGCAATTTAATTAATTTAAAATATATTTACAAATTCACATTTTACATTGCTTTATCAAGAAGTATACTTTCATTTAAAAAAATTTGCATCTATGTAATCTTTTAATCAGTGCTGACCTCTTTTTGGTTTTTTATGATGTCATTAAAAAAAACAATTACAATATAGATTTTCCTTGCATTTTTATATTGCAAATTACAATTTTTTTTTTTAAAAAAAAAAAAGCAAAAATTTATATTCTAATAAAATTCTATACAAAAAAATAAAAAATAAAATAGTGGATGATTCTTCAAGATTGGTGCAATATTTGTTAAGTTATAAAATCACAAAGAAACTTTCACATTTATGTATTAATATAGATTGAAAAAGAATTAAAATATCTTAGTTTGCTGATTATAGTATATTTTGAAGTTATATATATTAAATGATTTGCTGGAAATAAAGATTACATGATTCTAGAGAGATTGTTGATGAATGGTTTTGCATATATGCAATAAAAAGATATTTAATATCTAAATAAAACTTATCATAATGTCTTATTCTCATAATTCATCATAAAACAATAATTATAATTGTATAAGATACATACATGTCAAAAGAAATTTTTAAATTGATATTAGTTCTTGGTGATGATATGAATATTCAGCCTTTCTCCAGAATGACATATTGTATCTCTATTTTTTACATTTACTCACATTATCATTGTTGCAAAAAATTGAATCCATCCATGTCATCGCAGATCATTCTCTTCTTCCCATCTTATAAAGAATTATATCATTTCATGATATTATCAAAATAAGATAAATTAATTTTAATCATAATTACAGTTTAATATGATCAAATATCTATCTGTTTATTTTCTTTACTGTTCATGGAATCCCTTAGTCTTCAATAA
This sequence comes from Epiperipatus broadwayi, assembly GCA_028023455.1. NCBI lineage: Eukaryota > Metazoa > Onychophora > Udeonychophora > Euonychophora > Peripatidae > Epiperipatus > Epiperipatus broadwayi. Next base: position 396,832 of record JAQFVV010012789.1, read on the forward strand.
CAGCATAATTCAAAAGTATTCATTTTTTCGATCATTTTTTTAGTGTTAACTTTATAAAAAGTTACAGGAAAAAAACATGTCTTAAATAATTGTGGTCTTCATATTCAAAAATATATCTCTATAACTAAAAATCTTTTCCAGATATCTCCATTTACTGTTAATCTGTGACATATCTCTTGACTACAGTATCTTTTATTGTTAGGACAAAAACTGTCATTTATTTTTATGTTGTCATTATCAATTAATAATTGGTGTTATCTTTTGCAGTTCATCTTTTATACAAAACTGAGTGAAAATTATTGAGTAGAAGTTTTTAATACTTTAATAAGTTGATTAAAAAGCTGAGTGTTTTATATATATATACACACACACATATATATAAAGATCAAATTAAACAGTATTAATATAAAATAATTGGAATAATAGACTTCTAAGCACTAGATATATTGATGTTAAGCCCTCTAATATCAAAATAATTCACTTTGCAGATAAAACAATCTGTTTTTATCTACTACTCACAATTTAATATAGATAATAGATTAGATAATGATATTTATAGCGATGAATTGTTAAATCTACAGTGTCATTTAAGAAAGTTCATTGGAATTAACTTGTAATGTAAATTCACGAAGTGAAATTTTTTTTTTTTCATTTTGATAATCTAAAATAAGTAGAAATAAAGTTGTTCTTGTGAATTTAAATTATAGGCTAATTTGTAGACTTCTCCACTGATATGATGATTCTCCTTAAATAAATATCATTATTTAATCCTAAACAAATGTAGTTTTTATTACCTAAACTTCACCATATCATATGTGTGTGTGTGTATTTGTGCAATTTTTATTTTCAAATAAAGCTATTAAATAGTAATATGACGAGAAAAGTAGCAGAAAAATATTGTACCATACATATATACCATCAGATACTATTTCTTATGTGTACTTATAAGCAGCATTTACTCTTTTAAGAAAAATATAACATATCAATTTATATTAATCTTTAGATTTTAGAAACTTAATATTTTTAAAATTATACTACTTCAAATAAAATGTAAAATATCCATTTTATCAAACTATTGATACTTTATATGAACATTAAGACACATGAACTATCAATAGTTTAAAGATTAATAAAAGTGGATATTTAAAAAAAAAATTAAAATAGTATAATTTTAAAATATTAAGTTTTTAAAATTTAAAGATTAATATAAATTGATATTTTATATTAATGTTTTATTAACGGAACCAAGCAGAGCAAAATCTTAATGCTCATTCCTATGGGATTATTCATATAGTATACAAACATGGCCGGGCTGCTCACCAACATGCATAAGCCAGCTTGGTGAGTTTATTGGCTTTTTACCTCTGAGTTTAAGATTAAGAAACATCACAGTCTTTCTTCTCAGTTGCCTGATAGCTCTTAACTTGAATCAATTGAGTTTTCTTGAAGGCAGAGTGAATGTGTGTGTGGGTGGGGTTTTTTTTCTCTAATAGATGATATTTACAATCATGGCAGACAAAAATAAATCGCGGACTTAATTTCCAGAGGCTAATTTGAAACATAATTCAGATTTGAATGAAATCAATAGGAAGGTAATTATACACTTTTAAAACTGCTACAAACATAGCTGGTACAAAAAAGCAGCAATTGTCCAGTCTACTAAGACAAGACAATTTATTTATGAAGAAAAGAAGTAATATGAAAATATATAAAAATGATATATTAAGAAATATTGAATGTCTCAACTTTTCTAAAATATGAAAAAAAATTGATAATGATATAACAACATATAATTGTGAACTAGCAAGGAAAGCTGTAGAAGAGAATAGTTTCAAGAATAGAAAAGAACTTCTTGGTATTGTTAAGAAACATTTCTGCAATAAGAAAAAAAAGGAAACTATTACTAAATAGAAAAATAAAATTTGTAGGAGTTCTATCAAGAATTATATTGTAATAAAGTACAAGTATCTCTTACATCTATTATATCTTCTGAATTGCCCAGGATTTTAAATGAAAAAGTGAGACATGCAATTAAATTTATGAAGGGAAAAGCTCCAGATAATGATGGAATTATTATCAATATATTAAAAGAAGCAGATGAAGAAATAGAAATTTTTTTGGAAAAGTTATAGAACAAATATCTAAATGATAAACATGTAACAGATGATTGGAAAAAATGCAGTATTAATATTAATATTTAAAAAAGTTGATAAACAAAATATTAGAAATTACAGACCTGTCAGTCTTTTATTCGTTTTATACAAAAAATTTACCAAGATAATTACAATTCATCTATAGAAAATATTGTATTTTAACCAACCAAAAGAACAAGCTGAATTTAAAAGTGATTTCCAAGTATTAAGAGAAGTTATAGAAAGAACCAATGGATATGCGTTGCCATTATGCTTTCAATTTGTAGATTATGGAAAGTCATTTGATTCTATAAGCATTTCTTCAGTGATTAAAGTATTAGTTCATCAAGTTATAGATCCAGGATATTGCCATATTCTGAAGAATATTTATAAAAATGCAACAACAGCATTTAGATTACATAATAATCCTAAAAAAATTAACATTGAGAAGAATGTATGAGAAGATGATTCCATATTTCCAAAACTTTTTACATCAGTTTTGCAAAAAATATTTTGTGGATTAAAATGGGAAACTAAAGCAATAAAAGTAAATGGATATTAATTAAATCATCTAGATTTTACAGATGATGTAGTTGTTTTTGCGAATAATGCTTTAGAGCTTCAGGAAATGTTGCAAGGATTATCAGATAAAAGTAAAAAAGTGGGATTAAATGTAAATATTAAAACATTAAAGAATGTTCAATGGATTTTTCTCAAAAGAACAAATAAAGATTGATAATGACGAGTTAGAAAAAGTTTAACAACTACAAATATCTTGGTCAGATTATTATTACAGATGGAAAAATAATGTATGAAATTAATCATAGAATGGAGTGCTTTTGGTAGAAATAATTTAATATTAAAAAAATATAACTATTGTTTAAAAAGGAAGGTTTGAAATAAATGTGGATTAGGATTTGGACACTTAACAAAAGAGCAATACAGAGACTTCAGATCACTCAATGATGTATGAAGAGGTGTATGTTAGGAGTAGCAAGAAGAGATCAAAAACAAAATACATGAGTGAAAGACAAATAGAAGTTACTGACATCATTGAAAAAGTTAAGAGACTGAAGTGGAGTTGGGCTGGCTATATTATTAGAAGAAATTATAATAAATGGACATTCTTAAACTGGATTCCAACAGATGGTACTAGACCTAGAAAAAGATCACATGTTAGATGGATAGATGAAATAAGAAAGTGTGCTGGAATGATAGACTAGAGGTCGGAAATGATGGATCAATGGAAAGACCTTCAACCTACAGTGAATCGATAGTGATTGAAAATGATGATGACTTCATGTGATATATTGCTATTACATTTCTATCAGGAACATCAAATTTTGGGTATAGGCAAAAAAATTGATCTAAACTGAATGAAAAATAATTCATGTTAGCCGAGAGGAATCGCAGCCGCCATGCAAGCAAGTAGTTGGTTGCAGACGGTTGTGGGTTCGCGTCCCGGCCGATGCTATGACATATAGAAAAAAATAATAATAATTCATTAAAAAAATCATTTATTTCTTTTCTACTAAAACTAAACTTCAAGACTTCAGAATATCATTTGTTAAATTTTTATTTAATAAAATCATAATCGTTTAAAATAATGCAGTATCATTATTAAATAGACTAGAATAAATAAGTATGCAAAATATTTTTTTTGATATTTTTAATTACGTATGTAATATAACTAATGACTATTTTTAATTAAATAAATAATTAAGAAAGTTTAAAAATAGGAAATATTAACTTTTTAATGGAAAAAGATTAATTAAAATTAGAATTAGTATATTTTGATTAACTCGGGATAAGGCACCAGTTCTCAATCTGTTTTATCCCTCTTACACCCAGCATCTCATCTTGGACTGTTTGATCAGGTTTTTTGGACTCTAAAGAACAGTAATATTTACTAAGGCAATAAACCTCAAGAATGTACGCTTGAAAATGCGAAGGTAAGGACCTCTACAGGTCTTAACCACAAGCTTACGCAGATGTGATCATTGATAAGCTCTATCTTTTTGGAGGTGAGTGGAATGAGAAACTTTTTGCACAGTAGACTTTTCAAAACATGAAGCAGCAGAATCATTGTTGTGGAAGGTTTAATCCAGATATTTTTTTATCTTTGAAGGTACATATAACAATCTAACGTCTAATACAGATTATCTCACTTGTTTGTATGTGTTTAAATAGGTTTTATGTCAATGTCGAACTGTAAAACAATTATAATTCTTTTTATATGTTTAAAGCATCTGGTTTATTTAAAAAATAGAATTCTTCTTGTGATCGTTTTAACTAATTAGTGCGTATATTTATTTATATATGTGAATTAATAGCATCAGAAATTATTAATAATATTTTAAATCATCAAGTCTTTTATTAGTCTGTCAATATAATCGCATTTCCCCACAAATTTTAATTTATTAGTTATCTTGTCCAAAAATAATCATGTGTGTAAAGTCAATATGAATTGGACATAGCAATTATGTTGAATTTAATATTATATTATCCGTGTTAATATAAATGATGAGACAATTATTTATTTTCAATTATGAGTTGATTTTGACTTAAGGTTAAAAAGTATTCGACTGAAATAATCTTCAACAGTGTTTTTAATGTGAACATTGTTTTCCCCGCCAAATATCTGTGATATAAATTTATATAAAACATTTCTTTGAAAATTACTATTGAAAAACTTTTATTAATATATTTACAAAAATTTATCTTTTGTATTTTTGATTCAAAGATCAAATAACGAGAGCAAATTAATGTAGTAAGATCATTCATTAAGACTAAATCACTTGATTAAAAAAATACAAGGAACTAGCCCAAAAAATAGAAGTGATTCTGGAAGGCAAAGCACTTATAGTACAGGCTTCTGCTGGTAGGTGACTATTTATATAACTTTATTAGAAAATATTGTTTGTCTCCAGTGATTTTTTTTTAACAACTTGTTCAATCTTCTATCTATTTTATGATGGTTGATTCCCATAAACAAGGAAGCTACAGTCAGTAAAACACAACTTTAAGACCAGAGAGAGAATTTCCAAACTATACCTGCTGTGCTTTAAAGGAACTCTTAGAAGCTATATTATGATTCAGAGCAATCCAGCCAATGGAAAACTCCCACTTATCCTCCTCTAAAAAAAGTAAGATGAGTCAAGTCGAATGTAAAAATAATGCTCATTTGTTTCTTTGATATGAGAGGATTGTGCATTCAAAACAGTCAACTAATCTTTGTATGTGAAAATTTTGAAAAGATTGTGTCATGATTTGTGATAAATAGGTGACTGTTTGTTCTACCATAACAATGCTCCTGCCCTCACAGCACGGTATGTTAAACATTTTTTGATCAAAAATGGCATAACTCCCTTGCCTCATCAATCACATTCACCTGATCTCAATCTGTGCTTTTTGTTTTACTTCCTCAGATGAAAAGAGACATCAAAGAAACATGTTTTCTTATGTTGAAATGGTAAAACAAAAAACAGCAGAAATACTAAAAGGCAGCAATAATGACAACTTAAAAAAATGTTTTGAACAGTAGGGAAAAAATATTTGGACAAATGTATGATTCATATGAAGAGTACTTCGAAGGAGACAAGTTTCAAAATGTACAAATAAAGTATTATTTTTTATAAATAAATTCCACTTTATTTTGGTTAGCCTTTCATAGAATCAAAATAGAATTAATTGCATAGTGATATAAGGTACTGTTTGACATGCTGTATGTACTGCCAGGTGACACTGCAGTAGCATCAAGAACCATATAACCGATAAATTTCTATCAAAGAATTTGCTCAAAAATAAGTAAAATACAAAAACAGAAATCAGTCAAAACAAGTAAAATAGAAAATACATCACTCAAAAATAACTTAAATAAATAAAACACAAACACACACCCCCCCCCTCCACACACAAATTTCTACATTGGAATTGCTCAAAAATAAGTAAAATACAAAAACAGAAATCGGTCAAAACAAGTAAAATAGAAAATACATCGCTCAAAAATAACTGAAATAAATAAAACACAAACACCCCCCCCCACACAAATTTCTAAATTGGAATCGTTCAAAAATAAGTAAAAGACAAAAACAGAAAACGGTCAAATCAAGTAGAATAGAAAATACATAGCTCAAAAATAACTCAAGTACGACAAATGTAAAAAAAAACAACAACTGAAATATCCTCCCACCACTACCATAAACTTCTAAATTGGATTTGTAACATCCTAATTGGTGAACACATACAACCCCCCCCCCCCCCACAAATTTATAAATTTGATTTGTAAACAAAAGAAAAAAAACATATTTGATCATAACTTGCACATTTTAAAATATTAGTTTTTTTTATTTATCTATTAAGATTTATTCTGATGCAGAATATCACAAATGAAAAAATATGTAATATTCAAAAACAAAGTGAGACTTTGCATAAAAATCTAAAAATTAATTGCTGACATTTAAGTTAACTTTTTTTTTTGTCTTTCTCTTTCTGTAAAAAAATATATATATAGTTTATTATTATTTTTCATTAATTTATGAATTTTTATTAGGTAATGCTATTATCTAGAATTTATAATCAGATATATTGAAGTCTCAATTAATATCATGACGTTTAAGAAGTCATTAAAAGTTTGTTTTTTTTTTTAAAGAAGAGATGACAAAATATGTTATTGCACAGGGCAGCAAAATTTCTAGAAGTAATGATGATTTTTACAATATTTCAAAATTACACCATTTACTTAGAATGAAAAATATCAGTTTTATTTATCTTTATACTTTTGATATTTTTAATGGAGCATTTCTCTTAGAATAAAACAGATATTAAAATATTGTTTATTATTATTAGGTATTTAAAATATTTTTGATTAAAAAGTAGCATGAAATACAAAATAAGTTGATAATTTTTATTCTAATAAAACAATTTTTTTTAAATTTTTAATAAATAAAATTAACTTTTAGATAAATGCTTTGCTTGAGTTGGTTTTTTGAATCTAATGTCCCAACTCCTCACTAAAGAGACCCATAGGTCGAAAACGGTCTGGTGATGGGGACAATTCAAGATAAAAATGATTTGAATGCCTTCTCTTGTAGTAGCATTTATCATATATATATAAAGCTTGTTTAGAGCTCACTAGCATGCTCTTAATTTTACATATTTGTAAGTGCAAGATATATATAAGTCATGTGACATCTGACTTTTTATTATTACTAAATAAAATGCATTTTTTTTTTTTAAATAATTGATGATTATAAGTAATAATGATAAATTTATTAATAATGAATACCCATCTGTATAAACATACATGCAGAAATGTATATATATATATAGCAAAAGGTTGGTAAAACAACCTTTAAAAATTTCACTAAGTGAAGATTTCTCTAGCATCTTCTATCAGAGAAACAATAAAGAAAAAGGTAATACTCATTAGGCAATTTCTAATCGGTGAAAAATTAAACACTTTTTGTATATTTATTTTACTTGCTAACTAAAAATAGTTGGATACCCAATTACTAACCAATATTGGATGGGTATTTGGATTGATTATGGTCTAACTATGTTAAAAAATTCTAAGCTTATCAAAAAAATTTAAGTTTACTTAAGTTAAATTTAAAAACAAATCACTAGCAAAGTCCTCTACATATATGCACACACAATCACTCACTCACAAATATATTCATAATTTTTTTAGATGGATCTCTCTTTTTTAAACAAGTGCCACTACTCGAAATAGATGGATTAAAAATGGTTCAAAGTTCATCGATTGTTCGATATTTAGGCAGAAAATATAAAATGGAAGGAAACAATGATATAGAAGAATACAGGTAATAAGAATTAATATATATTAATCACTGAATAATTGCTTTAAAATAACATTCAGGAACCGGAATTTGATATGTTAAGTTAATGTTTTTGGGTGCACATATATTATCCGCAAGCACATAATTCAATTATGTAATTATATTAAAAAAATATATAGTAATAATATAATAATATGTCTTAGTTATGACAAAACCTAGATTTATACATATAGAGTAAGTTAAAAATTATAATTAAAACTATAATGCATAAGTTTAAAATCACTTATTTTATATTAAGAATATTATTATGAATGAGAAAATTTAAGTGTCATTTATTAGCTCATTAACTAATATATAAGATGTTATATAGTATGCCAATTCTGAATTGTAAACTGTGCTATATTTATTGGATTTGTTTCAAAGGAATTCCTTTGTCAGCTATGGCAACCCCTAATATTACTGATCATAAATTAGAATAGTTGTAAACCTTAATGATATTGTCATAGTTTATAATTCAGAGTTTGGTTATTATATGACATCTTACATTTTAATTAAATAATAAACTAATTGAGGGTGCATGTAAAGGGGGGGTGGGATTTTTAAATTGTAGTGTTATTAAAAAGAAGAAGAATGGATGGGATGTAAGGACGAAACAAAGGGCAGTTGATTTAGATATTAATGTAGATGTGGAGAGGGAATGGGTCTGTAAAATAAATGGTAAGCAAGTTATTTATAAGCATAATGGAGAAGAAAGAATAAAAAAAAAATTATAAAAGAGTAGTTAGGAAAGAAAAAATTGTTAAAATTGGGTATTTGAATATGCAAGGTGGTAGGAGACCAGAAAAGTGGCAGGAATTAAACAAATCAATTGAAAATGAAGAGCTTGAGGTATTAGCAGTAGTGGAAACACATCTAAGAGAAGAAGAAGAACCTGTTTTGGAAGATTTGGTATGGCAGGGTATAAATAGAAAGAAAAAAAGGGTGGTAATATAGGTGTTATATCAAAAAAATATTTAAATACTGTTAAATGCCAAGAACATATGTGGTTTGAAATAGGGTTGGAAAAACAAGAATGGATGGTGGCTATAGTTTATATAGCTACTGGAGATAGTCAAACTATAATGGAATGGAACAATAGCATATATGAGTGCCTAGTTAAGGATATACAGAGTTTTAAAGAAAAGGGGAAGAGAATAATAGTTATAGGAGATATGAATGGGCATATTGAAGAAATTGATGATGTAGACAATAAGAATGGACAGCTTTTGAAGAAATTTTGTCAGAGAGTAAATTTGAGCATTGGAAACTTATCTAATATTTATGAGGGACAATATACATGGTCTAGGAATAATATATCCCACACAATAGATTATATTTTGGTAGAGAAAGAGGGAATGAATAGGGAATGAATAAAGTATGGAAAATTAAGGTGTTTGATAATGAAGAGAGAGTATGTAATAGTGATCATAATTTTGTTGTAATTGAAATGGTTAGTAATGTGATGGAAAATAGGAATAAAAGTAGAAATAATAGTGAAAGATGTAGATGGAGAGTAAATGATAAGAATAAGTTAGAAGAGTATAAAATACAAGTTGAAGAAACTATGGAAGAGTTGATTGGAAATGAGTATGAGGGCTGGTGTGATGAAATAGAAAAAGTTGCAAATAGGGTTTTAGGTGAGAATATTCAGAAAAATAAAAGTAATAGAAAAATGAGAGTTAGTAAAAGTGTAAAAGAGAGGGAAAAAACATGCAGAGAATATAAGTGTGCTATTAAGAACAAAGAAAATGAAAAAGATATTAATGCTAAATGGGAAAAGTACTTAGAAAAGAAGAAGTTAGCTAAAATAGATAATTATAGAGAGAGAATGAAACTAAATAGTAAATTATTGGATGACATTAATAAAAGTGGAAGAGATGGGAGTAAAAAATTTTGGAATTACATTAAAAGGAGAAATTTAGGGGAGAGAGAGATAGTATTACTGGATGAGGAGAGAATAGAGTGTAGCTCTAGAGAAGAATTAGAGAGAATATTGAATAGTTATGTAATGGATATAGAAAAGATGTTAGATGTTAAGGACAGAGGGATAGAAAATATGAAAGCATACAGTAATGGGAATATTGCATTTACAGAAAATGAACTGAATGAGGCAGGGAAGAAATTGAGAAGTGGTAAGGCAAGAGGATTAGATGGATGGGCAGCAGAGATGGTAATGAATTTGGGGCATAAGGCAAAAGTAAAGTTACTATCATGTTTTAATAAGATGGCACAGAAGAGAGTTTTTCCAGGTAGTTGGAGTAATACAAGAGTAAGATTATTATTTAAAGGAAAAGGTAAGGATCATAGAAAGTTAAATAATTATAGACCAATAGCAGTAACATCAGTTTTATATAAAGTTTTTTCATATATGGTGGCTGGAAGAGTTGCAAAATGGATGGAAGAAAATAATGTAGTGGGGGAAATGCAAGGAGGTTTTAGGTCAGATAGGCGTATAGGAGATAGTTTATTTGTAGTTACACAACTTATAGATATGAGTAGAAATTCAGGTAGACAGTTATATATGAGTTTTATAGATATAGAGAAGGCATATGATAGAGTGAATAGAAATAGATTATGAAGAAGTTTATCAAATCTGGGAATGGATGAAGCTTTAGTGGGTGTTATTAAGAAATTATATGAAAATAATTACTATACATACCAATTAGGGGATATAGAATCAGTTAAAGTTAAAAATGGGGTGGGACTGAGGCAAGGATGCCCTATGTCACCTATTTTGTTCGTGTTGTAATTGAGTGAAATGGAGAGAGCAATAGAAAGACTAGGAAGAGGGATAGAGATACCTTTAACAGGTGGCAAGAGAGTATATACATTGTCCGGACTTTTTTTTTGTGGATGTCTTTTTGTGTGCAGAAAGAAGAGAAGATATGGAAGTTATGCTGAGGACATGCGCAAGGGTGGGTAAAGATATGGGGATTAAATTTAGTGAAGAAAAATCAAATATAATGATAGTGAATACTGGGGAAAGAGAAGACAAAGATTTCTTATTGGGGGATATAAAGTTAAGTGTGGTGAATAGATATAGTTATTTGGGAATCATCTTGAGTAATAAGAAAAATTGCTTGGATGAATGGGAGAAAAAATTGATAAATGAAGCAAAGAAAAGAAAGGGATTGATAAAGAAATTAACACTGTTTTCATATAATAAATATGATGTAGCTAGAATTGTATGGAAGGGAGTGGCAGTAGCAGGATTAACATATGGCAATGATGCATTATGTGTTAGTAAAGGGGTATTAGATTGCTTAGAAAAAGTACAAAGGGAAGTAGGAAGACATGCATTAGATGCTGAGGTATGGACAGCAAAAGAGGCAATTCAAGGAGAAATGGGATGGTCAAGTTTTTATATGAGGGATGCAAAAAGCAAATTGAAAATGTTCGGTAGATTGCAGTTCATGGATAATAAAAGAATAGCCAAAATAGTATTTAATTGGGTTACAAGTAAAGGGCAGCCAACAAGATGGGTGAGAAAGGTGATGCGGTATGCAGAAGATTTGGATAAAGAAGTTATGTCAGTATACTTGTACAAAAGATGGGATGATTGTGTTAGGAGGATTGTTGAGTGTTATAGTGGGAAGGAGTGGGATAGAAGAATAGATGCATTAATAAAGAATAGGGAGTTGGAGAGATGGAGAACTAGTATGGAGAGTAAAACTAGTTTAAATATATATAAAAGTAAACGGAACATTGGTTGTGAGTTAATTTATGATAATAGTAAGGAAAGTAGTTTATTGTTTAAGGCTCAAACAGGATCTTTAGCAACAAGGGAATATACACGTAAATGGAAAAATATGGGTGATTTAGTCTGTAAGTTGTGTAAAGAAGGCATAGAAAATATTAGGCATCTGTTACTTCAATGTAAATGTTTGGAAGCAGAAAGGGTACAAATAATGAAGTTATGGAAGGTTAAATATGAACAAAGTGATTATACAGAAAGTGAGTTATTGGTTTTTATGCTAGGTTTGGGAAAAAATAAGGGGGATTTAGATATGAAGGTCATGGAGTTGACAAAGATTATGTTATGGAAATGGGATGGAGCAGATTATGGGTAAACTTAGGGTGAACAATGGAATGGGAAGGTAAAGTGGCTAACAGGTTTCTCTGGGCTGCTGAGAGATTCCTGACTCTGTTTAAGGAGAAGTCACAGTGCATCACATCACATCAATAATAATATATAGTCCTATAATGTAATAATTATGTAATTGATTTGATAAGTTTTATGAACATGTATTATTTTAATTAATATAAGTTGCATATGTTTCAGCCTAATATTAGGATTAAGTCTATTTATAAATGAATATATGCATGAAAATTAGACTTATGATTATTTTTAATCATTATTAATCCACTTATGGAAAGTGTCTTTAAATTAAATTCAGTTTCTCCTCTCTATAAGTTCTCCACATTACTTATCTTTACAATATCTTTGGATTTAATTTGAAGCCATATTTTCCCATTTGTTAGTTGCTTCTTCTAGTAACACATTAAACCCAGCTTCAATTCAGTTCTTACTTTTTCAATGAAGTCAATGATATCTGTTTGTTTTCTCACTTATGCATTTCTCTTTCAATATTTTCTTGTTATTCATACCATTTATATATCCCTACTTCCTGTATGATTTGAAGTCTCTGTATTGCTAATCATTTATCCAAATTCTAGGAAAAGTAAAACATATTTATTAGAAGATTTTTTTTTCAAGCACACATGACTATTTACCATTTGATATTTAATTATTTCACTAAAAACATTTCATTGAAGCTTAATCTTATGATTAAATTTATCCATTATATTTTAATCATTTTAATAATCTGATCAAGATACTTTTAGTTATAATTTCTTCTAATTCATTATTATTAATCTTTATTTTTTACTTTTTTGTAAAGCTAGCATTTATTTTTAGTCATATTTTCTTACTTTCATCTGATGGCTTTTTTAACATTTCCTGAAACTCTGAAACATTATTTTCAAGCAATAAAGATAAAAAATATTTTATAGTAAATGCTTTTATTTGTCATGCACTAAAAATCAAAAAAATAATTGTTTCTTCAATCCCAATTGAGTTTTAGATTGAACTTGAAATAAAAACATGGCGGAGGGGGATCCACATAGAGATGGAATTAATTAATTTCTGGATGGACACACACCTCTGCTCTATTTCAAATTCAACCTAATCACCTTTGTGGATGAAGAAACAATTATTTTTTTGTTTTTTAGTGCATTGATTATTTTTTATATTTTAGTATTCAAATATTTTGCAATTCGCTTTTTGTTAAGTAATCTATCTATATGAATTTTAATTTTAAATGATTTATTACTTACTTTAACATATATATATGCTTGTCTTGAGTTAATATTTTGAATCTAATGTCCTAACTCCTCACTGATGAGAGCCATAGCTCAAAACCAGTCTGGGGATGGGGACCATCATAGATAAAGGCTTCAGGTATTTTCTCTTGTAGCATTTATCATAAAAAAATAAATAAGCTTGTTTAGAGCTATTAACAGGCTCTTTATATATTGGTAATACAAGCTATATAGGTCATGTGAAATATGACTGGTTTTTACTATATATATATATATCAATTTAACATTTTAAACATTTTATTCATTCATAAGATTATAGAAAGTACTTTAAATCAATTTAACACTTCTAGTTTATATATGTAAATATAAGATTTAGTATGGGTACATTATTATATGTGTGTCTAATAAATCATTAAATCAAGCTCTCAATTGAAACTCAAAAAAAATCACCCATTATTTAAAATGTATTAAGCTTGATTTTAAAAACTATCAATTGGAAATAAAAAAAATCTCTATTCCACCCTCTCACACATCTTACTTAAACTATATCTTTAAAACAAACACACAAACAAACATACAGAGAATGTAAGTTGAATAAAAGCATTTAAAAAAATCTCATCTGTAAAATCTACATGATTAATCTTTTTTTAAATTTACTTAACTTTTCATTTTAATCCATAAAAGGCTACTGTAAAAAGTTTTGGAAATATGAAATCACCCTGATAAGTATCTTACCATGTAATCTAATCACTGCTGTTATATTTTGATAAATATTTCAAAGCTAAGGTCATGGAATCAAATGTCTTTTAATAATCTCCAAACTCTTGTATAATGGTCACTCATATTTATTAGCCCTAGCTATAACTTCTCTTAGTAGTAGTGTCTAATTTATTGTGCTAAAGCCATTTTTAAATCTAATCTGTTTTTGTTTGAGTTTAAAGTTTTCTCTAGATAAATTATGTAGTACAGATCTTGTACAGACAGGCAGATCTGTAATTTCAAAAAAAAAAATTTTTTTAACTTTTCTTAAATATTTTTTTAATTATCTGATATATCTTAAGCATTTAGACATTTGATATATAACTTTGCCAATAATTTATATATTTCTTCATCAATTCTTTTATTTTCTGGAGCTTTTCCCATTTTCATAGATTACTTCTTTATTTAAATATTTGGAATTTCAAAAATATAATTGAAGAGCTGCTTTGTTTTCTTATTGATATATAGTTTTTTATAGAATTCTTCCATATATATATATATTTTTCCCAATTGCCAAGACAACTTAACTTTTAATAACAAGATATTTTGTATTTTTAAGACTTTTGTTTTCTTCTTTAGTTTTCCTTGCCTCTTCACAGTTATATTTCCTTTGTGTCATTATGAACTCTTTTCAACATTATTTTACAAAATTCAAGATTTCAATTCTTTTGGGTCCATTTTATTATTTTTCTTTATTCATTGCTTTGTCTTCTTTTAAAATTTATTAATAAAAAATATTGCTATTATGTATTCACTATTTATGTAGTATTTCTTAATTTCATTTGTTTCTTTTTATTGATTTTATTCAAATCTGAGCCATCTTCAAAACTTGTTAATGTTTAAGAACAATTTACAAGTTCTACTTTAAACTCAATGGAATATTTCTCAGCTTAAGAATATTGTCAACAATGACTTCATTATTTTGCATTAATACATATTTTATATTTCATTAATTAATGATCACTTCCTATGTTAAGTCTATAAGTCTATTAAATACATTATAATGTTAAAATATTTATTTTCTGTTAATTGAAATGTAAATCTTCTCATTGTGCCTTCATTCTAATAAATTTATATCAATTTCCATTTTGAAGTTTTAAATTCATAATATACAGTTTTTCTGAAAAATCAACAAATCTAAATCCCTTTACTCATAGCATTTTTATCTAACAATTATTTTTCATTTCTAGCATTAAAATTTTTTATTACAATGTTAAAGTATTATATTGATGTGATCAAAAATATTCTGTACATCTCTACAAAAGTTTTCCATTTTTTTCACCATAATAAGAACTTGTTGTAGCATAAACCCAAATTATCTGTATTTAATATTTTTATTAAGGTGAATAACTAATTTTTCAACTCTATCTGAGATCTATTAATACATACAGTGTTGTTTTTCTACCTTTTATTTATAATGGATCCTTCTCAATCTCGTGTTTCCAATGTTTGTATCTTTGTAGTAAAGTACATGTTCACATTTTAAATCAATTCTTTTCATCATTTCTTCTAACCTCACAAAACTTTACAATGACTCATTTAATATTAGAGTTTTTCCAATTCAAGCAATCTTCTTTTACTTGAAAGTGACTTGCAATTATACATAATTAAGTAAAATATCATCAATGAATAAGAAGTTAAGTGCATAATCAGAAGATTCTTAGTACCCTCTGCATTTAGTCACCAAATGCTGCCTTAGTTGAAAATTAGAATGATAATTTTTTTCATTTGTCATAATTATAAATATAAAAGAAGATCAAAATTCACACTTACACATCTCAGTCATATTGTCTTTTAGAAAACCCAACTAATGTATCAGTTGATAACTACTGAATATCTTCACCTTATCAGGCATCTGAGAAGAAAGATCATAGTGTTTTCTTGATCTTTGTGGTAAAAGTCAATAAATGCATTATGATGAGTTAAGTGTGCCAATGAGAAGGTCATCCATGTTCATTTACCATGTAGAAAATTACACATAACTGCATTAATGACAAAAGCATGTGGACTGAAAGAGAAATTAAAAGTTTCCCATCCAGTTAGTAGCAAATTTCTTTTTGTGGTCAGACATATATACACATATTTAAGTAATTAAAATAATATCATTAACATTACAATAAACTATTTATGATGTAAGTTTTATCTTAGGTACACAATAAAATGTTTTAAATATGCAACATTCTATCATTTTTGAATAGAAAATATTAAAAATGTATTATATAGGGTATATAAGCACAGACTTTCACATGACCCACCACTCTCCACTCCATCTCATAACACTGATACACTTGAACACATATAAGTTGAAAAGATAAATAATCACCAATATATGTATTTCATGCTAAACCAGCAATCATCAGTTGATTCAGATTATCATCTCTACACATATATGCAATAAGTGCTCAGATATATATTAAGATAGACAATCCTCGTACTTTAATGGACAGGCCTCAATCCACTCCAGACTCCAACTCTTCAACTGTCCATCCAATTGAAAATCTGATGATGGAATGCTCAGAGGCCACCCTGAGGCCGAGATTATTTCTAGACATATGCAATGCCACTGCCCTCTTATCTAGTTTAAAGATAAAAACTTATTTATTATTCTGCACACACACATACGTATGTATGTATGTATATATATATATATTATTTTTTATAAATATATGTACATATTGTTGAAACAAGTAATTTATTTGTACTGAGATATATGAGAACAACTAACAGAAATGTTTTTTTATTAATCTCTATATATAGCAAATTTATAAATAATCATAATAACAGTGCTATCAATCAGAACATTGCTGTGAACAACAACTACAACCTTATATTCTATTTCACTGGAACAAACCACCAGTTAAACACTTGTGTCAGAATTTTAAACATGAATATAAAACCACTAAAACATCACATGATCATCAGAAAATATAATAAAAACAATGCTATTTAAGTATGCCAGAGATATATAATCCATTTTAAGAATGGGAAAGGTATTAATTTCCCACAAATCTTTTTATATTTTTGAGATAAATAATTTATTAAAAGTACATTAAGTAAGCAGAATAGTTTCCAATATAATTTTATATTTATATCTAGAGATATATATAAATACAATATATTCGGATACAATATTCCTATACAAATGAATATAATGGTAACAGTTACGATAATAACAATTATCAATATTTATGCTTGGTTATATTTGTTAGTATCTTTTTTTTTTTTTTTTTTTTAGTTTTACAACTTTTTTATATTAGTTCAAAATTATTGACACTAATTGTACATTATATTGCTTTGGAAAATTGCAGAATTTCTATTTTTTATGTTCTCTAATTTTTATTTATATATATATATATGTAATCATCAATAATTAAATTTGGATGTTAAAAGACGGATCATTAGATAGTGTTGTTTATATATATATATATAATTTAACTATTTTATAATAATACTATGATGAAAAATAATAATTTGCATATATTGAGACATTGATTCCAATAAATGACTATACTTTATAAAGAAATACAATTTAAGATTGTCTTTATATATATATATTGTAATAATAAACATAAGGATACTTTGCTAAATATTGTTGAATATCATTAAAGTTGTAGAATTTGAAATTATCATAAATGTATGATTGTATTCTTTAATTCCCACAATATGATGATAATATATAAAACTTGTATATAATATTGAAATAATATTAATATTGATAAATCAATATCATCTGGATATATGATTAAATCAAAACAAAAATTAATGAATATACTTATTTAGGATAAGTAAATAATCTATATATTTTCTTTATTTGTTACATCTATCTTTACTAACCTTTTTGTTTATTCTATATGCATTTTTTTTCCATAACTAATTCATTAATGCATGAATATTTTATTCAGTAAAACATGTATTACTTTTAAATTATAAACAACAACTTTATTAATCAATTAACATAACTAACAATAAACTAATAAACTATCATAAAATTTTCCATTTAATTACGATTATTAATATTAAAATTTACAACTCATATTTTATCTAGTATTTTAAATCTTAAATGAGCCTTATAAATAATATGCTAAATTATTTTTGTCAGTAAGAGATTTAATATCCAGCTAAATCAATAATCCAAATATTAAATCATCCCACATGGTTAAGAAATTCAGAACCGCCTCTATGAAATAAATATATAAATATATTAGAGTCCGTATAAAAGACGGTTCTCAATTTTGACATACAGATGCTGATATATTTATATATTTATTTAACAGAGGGCGATTCTGAATTTCTTAACCATGTGGGGTGATTATATTTAGATATTTATTTCAGTTTAGCGTTATGCATTGTGATTATCTAAATTAGTTTATTTTTTAGATTAAATCTGGTTTAAGACTCTTGAAATCAGATTATATCATATTAATTGTTTTAATTATAAAAGTTATAACAAAAAAACTGAAATAAATTTAAATTCAGATATTAAATACATAAACTGGAAATAAGGCAAATAACATTATTTTTATATACTTAATGTATATATATTCTTTTCACACTGTTCACAAATACATCAAACATTCTTGAATGTTAATTAATTATAAGGGGATACATCATAAAAAGAAAGTATAATTTATAAAACTTTGTGCAATAACAAAGTTTTGTATACTATATAAATAAACATAAGTAGATGGAAACAGGCAAAACTCTCTATCTGTATTACCACTCAGTGCAAGCCAGAATAATCAATGGATGCCAGAAGGCTTGTGCATAAAATCCCCATCTAGTGCCTACTCATCCACTATCCCCAGACTAGTTTCTGGCTTGTGGCCTTCCTCAGTGAAGAACCTTGGATCTGAGAGCACTACACCTAGATCTTAAAAAATGGTGATCATGTCATGTTTGTAAGTAGATGGTTGATTAATTTTTTAAAAAGGTTATTTAATGAAGTTTCAAATATATAAGCATTAAAATGAAGTTTAAATTATTCTTTCACTGAAACACATGTAAATTATTTAACATTTTTATAAATGATATCCCTCACTTTAGCAAAATTTTTCTAATTAATATTATTGTTGTTATTTCCAATTTTTCTGTTGCAGTTGGAATAAATAACCCAGTAATGGGATTAATAATGGAAACAGATAGTTAATATGCAAATGAAGCTAATTTAAATATATGTATATTAAATTGATTTAAAACTCTTGAAATCAATTTATGGATGTTAATCATTTTAATAAAAATTATAAAAGGTATAAAATATACTAAATAAATTTGAATTTATAATTAAATATTTTCTGAAAGCTGTTATGAAATATCTGTGAGAAAAGACATTGCTGGACATATGATAAGTTATATATAAATACATTCAAAACTGAAAAGATACAATGCATTCAAGTAAATACATTATGTTTTACGTTTTAAAAAAGTACATTAATCAATATAGTGTGCCTTTTCTTGATATTCATTGTTTTTACTTCTCTTTAAATATCCTTGTTCATGTCATAGACTGGAATCACAACTGTATACATAATGCTCAACATTCATAAAGATTTCAAGAAATTTAGTTCATGGTAGTACTTAAATATATATATAACTGAAATGAGCAAAAAGTTTAGACTTTGTGGCTAATTATTCCAATGTATAAATATATAAAATGCGCTAAAATGCACAAACACACAAAGCTGAAGACAAAGAAATATCTTAATACTGTAGATTGATATAAACTAAATATATGCATCCAAGTATGTAGCTAAGCGTTTTTGAGGGCTATGAATATGAGGACTTCGGCCCTTGAAAGCACTTAGCCACATACCTGGATACATATATTTAGTTTATATCACTCTATAGTATTAAGATTTTTTTGTGTGTTCGTGCATTTTAGTGCATTTTATATATTTATAACATTATTTTAAAAATAATAAGTTTTTGTTTGTGTTATCTCAATTATTATTAAAAAGCAGATGTAATAATAAACTTCAACATAAAGTAGATTTGCATCATATTTATCTTCATCGAAATTCATTGCTAAATACCCATGCTATACTTAAACACAAAAATCTGTAAAATATATGTATTTTCAAATCATCATATTTGAGATTTATTTTATTAATGCTATATACATATCAGCATAATTTCTTATTAAACTTTCTGGCAAAACTTTTATTTAATAACAACCATTAATATAATATTTATTATCTTAAAAATAAAATACAAATTCTATTAAATAATTATTATTTTTACTTTTGTAAAAAAAAAAAATCACATAGTACAAATCTTGATATAATATTTTAATAAATACTAACATATTTATTATTTAAGTTTATCTTAAAAATATTAATATCTAGACTTCCACTAATCTTATTTAGGAAGTGAAATATTAATATTAAAACTTAATACTTTAAATACTATTTTTTGAAATATTTAGTTTTTGCTTTTAAAAAAAAGTTTATTTTTCATTCAATTTCACATTATTAAATACAAAATTTAAATATAAATATTCCGAATACTAGTCATAATATTATTATTTAGTCATAATATTATTTTAATGTTATAAAAAATAATAGTAATAATAAAATGAAGTATTATACTAATTTATTAATACAGTATTTAAATTTTAAATTAATGATTATAATCATAGAAATAATATTGTGATAACTAATCTTTTATGCATTAAGTTTCAAGCAAAATAAATACATAACCTATTTATGGTCATAATTATAATCAAATTCGTTAATTACCTTCAGTCTATTATATGTCTATAGTTTATAAAATTTATGTTAAAACAGATTTTTTCTTTGAAGTTTCTTCATGATTTTTGGTGGACTGTTATATATGTGATGGCAGGTATTTAATTTCCTCATTAGCAAATGATTCCTATTGTAAATGAATAAGTGTCAACTCATTATATTCTTATAGATTAAAACTTGAATATCTTCTTTTATTTTTTTTATTAAAAAAATTCTTCTGTACTGTATAATAATTATTTTAGGATAATATTCCTTGGGGGAATAGAGGAAAAAACAATTTAATAACTCTTAAAAGTTTTATTTTTAATACTAAAGATTCCAGAAATATTTTGTTTTATCTTGGGTCGGGTGAAAGTCTGAGTTCGAATCCCACATACATTACATATATATTCAGGTTTAAGCATAGCATATACAGTGTATTAACTTAATAATGTAGATAATTTAGACCATAAAGACAAATTTTATTAATTTTTACAGATAATCTGACAATAGTCTTTTAAAAGTAATGCTAGCAGTTGTAAATAAATAAAATATAATTTTATAATCCATTTTTTCTTTCCCAAATTTATTATTTAAAGCTAAATGATCATCAATAAGATTTACTTATAAAGAATTAAATATATAAAATTTTAACATTAAATTATTCTTTGAGTTTGATTAACTAGGGGCTAAACGTTACTATTATCCCCATCATCCCAGAAATCAACCAACCTCTCACACTGTAGATACTTTTTTGAATCATACTCTTTTTTACATAAGTCATATAAGATATGTTAGAATTTAACTTCATATATATGTTATTTTAGAGATATTTAAGCTTAACTTCATATAATATGTTATAACGATCGAAATGAAAGTGAAGATCGAATCTAACCACAAACTACATATCTGCTCTACGAGGCGCCATCTAGGCATTTAAACCTAGAAAAATTTATAGAGTAGGCAGATACGCGCTGTTAAGATTCCACTTTATTTAAATATTCCGATCGTTAGCCCAAGTCACTAGCTCAGCGGAGACGCAGAGATAAAAATCTATATCTTAATTTATATCTTAAATATCAATAAATAAAAGCCACTGCCAGAAATTAACACATAAAAATATTTATTTACACACATATAAAATCATTCTAAATTCGAGGAATAGGTTTAACATTTTTAGATTTTTATATTACTCTTTAATTGTACCTTTACATAAATTTCAATGAGTTTAATATTTTATTTAGATGGTCAAGCATGAATAGACTACATAGATTTGCATTTGAAAATAAAACATTCTATCCCTATTTAACCTTAGGCTAAAATTCGCAGTCAAACTGGCATCAATCCATCTGATACATTTATGTATTCAATGTAGCATGAAAATACAACAGCACAAATATACTATACTGTCAGGAATGGACATCTGAACAGTATAGTTAGAGAAAACATTGACTCTTGTCCGATACAGGAATATGACGTCTGTATAGCAAGAAGAACAATAAAATAAAAACTCCATAGGAAGGGACCGCGATCCTTTTTGCCGACTTACAATCCCATCCATAGGCAAAGGGTTGGTGCGGTGTATTTAGCGATTCTGCACGTAGCGAAACTTATACTACATCTACTAATTACACAAATATATCCAATCCATTGACCCAATTCAACAACGACACCAATAACCTAAGATTACCCTCCCCTAATATAACTTTACAAATCTATATAGCCATTCACACCCGACTTAAATTTAACATTTAAATACGTTCGCACAAATGCATTTTATAAAATTTGTTTTAAAATGTTGAGTACAGATCAGCTGCACAGATTCCACGGTCAAAAACATTCCAAATTAAACACAACCGATCAAAATACAAAATCATCAATAAACGTCACTTGCATAGGGAATATACAAATCCCATTAGCATTCATCGTAAGATGCTTGCAGTGATATCGTTGACATATATTCTAATCGAATGTGAAAACCACAACATTATCAACCGCTAATGAATCTATGCAACGTCTATACCCAACCTTAAATTTCATCAATTAAAATTTAAACAATAAACAATTTATACAATAAGAAAGAAAAAAAAATGGAAATGATTTTTATCAATCGGAAAACATATAAAATTAAACATTATTAATTTGATTTAAAAACTTACAAAAGTCAGATAAGAGTCCGTTTTAACATTTAAGTTGGCTTGTTTATTAATTTGAAAAACTTGACAAAGTTCGTAATTGATTTTAATAATTGTTCATTTCATATAGCTTATGGTAGAAGAGTCCAGGTTTCTGCTTTTAATTCCCGCGACGCCTCCATTGGAAGATAATGTCCTGGAGATGGCAATAGCTGGTTCAAGGTATCACAGTCTTTTCATATTTTTTTTTTTAATACAAAAAAAAAATGAGAGAGAACGGCAAGTGCGTCGTTCTTATCAAATCAAGTCCCAAAAAAACTGTCTGGAACTCAATATTTCTCTTTTTATAGTAAATCTCCAGATTGAATGAACAAAGACGTCACTAATCCAAATTTTCGTTCGGGTCCGGGCTGAGGCTTGGTGCTTCCATTGGTCAAGCTAAAATCTCTTTATTCTCTTATCTAATTTACTCTCTGACTTTTTAATTAGACAGCTTTTGGATAATTAATAAACAATCATTTCCATTTACAGATTACAGGAATTAATTAATACCTGTTTTTATTTTTAAATCTTATACTTTTTTTTATTTATAATAAAGTACGTTCAAATACTTATTTATTTGTTTTTTTTTTTTAAATATATTTTTAAAGTTTGGCATCTGTGCGAATGTATATACGTTTAACAAACATTTTAATTTTAGCGTTTAGTTTTTTACTTTTATTTGCGAACTTTTAAGTTTTTATTTTAAATTAATGTAACGACATATTTATATATCGTTACAATGTATTTAAATATATTTCAAACTTCTATTCTGGCTCACATTACTGAAACATATGATCAAAGACATATGTAAAATATAAATTATTCCCAAGATGTGCTTTTCATGCTAAACTAGCACTCATCAGTTGGCCCAGATCACCATCTCTTACACATATTTTCAGCATATATATAGATAGCAAATTATTAAAGTTTAATTGACATGTTTCAAATTATCTGGTTTACAACTTTGATAGAAACCATTTTATGGAAGTATATTAATAAATTTTACTACTCATTTATTAAGCTAGACAACAGCTCTATTCCAATTATATACTTTGTCTCACTCAATGAATAATATATCTGCAGCATATAGAGGTATCAACATCTGATTTCCTTGTCCATTTTGACAGTTTTGATAACTTTCACTACACCATTCACATGCAAGTTAAGGACTGGTTTCTATAAACTTTTAATATGTTGTGGAAGGATGCACAATTCATTGCACTATAATATATATTTGCAAGTTTTTATTTTTATTGATACAGCGTTCGCCTTTAGTTCAATCCTATCACAACTCTCTATCAACCCAGAAGTCAAACCAAACTCTCACACTATAGATATATTTTGAAACATACTTTTTTCATAAGCTATGCAGCATATGTTATAATTTAACTTCATATATCTATATAATGTGGAATATTTTGTATTTTAAATGATGCTTTTACTCTTATTGAATTCTTTATATATTTATTTCTGTGAGCAGAGGAAATAGTAATAGATTTTATTAATAATTTTTACATTTTTAAATTAAAATTATCTTTCCCTGGAATCCGTGATGAAGTAATCTGGTTACAAAAATTTTTAAATTAATAATACAACAATATTATTATTTACTCTGTTTTAAAAATTTATCCTCTGAAATATATGAAAGAAACTATATAGTAGTTCATATGTAAAGCATTCCACATCATCAAATAATATATATAATTTTTTAAAACTTTTGTATAAATAAAGATAGCTTACATTATTCAAATATAAATTTTTTTACGATTTTTTCGGAAAAGGAAGAGGGAGAAGATAAAGATTCTAATGATAAACCGACAAACAGATAAGTTAGTTATGATTCTATTTTTTGTTATTAAAGTAATAAATAAAAAGAAAAAAATGTCAAAAAAAATTTTCAGAAAAGAAAAGAGAAGCAAAAAAATCAGTCTTTAGACAAATAGTAATATAAGCGATTACATTTTTTATTATCAAAGTAATAAATATGAATTTATAAAAAGGTAAAAATGTCTAAAAGGGACAATTTGCAATTCCTCTAAGAAGATAAATGGACATAAAAAATTTATCATTTAGATCAATTACAAGTAACTTATTTTTTAAATGATTATATTTTAAAAATATAAATCTAAAAATGTATTCACAGTATAACAAATTCAAATAATAAAATTAACAATGAAATAGATCTGTAACTTATAATCATGGATGTGGAAATACATATTTTATATATTAATTTAGTCATAAAATGTTCTGCATATTGTAATGCAACAGTAGAAGAGCTGATTGTGGAGCTCAAACTCCATGGATCACAGCTCCAACTGTTACTTCTGGTGCCCAAACTAATTATATGAACTTAAAAGAGGCAAAACTCACTATACATATTGTCACACATAGCAAGCTAGAGTAATCAATGGATGCCAGAAGGCTTGTGCATAAAATCCTCATCTAGTGCCTACTCATCTAATATCCCCAGACTAGTTTCTGGCTTGTGGCTCTGGATGCCAGAAGGCAGGTGCATAAAATCCCCATCTAGTACCTACTCATCCAATATCCCCAGACTAGTTTCTGGCTTGTGGCTCCTCGCTGACTAAGGCCGCAAGCCAGAAACTATTCTGGGGATATTGGATGAGTAGGTACTAGATGGGAATTTTATGCATAAGCCTTCTGGCATCCATTGATTACTCTAACTTGTTATGTGTGGCAATACATATAGTGAGTTTTGCCTGTTTTAACAACAGTTATACACAAGCATAAGAGTTTGGTGGTCATGTGATTATATGAACTTCTGGGCAATAAATCATTTAATTATTATTTTTATTCATAACGATAAAATATTTTCCATTTTAATAAAATAAACTTCAATATTCTTATTTACTAGCATAAAGTATTTTTTACAGAGTAATATAGAATATAAATTTAAAGTAATATATATAGATGTATTTGGTCTTGCAATTAGAGAACATTAAAAAATAGAAATTCTGCCATTTTCCAACTAATTCATATGTAATAATAGAATTATATTAACAATAATTGTGAAATAATAACAAGTTTTAGTAATATAAATTAAAGATATGTCATAGAATCTACTAATTGATAAATCTTTACAAAGATTGTGATTTAAAATTTAAAAAACGTATATAACTCGAAAACTGTCACAATTCATATTTTTCCATTATTATGATTATCACCATTACTATTAATTTATATACATATGGAGATTTATTATAAAGGAGTAAAATAGAAATATATTTTTGTTTAGATATATATATGCACATCTTTATATTTTTGCGAAAACGGATATATATAATAATCATTAAAATCAATCAATATTTAGACAATCCCAATATCACTAACAAGCAAGAATCTCAACCTGTTGTCAAGGCAACCTCCTTTTATCAATAAAGATGATATATATATATATCACTAAAAATCAGTCAATATTCAGACAAAATATATCTAATGTTTTAGGAGTAATAATAAAAAGTTGTTGATGAAATTGTTTTTATTTTTGTCTGCTTTGCTGTTGAATAATGATGTAAGATATTTAGCTAAATATAACATAGACGGTGCTTAGAGATTTCATTATCTTTTAAAATATTATATGTGCATGTTCTATAATTTGATTCATGTGTTTCAAATCATCATATTCTAAATCAAATTTCTTTCTTCAAATCATGTTTATCTTATGACTCAATCCTTGATTATTATATTTCTAGACTTACTTTAACTTTTTCCATATGATCAATTGTTAAGATTCTTTATTTGTAAAATACTGTCTTATTTTATCATTTCTAGTATGAGAAGTAGAAGTGGAAGATAAACATATTTTATGTTTGCAGCTATAGATTATTTTCATCAATTATAAATAGAAATTAATTTTTTTAAAAACTTTCATTTACTTTAATCATCTGACAAATTATTAGCTTGCAATTTTAAAAAGATTTTTAAGTAATATTTACTAAGGCTGTAAAACTTAAAAATATGCACATGAACTTGCGAAGGTAGGGATCTCTACAGGTCTTAACTACAAGCTTACACTTTGGAAGAAAAGAGGGGAACCCTCTTCTTTACTTCAACCTACTTTCTATATGAATAGGTGAAGCTGAAGCTAAGCAAAAGACAAAAGATTTATCAGCATTATTAAATATCAATACCATATTTAAAAATTTTTTTTTTGCTTTGAAAAAAAAAAGTTACATCATTTACATTAAAAAAAGACTGTAATGCAAATAATATATGTATAATTTTGAAAAGGTTTTGCAGTCTTGGAAAGATATACCTAAAGAAATTATAATAATAAAAAAATCCTTCTTAAAATGGTGTATTGCTAATGATTTAAATGGCCTGAAGATAAGGAACTATGGTGAAATAGTAAAGATGAGAATTCTAGTTCTGAAAGTGATGATGTAGAAAGTATGTCTGAAGAAGATTCACAATAAATTAGTTGAACTTATTGTAATTATATTAGTTCTTATTTAAGTAAATAAATTTTTATTTTTCAATAGCTTCTTTATCTGTGTGCAGAGCATATATATATATATATTAATTAATAAAATCATTTAAAAATTTTTTTTCTAATTTTCCAAGTTTAAAATCTTACTGTATCTTATATTCAAAGTTAGATTTTTTAGTTGAAGATGGTTAAGAAATTAACTGAAAATACTTCTATGGTTTATTAATTATTTATAAAATATATTATTATGTTATACTTTATTTTTTTATTACAATATTTATTCCACAACAGACATTATATATATATTTTCAGTATTTAATGCTATGATTACTTCAAAATTAATTCTCAAACGATTGATTTATTAGATAAATGAAATAGGCTCACTTAAAAATATAAAAGTTAATAACTTTTTAGAGGCAAAAAAATAGACTATCTTATCTCTTTACTTTTTTTTTATTACTTAAATATTTGTATGAAATACATTGGAAAGAAAGCATAAATTTTAAATCACTTAATTTACTTTTTTAAAGCTATTTTAAAGTGATTTATATTATTCAATTGACATGTGTGAAATATTTTTCACTTTACACATTTTCAATACCAATTCAAAGAGTGAAATAGGTAATTATAAAATATAGTGTTTAATATTATGTAGTTCTTCAAGATTTACTGGTTTATTAGATAAATGAAATACTCTCAATAAACCATAATTCGAGAATTAATCTCAAAGTATATACATATATAAAAAAATCAAGCCAGGTCACATGACCTAATTTAATAAGCTTGTATTTACAAATGTTATATATAGAGCTCACAAAATAAGGTCTTAATTAGCTTTGAGAATATCCCCAACCCCAGACTGTTTTCTGCTACTGGCATCATCAGTGAGGTGCTAGAATATTCAAGCATTAGATTAAAAATACCAAAAGCCCAGCACTTTATCTAATACTGATTTCTAAATTATATAATAAATAAATAAATGTATAGTACTATGTATGTTTTATCAAGATCATTTGTGCATGAAAATTTTTAAAAAACCATCTTGACATGAATTTATATCTGTGTTGGTTCTTTAATATTGTTTTGGAAATTATTTTAGAATGATGTTTATATATTTTATGATGTTGAGTGAGTTATTCAGTGGAAGATATAGGATGGTGGTTGGGAGAGTAATATTCATATGAAATCATAGGTGTTAGGGATATGTTGATATCTGTTGTGTATGAATTGTATTTTCATATTTTAAAGTTATTAAAATATACAGATGGCATTGAGCTGTATATCATTTTCCATGGACAATTGCATTTACTTATCATAAATAAGTGTCACAATAGTCATGATTTGAATCTTAGTTGCCCAGTGAATATGAACCTATTATGATTTTGTACTATATCCATATTATCTTACTTGTTTGAGTTATATTCCATACCCTACACTATAATCACTATCTAGTACTACAGGAATCATTGTAGAGGATAGTTTTATAAGTTGTTAATGACTAAACCATTTGAAGTTGATAATTTTGTGAGAGAGCAAGATGAAGTATATAGAAATTTCTTTCATAAATGATGTTGAGCTGTTGATGATTGTCTTAGTATATAAGACAAGAGAGGAATAATTGATACTCATATAAGTATTAGAGATCGTTTAGCTCAAACAGGTGCCTATTTAAATTGGAATGGAAGTGAGAATAATGAAAATGATTTTTGGATATGATGAATGTAAGAGTATAAAAATGAAAGAAATGCAAACATCAAGCAATGTAATTTAGCGATAGTTCTTTAAATTTTAATATAAATAATTTAAACCCATATAAGTTACAAAATTTATGAAATTATCTCTTAAATATTTTTGCATAATAGTTAATTTTTTTATAGAGATATTCATATTTTTTATTTAAAATTTTCTGATATTCAAATATCTGGATGATACTTTGCTGAACTTCAAAGAAAGTCTTTAATTATTTTTCATTTAATATTTTATTTGTTGAACTTTAAGAAGTGTATTTTAAAACATAAATTTATATTGATGCACTACATCATAAGAAGTATGTTTTATAATAGAATAGATGTGATATTAAGTTTTCTTAGAAATTGGGAAATGTATTATAACTGTTCCCAATACAAATAATAGAATACTATTTTACTGAATAAAGATTACTGTTGTAAGTTTTTATTTTATTTTGAAATGGCTGGAATGAAGGTTATCTTATTTTATTTCTTGTATTTATTGGAAAGATTTACTGTAAATATATTGTCTTATGTTAAATAATGTTAATTCTTATTTTACTTTTGTAAATATTTTTTATATTATGTTATTATTATATTGTAATAGTATGATATTGTTAATTTATAAATAAATTTGTCAACTGTTATTTTTGAAACTTATTTTAGTCAAGTTGTGATTTATCCGCATATTGCTTATTTGATTTTTCATTCTACATACATGATCCACAGAAATTAATAATTTGAAATATTACTTATTTAGCATATGATCCCTAATAATTACTTAGATATTATTTCTGTTATACTTGATTGAGTAACCAAGTAGTAGTAGTAGTAGTAGTAGTAGTAGTAGTAGTAGTAGTAGTAGTAGTAGTAGTAGTAGTAGTAGTAGTAGTAGTAGTAGTAGTAGTAGTAGTAGTAGTAGTAGTAGTAGTAGTAGTAGTAGTAGTAGTAGTAGTAGTAGTAGTAGTAGTAGTAGTAGTAGTAGTAGTAGTAGTAGTAGTAGTAGTAGTAGTAGTAGTAGTAGTAGTAGTAGTAGTAGTAGTAGTAGTAGTAGTAGTAGTAGTAGTAGTAGTAGTAGTAGTAGTAGTAGTAGTAGTAGTAGTAGTAGTAGTAGTAGTAGTAGTAGTAGTAGTAGTAGTAGTAGTAGTAGTAGTAGTAGTAGTAGTAGTAGTAGTAGTAGTAGTAGTAGTAGTAGTAGTAGTAGTAGTAGTAGTAGTAGTAGTAGTAGTAGTAGTAGTAGTAGTAGTAGTAGTAGTAGTAGTAGTAGTAGTAATAGTAGTAGTAGTAGTAGTAGTAGTAGTAGTAGTAGTAGTAGTAGTAGTGTTGTTGTTGTTGGTGGTGGTGGTGGTGTTGTTGTTGTTATTATAATAATAATAATAATAATAATTCAATTCAATTCATTTATTTAAGTGCTAAACAACAGCATAAAGCCAATTACAGTTTGCACATACAATAAAAGTGAAAATAAAACATGTAGCATAAAATGAAAATATAAATGTATACATAATAAAGTAAAATTTAAAAGACAAAATCAAACATAACATTTCAGTTTAATAAGATTACAAAATTTCTTATAATCAATGTCACACAGATTAAGGTTACTCCCAATCTGATTATATAAAGAGGGTAACCTAAATAAAGGAGAAAATTTAAGAATATTAGAACGACATGTTTGAATCTGATATACACAAGTAGACCTAGTATCATAACTCAAAGACCTAATTGAGATAGTTGAAACTATATCTGATAAAATAACTTGTTTATTAATAATTTTATAAAAATATTTCAAATCCCTATACTTTCATCTTGATGAAAGATTAGTCATTTTACCCTCCCAAAAACATATTTGAAAAACTTCTTTGAAATAGACTGCAACAAGTTACATCCTTGCAAAGAACTAGGGTTCCAAATTATTGAACCATATTCAATAATAGGAAGAACCAATGAAAAAAACAATTTCCATTTAGTATCATTACTGAACTGATAACCATGTCTAAGAATGGCACCCATAACCTTAAAAGCCTTACCAACAATCATTTCAAGATGAGGAGTAAAAGATCCATTACAAGAAAACATAATTCCAAGATCTTTTTGGCATTTAACTGAAATAATTTTATGAGAATTGATATAATAACAAAATTGTAAAACTTCAGATTTTTTGGAATAAAAAACAAAGGAGCATTTATCAAAATTAACTGTCATATTATTTGACTCATACCAAGCACTAAAGTTATCAATATCCTTCTGAAGGAGAACACAATTGTTAACTGACATAATTCTTCTAAAAATCTTACAGTCATCAGTATAGCTTAACAGAAAAGAATATTTCAAGCAATCCTTAAGATCATTAACATAAACATTAAACAGCATGGGTGCTAAAACACTACCCTGCAGAACACCTAAATTGCATTCAAATTTAAATGAAACTTTATTATTGAATTTAATATATGCTGTACGACTACACAGAAATGATTGAAACCAATATACAAGTTTATTAGAGAAACCTATTTTATGTAATTTATGAAGTAAGACACTGATCAACTTTATCAAAGGATTTTGATAAATCAAAATAAATAACATCTAGTCTTTGATGATCTTCAATAGCATGAGCTATATGATCATAAATTGTCAGAAGATTACTATCAATTGATCTATTAGGAATAAAACCATGTTGAGAAGAAGAAATTATCTTACCCACATCTGAAATAATTTTATTATAAATACATCTCTCAAAAATTCATGCAATGGTATGCAGAACAGAAATTGGTCTATAATTAGAAACACAATCCCGATCACCATTTTTGAAGATTGGAACCATTTTAGCACATTTCAAAACACTAGGAAAAGTACAAGAATTAAGAGACAGATTAAAAATAAAGGCAAGAGGTACTGCAATAAATTTGGCTAACCCCTTATAAATAAAAGAAGGAATATTATCATATCCTAAACTAGAGTGAGTCTTAAGCCTCCTAATAGCTACAATAACATCTTCCCTAGAGATATGATCAATTGTACATTTAGCACTAGACAAATTGCCAGGAAATGTAATTTTAGAATCAATCCCATGTTGTGAAAAGTATAACTCTGCAAAATGTTTAGAAAATTCATCTGCATTTAATGCAGAACCATGAGTCATTTGAACCTTTTTCTTACCCAAGCCTGAATTATTAACAAAATTCTCTAGGATTAGAAGAAATATTAATTTCAATTTTGAAGAAGAAGAAGAGAAGAAGAAGACAAAGAAGAAGAAGAAGATGAAGAAGAAAATGAAGAAGAAGACGAAGAAGAAGACAAAGAAGACGAAGAAGAAGAAGACGAAGAAGATGAAGAAGAAGATGATGATGAAGAAGACGAAGAAAAAGATGAAGAAGACAAAGAAGATGAAGAAGAAAAGAAGAAGACAAAGAAGAAGAAAATGAAGAAGAAGAAGATGAAGAAGAAGACGAACGAAAAAGATGAAGAAGAAGACGAAGAAGAAGAACACGAAGAAGATGAAGAAGAAGACAAAGAAGAAGAAGACGAAGAAGAAGACAAAGAAGAAGATGAAGAAGACGAAGAAGAAGGCGATGAAGAAGAAGATGAAGAAGAAGAAGAAGACGAAGAAGAAGACAAAGAAGAAGAAGACGAAGAAGATGAAGAAGAAGACGAAGAAGAAGACAAAGAAGAAGACAAAGAAGAAGACGAAGAAGATGAAGGACAAGAAGAAGAGGAAGAAGATGAAGAAGAAGACGAAGAAGAAGAAGACAAAGAAGAAGATGAAGACAAAGAAGAAGAAGACGAAGAAGAAGAAGACGAAGAAGATGAAGAAGAAGAAGACAAAGAAGAAGACGAAGAAGATGAAGGACAAGAAGAAGAGGAAGAAGATGAAGAAGACGAAGAAGAAGATGAAGAAGACAAAGAAGAAGAAGATGAAGAAGAGGAAGAAGATGAAGAAGAAGAGGAAGAAGAAGACAAAGAAGAAGAAGATGAAGAAGAAGGAAGAAGAAAGAAGAAGAAAAAAAAATTGATTATTGTTAATTATTTTTAAACTAATGCAACACCAATGAAAGATATACTTGATATTGCCACATTAAACAAAGAGATTGTACAATGTTTTAATTAAAATTTTATTATATTATTTAGGTTTTATTGCTGAATTTTAATTATTAAGTAGATTTAATGTTGAGAGTCATTAAGTTATTTTAGTTGTTTATTGTTGTTATTATTTTGAAAGAGTAGTTAGATATCATGTAACATCCCTAATCATATTTAACTAGAGGGTCTTAATTCATTCATTCATTTTGTTATTTGTTTGTTACAAATGAACCTGAGATTATTATTATTATTATTTCGTAGAATTTCATGCTAAACCAGCAATCATCAGTTGGTCCAGACTATCATCTTTACACACATATATAGTATAAGTGCTCAGATATATATTAAGATAGACTATCCTCATAGTTTAATGGACAGGCTTCAATCCACTCCAACTCTTCAACCGTCCATTCAATTGAAAATCTGATGATGGAATGCTCAAAGGTCACCCTGAGGCCGAGATTATTGTCACACCCATGTTGACCTAAGGTCAATCTGAACCCCACATGTACAGGACATAATCCATTTAATACATCTGCAAGGATGGGCAGACATCTCTATAATGTAATAACTGAAACACAGGCTTGTTATATACCTGTGGCTATATATATGTAATATAGGGTATATGAGCACAGACTTTCACACCACCCACCTCTCTCCACTCTATCTAATAACACCGATACACCTAAACACATATATGCTGAAAAGATAAATAATCACCAATATACTATATATGTGTGTACCAGCAATCATCAGTTGGTCCAGACTATCATCTTTACACACATATATAGTATATTGGTGATTATTTATCTACCTGAGCACTTATACTATATATGTGTGTAAAGATGATAGTCTGGACCAACTGATGATTGCTGGTTTAGCATGAAATACGTATATTGGTGATTATTTATCTTTTCAGCATATATGTGTTTAGGTGTATCGGTGTTATTAGATAGAGTGGAGAGAGGTGGGTGGTGTGAAAGTCTGTGCTCATATACCCTATATTACATATATATAGCCACAGGTATATAACAAGCCTGTGTTTCAGTTATTTCGTAGAATTGTAAATTCCTTATTGAAAGATGATAAGTAAGAAATTATTAGTTAATGTTAAATGTCCAATTAGTATTTTTATTAAAGGAATATTAAGTAATTTAATGTTTATTTCTGTAATAAATTTATAAATTATATTTTAGGATTATTATATGTGGATGTCTAAGATGTGAGAGTGTTACATAGTATTTGTTATGTGAATTTAGTGGGGTGATATTCTCATGCCATTGGGACTATATCTTTAGGGATGTATCCTCAATGTTTAAGCCAGTGTTCCTTACTGGATGTCTCATGTTAAGAGTTTTATAATTATATTTGTTATTTTGATAAAACCATATTTTATTTATAATATTGAGCAAGTTTATATGCTAAATTTATTATTGAAATGAATAGATTGAATAGTTGGAACCCTAATTATTTATGTTGAATTTAAGTATTATAGTATTTTATTCAAGTTTTCTTATATTTAATTATTGAGAAATATTATATTATTAGATAATGTATCTTAGTAATGTATCTTGAGCTAGTCAGAACAGTATTATTTTAATAGTCATTGTTTATGTAACCCAATTACAGTTCATTATAATTATATCCTAGTTAGCTGGATTCTTTTGTTCAGAATTCATCTTTTGGTAAGAATAAAGGGTGGACAAATTGCGGCCTGAGGGCCACATGTGGCCCACTAAGAGTTTTTATGCGGCCTGCCAAGACAATCAGAAAAATCCGCGTTGAACTTTCGATTTCCTTCCTGTGTGCAACCGAAGATTTATCTTGTATTTTTCACTAGGATGGCCACATCAATAAACATGCACATTGTAAATATGAGGTGCAGTGCTTTTCCAGTTGATCTGGTTAATTTCAATTTTGTCTTTGCATTAGCAAATATATACATTTCCAACTTTAGTGACACCATGAACCCTCCGAAAAAATGTAAAATCGGTGGTGAATGTCCATGTGTTTAATGAAGAATGGACAAATATTTTTTTGGTAATACAGGGAATAAAGCAGTGTTTATTGTGTCATGAAAAAAATCTGCAGCCCTCCACTAACCTTCACTTCTACAAAGTGGCTCCCAATGCGGCCCTCTGCCACTTCTGCAGCCTCCAAGCCAAAACAATTGCCCACTCCTGTTATAGATGGATGCCAACTCTAGCCATGTCAGATATTACAAGCTTATTAAAATCAATAAATTTAGGATGCATTCAGCAAAATATATTTATTATCCATTTCGTTTATTATTTTTACAACAGTTTGTCTCAGCTTCTTTTCCCCATGATTTGATGCCCCCTTATAAATCTCCCTTTCTATTTTCATCTTGTGTGTGATAAACATGTGATAAATGTCATTTTCCCACATGTATGGCACCTTTCACATTTAAATTTACAGGAGTTTATCATGATTCTTTTCACCTAAGTATTAGCAGCTAAAGACTTTTATAGGTCTTCAGTAGCTCATGTTTTCAACTTGTTTTATCCACTATCATTCTAAATATTGGCCTATCTCTGTTGTGTTGAAATTCCACAGCTTCTTCCATAACTAATTCATAGGTTATTCATTTGTCAATCACCTGCTTATATGTCAATGCTGATTCACTGACAACTTGCCATATAGCAATTGATCAAATGTTTCATACAAATGCAGCACTAAATTTGCACTCTTTTGCTCTCACAGTGCTGGATCATATTCTTGATATTTCTCATTTGGTTCTTTTCTCCTGATTATAAAATACAAGTGCAACAATCACTTCAATATCACTTGTTGAAAGAGTGCACTTAATTTCTCTTTAAGGTCCAGGTATGTTAGTTTTTCTGGAGGCTTCAGTTTGCAAAGTCTCTTTTCTACTTGCAAAACATCCTTGCCTGTCACCCGCATTCTATATTGTTATGTTTAGGTTAGCATCTTCTCTATATGCTCCACATACAGGCAACAATGTGCTATTTGTTAATATTAGACTTTTTTTCATACAATTATTTTGTAAGGTCATTATATTGGAGTTTGTCTATTTGATAAACAAAGATATCACAAATCTTCCAATCATTAACTGTGCTGATGTACTATCAGTTTCACAGGTTCTGACATTTCCTGTGGTAATCTGCTGTAGCTTACAGGTTCTTCTGTTGACTGCATCAATCTAGGGTCTTCTTAACTGTGGCAAAGGGTATCCCAAAATACTAGCTAGGTCACATCCATAATAAACAAACAACAAGTAAAACAATGAGAATGTATTATACTCATGATAAATAATAAAAATGTATAACTGAATGAAATTAAACAATAATTTTTTGAGAAGATGCTTCTATATTTGTAGAACATCTTCAGGCATGTGTGTGTAAACATTTCTATATGCATGCATAAACAGTTCATATCTCTGTAGCCATTTTAACAGAGCTTCTGCACACATGCATCTAACTATATCTGTCATTTTATATTGTGCACCCTGCAATTAATTAGCATGACAGAGTTAAATGCATGCTAAAATATATAAATTTTCTAGAGTGAATATGGTGAGGGGTAACTTATCTAATTTTTGTGCAATAATAATTTAAGTTGTAAATATTTTTTATCGGCACACAAACTATATTGCAACCCTGTAACATATTTCACATTCTAGAATAGCAGCCGAAATTAAAGCAATATGTTTAAAGTGAATATATTTGCACATTATAAATGTGTGTTATTTTTAATTAGTAATGCAATGTCAAGCATATACCATACAAATATTGTTTATTGTAGTATAAAAAGAAGATGTTTAAAAGTCTAGAATATGAACTTATAGTTAGTTGGAACAAATGTATGTGTGAGAGAACTGGTTTCATATTTTACAATGAATGGCATTTAATAATAAAGTGTATACTTACAATAGTCTATGCTAAACTCTGATTGTAGTTTATTTATATATATTATTTTATATACTTGTACTACAGAATTGATATGATGTATGAAGGTGGAAGAGATTTTATACTGGCATACCGAGCTTATAACAAACTGCCAGAAGAAGCTAAAAAATCAAAAGAAGAAAGCCTGTCCCGCTACATGCCCATCTTTGATAAGGTAAACTTCAGAAATATGTTTTAAATGTACTTTAAAAAATATTAATCTTATATTATAAATAATATATTTTACAAAAAAAAATTTACCTAGAAAATCATACAGGATTCTGTATTTCAAAGAGAGCATCATTCTAAAAGCCATGTGAATTTCAAAGTTCACATTAGCAATTATTAAACCTACTTAAAACAGCTTGTCTTTAAACTATTCCTGTACACTAAACTTTCTTCATAATAAAAAAATATGTAATTTTAATTTAAAATAATTAAATATTTCCAGGAATGATTATTAGGATCACCTACTGTGAATGACACCAAATAGTATAGTGCCATAATATCTTAATTCCCAGACCCATTTAAGGCTTTTACTTTCATCAATACATCTTATGATCACCACTTCTTATGCTTGAGTATAACTGTTGTTAAAACAGGCAAAAGTCACTATACGTATTGCCACACACAGCAAGCTAGAGAATCAATGGATGCCAGAAGGCTTGTGCATAAAATCCCCATCTAGTGCCTACTCATCCAATATCTCAGACTAGTTTCTGGCTTGTGGCCTTCATCAGTGAGAAGCCTTGGATCTGAGAGCTAGTTTGCTGTGTGCAGCAATATGTATAGTGAGTTTTGCCTATTTTTAACAATACATCTTTTAAGCTAACCCTAAAATTAATATAAAAAAATTTTAAGTTTAAACAGAAATCAATTATTTTGCAGTTATATAGATCTAACACTAGAACAATTTGCCAATTGTAGATCTTTCTATACATGGCTTAAAGTGGTTGTTGGTATATGATAATAAAATATTGTTATGACATTTATTGATAAAGATCTAAATTAATATTTAAATTATTTATAGTCAATATTCTTAGAAATATGTTTTTATCATAAATTAAACATTTTAGTTTTTATAATTTTATTGTTTTTTACTTTCAATTATTAAGTAAATATTTTTCAAATGATAGTAATTATTCTTTTTTATTATTATTTTAGAATGCTCTTGACTAAATACTACCAATGTGATAGCATCTACACTCACAAAAATTCTACCATATTCATTTCCTTTGTTTTCCAATTTTCACATAATTTATTTTGATCACCTTTAGCTCCACAAACTGAATTAGAAAATCAAAAAGCACGTTAAAAATATTAATCCACTGTCAAGCATTGGTGGTCGAGAGGTCAGTAACAGCTGCTTTACAAGCTGTTGTCCTGGGTTAGCGGGTTCGCTTCCCAGCTGATGCTATGACACATGAAAAAAAAAATATTAATCCACAAAGCAAATTAGGTATTTACATAGTTTGCCTGCCGGAAAGCTTACCACCTGTTTTATTTAAATTATTCATTTTCAGAGGCTTCCAATACATGGTATAAACAATATAGCTGACTCTAAGTTATCATATTCGATATTTGTTTTTTTTTTTATTTATTAAAATGATAAAGAAACACAAAAGTCCAAAGGATTGTAATTAAAAACTTTTCTAATGTAAATGCAGTAAAAAAAAAAAAAATATGATTAAGCAAACAAATGATGTTTAGGAACCTTCTAGCACCTTCTTTTCCAAACTGATAGGCGATTAGAACATGTTTGCACCTCCATTTTCATATAAAGCGTAATATTAGCCCTCATCATATGCTTTTCAGACAGGTATTATCTTGCAATTTTAAAAATAGTCCACTGCATCTTGTTCTGTCAATGAAAGATTACACATTTTAATCATATTTCCAAAAATGATAAGGCAAAAAGGAAATTTTAATATAAATCACATTATGTTTTTAGTGAAACAGCCCAAAGACCAAAAACATTCACTTAAATTATATGTAGGTCTTAACTGTCATTATTGATGAGAGCAATCATTTTCATGTAATCATGAGTGATACTGTTAACATTGGAGCTTATGATAATGCTTGACCACATATGATTTGTCATAGCTTCAGCTATTTTAAATTTGACTGAAAAATCTCAGGATTGTTGATTAATAATATCAATCAATTTAAAAATATCCAGAGAAAAATATTCTAGATTTATTTAAAATTTGATCCTCTAGGGTTAGTATTTAAAACATATCTCTATATAAATGAAGCACAATAAAAGATGGAACTGCTCTTTTATTGAAAAAAAATATTCTTATGCTATGACTAGAGGGCGTTTCAATTATCTATAATGATTGTTGCATTAAGATTTAATCTCAAAATTATACATATATATATATAGATTGAAAAAAGATAAATATTTTTGATATATTGTTTGTATATATAGCAATTTTTAAACTTTTTTTTAAACACTTGTTTTAATAAATCAAAATGTTTTATATTAAATAATGTTAATCAAAGTAATGTAATAAAAAAAAAATGTTTTAAAATGGTAGACTAAAAATAATAATCCTGTATTAAATGTTAGTTGCTGCCAAACTGAAATGCTTTCAGCTCATTGATTTTTCAATCTTGAGTAATCAAAATAATAGATGGTAGTCATAAAGCACAACAACATTTGTACCAAAATTAATAATATTGGACACCTTTGAAACCTATGATGTCTATGAAATTCCTTGAAGGTTACATGTACACAAGAAATCATTACAGTAGTGTTAGAAAAGATGAACATGTTAACAAGAATCATCAACAGATATCATAATATAGCAAAAAAAAAATCAAAACACTCAAAAAAATTCTGGCTGTATATCTAATTGTGATAAAACAGTGAAGCATTCTTCAATATAAATTTTTTTTATAAAGTATGTCAATTAAAATCCAAAAAATACTCTCCAGATTAATAATATTTCTGGCAATAGCTATTGTATCACCTTAATGATGCCAAATGAAAGCAGCTGAAATGTTGGTGGCATAACAGTAGTAACAAGTACATATAAGATGAATCTAATACTTTAGCCAAATGGACAGCATATATATATATATGCATATTCAGTGGACTTCTAAAATTTGATTTTTATTTAAAGGAGTATGGCTGGAATAATATAGCTATGGGACATTTCAAATATTATATATACATATGTATGTGTGTGTTTATTTTTTTTTCTAACTGGAGTATAAGTTTTCAAAAATGGAATTAAATATTTTCTCATCCTGGCATAATGCAAGTGGGAGATAATGTCATAACTATTCCACAGTCCCCCCCCCCCCATGAAATTAAATATATACATTTACAACAAAAATAACAGAGCAACCATATGCAAGTCACCCTTGAGCCACATTTCTTAAATATCCTTATCATTTTTAGTCATTATTTATCCAATAATAAGATAATATCTCTGAGTTTGACAGCTTTCTCTCTTTCTGTTTCTCTGCTCCATATCATTCCAGGAAATTTTCTTATTTCATCCATTCATTACACATATAAATTCTTTTTAAGTTTTTTTATGATCACATGAAATCTAATTTAACATTTCAACTATTCATCTACTTTTATCTCTTCTATCACTATATCCACTCCATCTTCTTTCAAAACTTTTAACTTTTTCAATGATATTGATAATACATTTGCTATTTCACCTACTTCATTTTTGATCCCTCTTGTTTTACTCCTTATATACATATCTCTATGCTTCACAGTATGGTACAAAGATTTTGCATTGATCTTCTATTAAGCATTCAAATCTGGTTTTTATATAGAACTTTAAACACATCTATTAAAAAATTTTATTTTCAAACTCTTAAGCATATTTTCTTTTAATATTAAATTATTATTATTTTCTGTCAGAAATATTCAAACCAAGTTTATTTCTATGATTAATTTCATCCATTAGTCTGAATTAATAATCTAATCAAAATAATATAATTGTTAACATGTAATTCATTTCTCTCACTAATTTATTTCCTCATTTGGTGAAAAGCCTTGGATATTTTTTTTTTTAGCTTTTATTGTCAGTCATAATTTTTTGCTTTCATCCCCCCCCCTCCAGAATACATTCTTATTAATTTTTGATTAATCTTAATGTCTGGACCAACTGATGAGCACTGGTTCAGCATAAAATGTGCATCTTGGGGATTATAGATCATTTTCACGTCTTTGATATGATTATGATTAAGTGGATAGGATCCATTCCTCTTGTGTGAGAGTGGTGAGGTGAAAATTACACTACAGAAATATTATCCATTATTGGATAATCTCCACTCTAAAAAATGACTAATAAAAATTATTAATGTTAATTTTAATGTTTTCATGTAATTTAATTACTATTGATGGATATATTTTAATATTCTTTAAAGTTTAATAAAATCCTGGTTTTATATATTGGATATTCCAAATCCTTAATCATTGCAGAAATGGTTAATGTGATTATCATCATCATTTTCAAACATTATCGATTCACTGCAGGGTGAAAGTCACTCCAAGTTCAATCCATCTGCTCCAATCTCTAGACTGATTTATGTATATATATATATATATATATATATATATACAATGTGATTATCATCATCATCATTTTCAAACATTATATATATATATATTGTATTTAAATAATTTTGTTTATGCATTGTTGGTTAGCTATTTCGCTTGATTTATTTCTAACAAATACCCAAATATAATTTTTTTTTTTTAAAAAATTAAAATGAAATGTATAGTAATCTTTATTCAGTGCTTACCATTAAAATTTCTAATTATCATTCAAGCATTTGAAGTTATAATAAAATGAAAAAAAAATGTAATAGTTCCTTG
The DNA here is from genome assembly GCA_028023455.1 of Epiperipatus broadwayi. Lineage (NCBI taxonomy): Eukaryota > Metazoa > Onychophora > Udeonychophora > Euonychophora > Peripatidae > Epiperipatus > Epiperipatus broadwayi. Next base: position 438,813 of record JAQFVV010012789.1, read on the forward strand.
GTGAGAATATATAAATTGTATAATATTTTAATGAAACCTTTGCAAAGTCACCTAGATTTGACTAATTTTTTATTGACACCAGTTAACATTATTTTAATTTTTCTTTTCAAGCATTAACTTTAATTTAAAGTGAAAAATGTTGATGTATTAAAAAATTATTATTTTTAATAAAACTCATTAATAATTGTCAATCCACATGCACACTCTTGAGGTTTATAGCCTTAGTAAATAATAATATAGGTAAAACAGATTTTAAATAACCAACTGCAGAGGGAAAGCCTTTCATGGAGGAATAGTGAAAAAGAAGATAGTATTCAATAGGTTTGTCAACTGCCTAAAGATGAGACTTTCCTATCCTTATTTTAGATTCTAGTTAAGAATAATTAGATATCCAATTCCTATCCAATATTGGATAATTATCTGGGCTAGCTGTAATCTATGTAGAAACCTGAAATAACAATCTCAAGCTTGTTTACAATAGTATATTTTAAAATCCTTATCTATTATCATTAATAATGTAGGTAAGAACACTTTTAAATAGCCCACTATGCAAAGGTTTCTCCATCAGGCTCTTTTGGAAGAACAATGAGGATAACTCATTAGGTTTATTAGATATAGAGTGATCCAAGATTTGAATGGCTGAACTATAAATAGATAGCTATTTACTAACTATTATTGGATGTTTATTTGGTTTTATTATGATCCAGCTACAAAATGAAAAATCCCAAATGCATTCAAAATAAGGTAGATTCAATTCTCTACCTGAAAGCAAAATGCTACCGTATTTGATTATAGTTTGCTACTGCTTGCCAACGTCAATATAATTTAGATCAGAAAATAATGAAATGCCTTATAGCACTAAATTGCAATGATAATATTAAATACTTTAATTTTTTTTTTTTACAAAGATCATTATTGAAATTAAACTGAGAGAGTGCAAACCTCTCAAGAGCTTAGCCAATCAGATCACAAATACTGAGACAGAGAATTTAACAAGAAAAGAGTGGTTCCACTCTCTTCTTTACTTGTCTTTCTATATATCCAAGCCAGTCCAAAGTACTTAGATCTGAAAGCGTGAATCGTAAATATCTTCACACTCAACTCACCGAGTTCTAATTATAAACATACAGCGTGAAATCTTTTGATTTACTACGCAGTAGTTTTTAGATGTTATAACTGGCTTGGATATATAGAAAGACAAGTAAAGAAGAGAGTGGAACCACTTTTTTCTTGTTAAATTCTCTGTCTCAGTATTTGTGATCTGATTGGCTAAGCACTTGAGAGGTTTGCACTCTCTCAGTTTAATTTCAATACCGTCTGCACTTTGTAAAATAAAGATCATTATTAAAATTTTAGACATTATTTTGTGCCTTCAAAAACTTTTTAGATAAGTTTCTTATTTTCAATATAGTTAGAATGATTACCATTATTTTTATGTCTTAGAGAAACTGAAAAAGTAATAATAACAGCAAATTTAATTCACCACTCATTCAATGTCATGAAAACCTGAACATCAGAAATTACCAGTCACTTTATTACATTTGCCTTTGTCAGTTAGATTAGGGGATTTAAAATTGAAATAATGCAGTGAAGTATCCAGAAAACACCTTTTATTATACAAGTTAAAAATCTGAAATTCAAGTTATCTTAAGATTTTGAACCCATCAATCAGTTTAAGTAGTTATATTAGATCTAACTCTTGTTCAGTATCTATATATAAGTATCCTCAGTTCTTTATTAATTCTAGGAATGTTATTCTCATTTTTAGAAATGTTAATAGTAACAGCAAATTGATTAATTCTCCAACACACATGTGATAAAACAAGAGCAGCTCCTCATTCTAGCTACTGTAATTTTAAGCAACTACTAATTACCAAATACTTCAATGTGATTCTCATAATGGTTCAAAGCGATTTACTTCATTTCAAAAGTAAATTTTAATTTTAGTGTTTTAGCTTGAATAGTAAAATAGAATTGAAAAATGATTACTGGATACTTGATGTATGGCTTCCAGCCTTGAATCCCAAACTTTCAATGATAAGAATAACAGCCAGAAATCAATCAGGATTGTGATTCAAGTACAATAAAATGTCTGGTAATCATTGATTACTCAAGCTTACAGTAGATGGCAGTAGAATAGAACGTGGCTCTTGTTTTTATCATATTTTGTGAGCTGGAGAAATATATAATTGTTATTATTATTAACACACATTTTTAGCCAGGGAAGTAAGATGAGTATAATTAATAAAGAATGACCTTGAATTGAAATAAGATATATATAATATTTCAAGCAGATTAATTTAGGTTCAAAACCTTAAGCTGAATTGACTTTCAGGGTTTTTAATTTGAGTAGTAAAAATGGATTAAAATTGTTGTTTCAGTGTTCTTCTACATTGCTCCCAGCTTTGAATTCCAAAGCCTCATTGATAAAGTCAAGTTTACAATAGATGGAGTCTTGAATGGGAAATTGTTTTTGTTTTTAAAAAAAATTATTAATGCAGACAATTGCTAGAATCAGTTAGTTTTTTATTGGAATCATCTTACCAAGGAACATATATATATATATTGTTTAGACAGTAAACCTGATTTTGCACAAAGCTAAATGATTCATAAATGTAAATCACAGGCAACCTCTATAAGTAAAAGATGGATTCCCATCTTTCATTCTAGTCTACGATCTTAGTATAAACAAAATATCACATAATCACCATTTTTTATGCTTGCTCACAACTGTTATTAAAACAGGCAAAACTCTTCATATAGTAATGCCACTCATTGCAAGCCAGAGTAATCAATGGATGCCAGAAGGCTTGTGCATAAAATCCCTATCTAGTGCCTATTCATTCAATATCCTCAGACCAGTTTCTAGCATGTGGCTTTTGTCAGTAAGAAGCCTTGGATCTGAGAGCACTGCATTTAGATCTTAGGATCTAATGCAACCCTCCAGCAGCCACCTTTTATCTTTACTTAACTACAAAACTATGAGAATAAAATTGAAAACACAATAATATTTTCAAAGACATCAAAATGTATGAGTACTGAACTGAGTTCAGATCTATATGACCATATAAGCCAATGAGCTTGGATTGAAAATATTATTGTTTTCAAATTTTATTCTCATAGTTTTGTAGTTAAGTAGAGATAAATGATGGCTGATGAAGGGTTGGATTAGATCCTAAGATCTAGGTGCAGTGCTCTCAGATCCAAGGCTCCTCACTGACAAAAGCCACAAGCTAGAAACAAGGCTGGGAATATTGGATGAGTAGGCACTAGATAGGAATTTTATGCAGAAGACTTCTGGCATCCATTGATTACTCTGGTTTGCACTAAGTGACACTACTGTATGGAGAATTTTGTCTGTTTTTATAGACAAGATAGTTGATACTTGAATTGTAAACAGATTGAGATTTTTAAATTCCTAGAAGTTTAAATAAACCCTGCTAAATAAGCAAATATAATCTGTTTTTGAAAGTAATATTTATGGAGGTTGCCTTGACAACAGATTGAAGATTTATGGTGTAGATAAACATGGGCTGCTATTAGGTTTTTTACATTTATGAACGATCTAATTTTGTGCAAAATCAGAATCATTATCTTCCCAACCTTTTTTGGCTCGCGTACCACTTGGTAGTACATCACGCTAAATTGTACCACTTCATAAAAATGATTGTATTTCGTGAAATTTGTTATTGCGAGTGTGTTATTTTATTTGTGTTATAAATATTATAGGGTGACCATGTATGTATTCACATCACATAATGAGACAAATTACATTGAAACATGCCTAAACGTCACGCCGGATTATAAACTCACTGAAATTATAAACTCACTGTAACATATATATATGTATTTGTTCAAAGTTTCATATTTATCTACTATTTTGTCATATTTTGTTTACTAATAAATGGTTTTAATAAAAACACAAAATTATAAAAAAAACAGTTAATATATTTTCTTATCATAATCAAATATTTTTATAAAATAAATTTAATGAGATCCTTGTGCTTGCTTCGAAGAACATAATTTTTCGAAATTTGGTTCAAAAAATGAGTTCAATCTGTTTCGATACTTATTTTTTTTAAAAATATATGAAGAAAAAACTCTTTCTACTAATTCCGTACTAGTAAACGGTAATAATAATTTAAGAGCTTTCTCAGAAAGTTGTTCATATTCTTTAATGTTCAATCAAAAATTAATTAGATTGTGTCGTTTGAATTCTACTTGTAAAGTTCTGTTACATGATAATTCTATTAAATTTTCTTTATCCTTTATTGATAATAATGTAGCTTTTTCTAAATTTTCTTCATAGAAGAGGTTTGAAATCCAATTATCATTTGTGTTTCGGGTTTTGAAAAATATTCCATGAAAGGCAATTTTAATCCTGTTAAATGTGCTATTATATTTTCTATCTTGAGACAGACTAACCTTATTTTCAAACAAAAAAATATGTAGAGTTTCGAATACTTTTGGTTGATTGTTTTCGATAAACTGTTTCCAAAAATCTAATTTCTTAATAATACTTTCAATTTTATCATTAACATTAAAGATCGTTATCGACTGTACATATTAACAACTTTACTGGATAATATTATTAATTAAAATAATTTTTATGAACTATAGGGAAAAACATTTCTATGATATTTTTATGATTTAATTTTTTTTTTTTTATGTCCGCCATTATTGATTATTTGTCGTGTACCAGCAACTCGCGTACCACCAGTGGTACGTGTACCACAGGTTGAGAAACACTGATCTAAATAATAATAAATAGCAGTGAAGTTTGAAAGTTTTAAAAATGATTATTGTTTAATTTCAAAACAGATGTTCGACTGTTTAATAGACTTTATTTAAATTTCTGAGAATTTAAAAATCTCAATCTGTTACAGTCCAAGTATAAACTTTCTTGTCTATATTAAAGATTTTAAACCAAAGTGAAAGGTAGGAATCCATCTTTTACATTTAAAGGTTACCTTGACAAGATTGGTGTAGATAAACTTGAGCTGTTATCATGTGTTTTATATATTATTTAGAATTACAAGATATATGTTATCAATAATTATGTGCTTATAACGCTCGTTAAAGAAGTTATATATATTATTAAATTTATTTAAAGCTTAGTGCTTTCAAAGCTCTATGGCTTCATAATCATAGCTGTGTGTGGTTGATAGTGATGAGGGGGAGTATTCAAATTTATGTTAATGTTATTTCTAAAAGTTTGAATATTATATGAAAAAAGATTATTAGTTAATGATTTTCATTATTGATCACAATAAAAAAAGTAATAGTTAATATTAAGCATTATTACATTGAGAAGATCAATGTATTTATGTTGAGAAAGATAATAACTCAAAAGAATAATTACTAAGATAATGTCTGAAGAAATGCATAAAAAGCTATTAAGCAGATGACCTTGTCCATAACTCAAAATTTAGTTTCACTATCTAAGATTCACTACAAATTGATATCTTCTTTTTGGATATCCAACGAAGAATCTACAATCAAAGAATTATGATTTAACTGATACACTTTTAAAAACTACAACAAAGATAGCTGGTAAAAAAAAGCAGCAAATGACCAATAAAATTTCTACTGAGACTAAAGGATTTTGAAGAAAAGAAAGAATATGAAGATATATAAAAATGATGCATTAAGAAAGATTTAATACCTCAAATTTCATAAAATAGTGTGGAAAAGAGTTGATAATGATATATGAAAGTGAATTGTGAACTAGCAAGGAAAGCTGTAGAAAAGAATAAAAGTCTCAAGAGTGTAAAAAATTTTGGTATTGGTAGGAAACTTATATCTGCAATAAGAAAAAAGATGGTACTATTACTAAAAAGAGAGATGACATTATGAAATGGATAGAAGAGTTGTATCAAGAATTATATAGTAATAAAGAACAAGTACCTCCTACATCTGTTATATCTTCTTAATTACCCAGGATTTTAAATGAAGTAGTGAGACATGCAATTAAATTTATGAAGAAGGGAAAAGCTTCAGGTAATATGGAGTTATAATCAATATATTAAAAGAAGCAGGTGAAGAAATAGAAAAAAATATACCAAATGTCTAAATGATAAAGATATAGCAGATGGTTGGAAGAATGTAACATTAATATTAATATTTTAAAAAGGTGATAAAAAATATATTGGAAATTGCAGATCTATCAGTCTTGTATCAGTTTTATACAAAAATTTTACCAAGGTAATTATAACTCGACTACAGAGAATATTGGATATAAACCAATCAAAAGAACATGCAGGATTTAAAAGTAGGTTTAGTACAGTAGATCATATCCAAGTATCGAGAGAAGTTATATAAAGGATCAATGAGTATGAGTTGCCATTATGCTTTGGATTTGTAAATTATGAAAAGGCATTTAATTCTATAAGCATTTCTTCAGTGATTAAAACATTGGATCATCAAGGTATAGACCCAGGATATTGTCATATTCTGAAGAATATTTATAAAAATGCAACAGCAACAATTAGATCACATAATGATCCTAGAAAGGTTAACATTGAGAAGGGTGTCAGACAGGGCGACTTTATATTTTCAAAATTTTTTACAGCAGTGCTGCAAGAAATATTTTGTGGATTAAAATGAGAAGTTAAAAAAGTAAAAGTAAATGGAGATTATTTGAGTCATTTAGATTTTGCAGATGATTTGCAAATAATGCTTCAGAGCTTCAGAAAATACTGCAAGAAAATCAGATGAAAGTAAGAAAGTAGGACTAAAGGTAAATGTTAAGACTAAAATAATGTTCAATGGATTTTCTCAAAAGATGACAATAAAGATTGATTATGATGAGTTAGAAGAAGTTAACAACTACAAATACCTTGGTCAGATTATTACTACAGATGAAATTAATCATAGAATTAAAGTTAGTTGGAGTGCTTTTGGTAGAAATAACTTAATATTAAAAGGAAATATGCCTGTATGTTTGAAAAGGAAGATTTTTAATAAATGTGTTTTATCAGTTCTTACTTATGGATCTGAGACTTGGATACTTAATAGAAGAGTAATAGAGACTTCAGGCCACTCAAAGAAGTATGGAGATATGGATGATAGGAATAACAAGAAGAAATCGAAAGTGCAATACATGGCTAAGAGAATAAACAGGTATTACTGACATCGTTGAAAGCATTAAAAGACTGAAATGGAGTTGGGCTGCACATATTGCTAGAAAAAATGATAATGGATGGACAATTAAAATCTTAAACTGGATTCCAGGAGAAAAAAACCCAGGTGACCACATGTGAGGTGGATGGATGAAATAAGAAAGTGTGCAGGGGTGATGTGGAGAAGAGAGGCTAGAGAGTGGAGATGGACTGAACTTGGAAAGACTTTCATTCTGCAGTGGATTGATAATGCTTGACAATGATGATTAATAATTGTTAAAGCATTAGTATTCAAAAATTATTATAAAAAAATTAACCCAAATTATTTTTATTTAAAAATAAATTTATAGAAAGTCCAATATTTTAAGATTGTTTATATAAATATACAAACATTCATCGTTATTTTTTTCGAATTTCAAAATTAATTCAATAATCAAAATTTGTTAACACATTTAATTACATTATATTAATAGATATAGAAACTCAAGGGCGTAATTTACGCAAACATACAGAAACAATAGCAAACAGTAAAGGTCACATCTAATTAGAATTAGAAATAAACTTAAAGATAAGATATGGAATAAAATCAGAGCTGTAAGAAGAAATAAAATTTCTAGATTATAAATTTGATAATCTATTAAGAAAAAGTTAGTGAATATTTTTTTTTAAAGAAAAAAAAAGTAAATATGCTCGATAACGGCAATAAACTATTTTCTAGAATAGATTAGTGTAACATATAATACATTCATTTTAATGAATTATATTTGTTGTGGAAAACAAAAATCGAGGTTTTATAGTTTGAAATGTGGATACTGAGGCCATGGTGTTGCAGTATTTACAGATACATTGTTCTATGGAACTTTGGAATTATTTATTACATATGAAGAATAATTAGATATGAGTAAAAATGATATTAAAATAAATTCACTGAGCAGCAAATACCTCTCCAACAGTTCCTCACAAGAATACAGATTGTTGATGGTTTAAATGTTTTTGTTTTTTACACTCTAGATAAGAAAAGCTAAATATCCATTTTATCAATCAATATTGGATGATTAGCTGAATTAGCTATAAACTGGCAATCTAAAATACATACATAATCATGATTAAAATTTTTACTCAATCCGGATTTGAACTGTCAATAGATACTACACCATAACACTCAATAAAATTTTAATCAGCTTATATTTGAATCTAAGTTATAGATATGGTGAAAGATGCATTATCACTATATTAAGAAACCTACCATGAAATAAAGCTTTAGAAGTTTTATTCAGCCTGGATTTGAATTAAAAATTATAGATAGGGACAATAATGTTGGTATTAGTTCGAGGTCGGTACTATGATATAAAGCCTTGTATTTAAATCTGAAGTACAGTATAAATCAGTTTATTTAATGAGTAAATAAATCGTATTCTGCCGCACCTAGTTTGATATAGACAATAACTTTTTAAGTGGTTTAACTAACTAGTCTTAACTACTTCAAAAGCTGTATAGTTAGCTATTTTTTCAAAAGCTATCACGTACAAATCTGAATTTAATTCTCTATAAATTTAGATAGTTTGTTTTTCTTAACGAACAACTATAATTTACAAAATTTTTTTTCAAGCTATTTCTTAAAAACTGGCAGATAGTTTAAGAATTATTTATTATAAACTGACTAGTAATAAATGTATTTATATACCAAACTGCATTTGTTATACATAAATAAATTTATATAATTTTGTTTATGAAATAAAGTTTTTAATGGCAAACCTCGTTATTATTTTTAATTGAAGAAATAATATATTTATACAAATAATTGGATACAAAGGATATCTAGATTAAAATGATAATCATGAAACATAACATACGAATACTAAGCATTACATCAATCTCTTGCGGTCTTAGAGCTGAAGATTTTAGGATCGATTCTAAGGCGAATAGAAAAAAAAAGAAACGGGTACATAGAAAATTGAATGATAGTGTTAATTTTTCAATATGCCACTAGGGTACTCAAACGTCCTTATTATACGATTAATATTTATTCCTTCTTTGTTTATTATGCGATGCGATATACTGTAGCTACTACATGTCCGAAACCAATATTAACAGGTATTAGATACAATTAACTTATATATTGTATACACTATATTATATTATTTATTCATTTGACGTAAGGATTTTTTTTTTTTAAATAATTATTAACAAGATATGATAAAGAATCTTATAGAGATTCAGCTGTTAGATAGATTCACTAATGGCTTTATTAAATCTTTCATTTCTGCCCTGTGGTCATAGATTTGACATCATTAATTATGTAGGTCCTGATTTGTGTTTTAACACATGTACATAGATCTAGTGGCTTTAAAATCTATTTATAAAGTCAATCATGGATTGCCCTGAATCTGCTGCAATTCCACTTGCACCTAGGAAGTTCAAATTAAGCTGGCTTTATTATTGGATCTGAAAAAGAGAGATTTGGAATCTCATAAAATGTTCATTTTTTACTGCATTGTATTTCTAAAGATATCATTCTTAATTTTTCGTTTTTCTATCCCATTTTTCAAAAATCTTCTTTATTTTTCTATTATCCTATTTCTAAGACCGCTGTTATTTATTATTCACTCTGAAAAGAAACTGATCAACTTTTTTTTATCATTATTTTTTCTCTCATACATATTGTACCTCACCATCGATCACTCAAATCAATACACACAAATAAAATAATGTTCCAGCTAAAACTTTCAATCTCAATATAATAGAAACGAGTATTAATAATATCTTACGCTAATTTTGACCACTAGACTAGTTCAAATTTATAATAAAGAATATATGATTCGTTTTAAAAAAATAAATAATGTAATAATAATCATGAGACATTTGGTGAAAGGTAAAGTAGTTGGATTACTTTGAGCATATATCCCAAAGGATACAATCTCAATGGCATAAGAACTCTACCCCCCCCCCTTTTATTTCAAATAATAATATAAATCCACAGCATTCTTAAGACTTTAAAATATATTATCAATAATTTAATATAATATTACTAAATAAATTATAAACTCTGTCATTAAAATGTAATTATCTCAGGTTCTTCAAATAAAATCATTCACATAATTTATAATATCCTATAGCCAAGTATGATGAGGAATTTTGCATCATTCTTAACTACACCTAAGCAATAATAATGAATAATAAATAATACTCTTACACTTAATCTAACTAACAATTGGTACAATATTTACTACTCAACAATCTGCTCACTAATAATAATAATAATAATGATAATAATAATAATAATATGGTTCTATTATTTATCATGTGGCATATTGAATGTATGGTATAATCTGAACACTATTGGGTCTACAAGTATGACTGGGCAGCCAGCAAATAAATATATACAATAAAAGACTCATTTAGGTAATCAGAATAGCGAATAGTCTGCAACAACTCTATCTCTACAGTTCGCTAACGTTCAATTCCCTTGATGTACATTCAGGCTGACTGCTACAAAAATGGTTCACAATGGGCTAGGTTTACGCATACCTTGGCCCCAGTCCAGTTTTGCTGCACACGAATGCTTCGTAATATAGCACTGTGACTGAGAAGCTCCTTACAGCTTTCATCCCTTAACAGTCTACCAGTAACTCCACTTGGAAACCGCTGGAAACTCAACTCTTTATTCAGCTGCTATCCAGACAGTTTCCTCAGGCTACAGTCTCCCAATCTCTGTGAGCCTATTCAGCTATGCCTGTGAACTACATTTCCACTGAGCGCTGGATCTTAACCGAAACACGGACGTGAGCTTTCTCCTACCGTAATTGAACAGGAACTTCTACTGGAGATACACACAAGTAATGGCCTGACATAGTTGTTACATACTCTTTTTATAGCTTCCTGATAACTGCAACAATTGCATTGTCCAATAAGGTAAGGAGCTCTTATCTAGAAATATTTGCAATCAGCAAATATTTCTTGGAATTGTCAATCGCCATTACGTCATTAAATTCCTCAGTTATCAGTGCGCGATCTAAAAACAATTTCTCGAATAAATTCTAGTTTTTCTGGAGTGCACAAACTTGTATGCAATTTTTACAAAATACAACACACTATGTGGCAATAAGAAATGTACTTAATTATATGGCAGTATTTTAAATAATAAATCATGACTAAAATAATCTTATACTATATGATTTTGTTGTGTCATATTCTGAATAACAATTATCATTATTTAAGTAAAATTATTAATAATTATAATGTGCAAAATATATGTTTAATTCTGAATTCTGTGGATCGAATCTTATGGTAGTGAGTAGATCAATAATAACATGGACAATAAGTTTTATAAAAACAACGGTATTTTTTAACAAATTTATTCTATTCTATAAAACAATTATGTATAAAAAATATTTACAATCTTAAAAAATTCACAAATATTATATTAAAATTAAAACAAAATATACAAAATTAAAATAAAAGCAAGATTGAGTTACAGATTTTCAATATAAAAATCATAAATATGTAAGCCTTCACTCCGGCTTATGAATTTTTATTTAGGAATACATATGTAGAATTTCTATAATTCTATTATCCACCTACAATATCATATTAGGTTTATTAGTAGTCAATTGATAATCAATATTAATTTACTTTCAATAAGTATAAAAAATACTTAACATAAATATTTATTAACCCAAACATATTCTTAGGTTTTTTTTAGGTTAATGAAAAATAAACTACTAAAATAATGTTCGTTCATGTACTAAATAATAATTTGCTTGGCACCATTCTAAGTTTATGATGTGTGTCTTATGTTCAAAGTATAAAATATAAAAAAATTAAATAAAATATAAGCAGTCATCATAGGTTAATAGTCTTCATTTGATGTTTTTTGTAAAATGTGCATTGTTCTACAAAATGTTGTCGATTTATGAAAAATCAAAACTATCAAAAATGTTTGAAAAATATAAACTAGGAACAGTTATAATTCCTTTATCATCAAAATATTTCAAAATATTAAGCAAAATTATGATTTCTTAATTTTTTTATCATCAGCATTATGCGTTCAATATCATTTGTATTTTCTTCTCAATACCCAAAACCTATCTTGCTTTTTTAACAAACAATTCATCTTTTTAAATTTTATCCATTATTCATCTTTCAAAAATACAAGACCACACGATGTGTTACTAATGAAATTCCGATAGCGATACAATGCATAGAACATGAAGGAATGACTAGAGTAAAGACTCAATAGTATAAAATAATTCTATAATCCACATGGAAAACAGTGTGAAGAAACAGGTACGACCTTGTCTAATACCTTAAGAAATAATGTCTTGGCTTTCTTTTAGCTCTTACAGACCAATTAAATACAAATATCAAAACATTGTCCATTGAAATAATTACAAAGTACAGGGCTACATTAGCTGTATTTGCATAATAACTTCTTAGATATAATATAAGTCAATTCTCCTATCTTCTTCACACATCCTATAAATATAAGTATTCAGGGTTTCATTTTTCTACACCCCTGTCACTACCTTTTAAAATTTCAAATAAATTTAGACAATCAACATCGTAAAATAACTAGGCAAATTTCCCAATAATAAATAAAGTTACACATTACTTTATCCAACCATGACTACTATAAGAAAAAGATTTTACACATTTAACAACTTATCCACAAATACAAATGAGTTTGATTTAAAATATTCATTCAATGTCATGTATTTAAAATAAATATAATATAGTTTATTTAGTAAAGAATCATATAAAAGTTATGATCATTAATAAAGTTATAACAAACTTTATAATAATAAAAAATATATGCATATTTTCTCATAGCTTATCTCACTTAATAAAAGAAAAATCTATATGTGTTACTAATTTACACATCCATATGTTCACTTATTTATGTAACGTAAGATAAATATTTTTAAAAACTCCAAGCAATTTTAAGAAAAAATATACATCATACAATAATTATAACAATTTAAATTACCTATATGATTTTACTATTTGTAAATCACATTTTCAATGTCTTCCGTCCAAATTTTATAAAATATAAGAATCAAAATATCATTCATACTCAGTGTAAACTAATGCATTTTTTAAAATGTATTCCAAAAATTTAAGAAAAATTGTTAAAAGATTTTTTTAAAAATATTAATATTGTTAGAATTAAATAATATCTAAAATTGTAACTTACTATATCCTATAAATGAATTATAATTCTAATTGTTAGTATATTTTAAAATAAATAATAAGGAAATTTAAAGTTACTATTCCTCTTCATAAATGCCCTTCTATATAACAAGTTCAGTTAGTTGCTGATACTAAGTGACGAGTATTGTCTGAAGCTTTTTTTCCTTTGAGCTCTCTTAACTGTCTCCTCCCTGTCGCATAAAACAATAATAATAATAATAATAATAATAATAATAATAATAATAATAATAATAATAATAATCATCATCATCATCATCATCATCAACTTTTTATAATCCAAAAAAATCCAAGAAAAATGTTATCCATTCTTGGTTGGAAGATATTTATACATTCTATTTCTGCAAATATTCTCCAAGGATAGGTACAGTTAATGTGATATCACTTAAAATATTTATTTAGGTATGTTAACCATTCTTTCCATGCACATGAATTTCTTTCTTCAGCAAGAGATGCATCATTTTCGGTCATGTTTTATAAGCACGTAATTTGGCATAAACAAACATCTTTCCATTTTAATATTATATTTCAGCAAGGTACATATAAAATAAAAAGATGAATTCAAGTTTTAAAATATAAAAAGTCATTTATTTCTGGTATAATAATATTCTGCTTTATTATCCATTTTTTCCTTCTTTGTAATTAAGTTATAGTAATAAACCTTAAAACATCACATGATGGCACTACTGTATGGAGAGAGTTTTGCCTATTTAAGTTATAGTAATTAAGACGGCATGTTTTTTAAATATATTCAGATTTCATTTGTTCAATATAACTTTCATTAAAAGAATTATGTCCTTTATAAGAGATATTTTTTCTTTAAAAAAAAATACTTCACTTTCAAGAGTTAAAATGCAATTTGCTTCAATGATAAATATTTTTTCTTTTAAAATATTACAATTCTTTTAAAATAATGTCAAAATATTAAAAAGAGAGAGCGATATATCTATAGCCTCATCTCAAATATCTTATAGAATTAACAGGTAATTTATACTTTAGTCTTCTCCGATAATTTTTTCTGAAAGAATATTTTTAAAAGGTTTAAAATTTATAATTATGGACACTTCCACTATATAATATATACTTCTAAATAATATTTGCTTGCAATTCCAAAATATTCTGCAAAAACCAACAGATAAATTTTTATATAGCATTGGGAAAAATTGTGTTTCTTTAACTCTTCAGTCTTTCATTTTGAATCTTCTCATACTAGCAATAGGCTTCTGTTCTATAGTTTATTAATGAATTCTAATTAAGCTTTCAAATAGTGACTGGCAGGAAATATATTAAGTTACTCACACATTTTTAATTGTACTAAATATTAATTTAATCCTTTTGACTTTTATAAAAGAAAATTATATTAAAATTTAAAATGCTTGACTGTTAACAAACTGATACTACTTCAAGAAAAATAATAATTTTAAAACAATAACCAACAATAATGAAAACAATGATAATAATAACAATAATAACCGATAATTTTAATTACACATAGTTTTTATACCTATTTTTTAGACAATTTGATTGGTTAACAAACGATCAGTTATAGACTCATTTACATATTTACTAATTATGTACTCTTAAAAATCAGAAATAAAATTATGAGTCATCATTATTAAATAATAATATGATAAATATTTAATTCTCAATTAATTTTATAATCAAAAAAAATATTTTAAAATGATATATTTTATTCTTATTAATTTTATGAAGTTATAACATATTTCATTCAAATGTAGCCATTTTAACTAACATTAGTAGTTTAAAATATCTTTAAAATTAAATAATATTTATTAATAAATTTCTTATCATGTATAAAATGTTTCAATTCTATAAATAATTTTTAGAAAGTATTTAAAAACTTTCTCTAAAACTATGCATGCACAACACACATATCAGTCATGTGATCTATTTATTCCAGACAAATGTTGCAATTTTTGAATTTACTGTCTGCAAACAACTAAATAAATTTTAATTACAAAAAATATTACATTAAAAAAAATTATTAAATGCAATAATAAAAATTTCAAATAACAAATTTTAATATTTTATAACATTACTAAAATTAAAATATTCTGATACACCATAGGGATCAAAACCTTAAATAATTTTATATAGTTTATACTTAATTTTAGAAGATAAATTTAATAGCTTATTTGAATACACCTGGGTCTCATTTTATGCGGTAGATAGGTTCCACAGAAAACCCACATTAAAAAAAATCGCACAAAAATAGACTTAATTTACCTTGAAAAATGGGGGATAGGGTCTGTAATTTTCAGAATTCGCATAAAAGCAAAGCAATAAGGAAAAATTACTTTAAAATTCACATTAAAAAAATAAGGAAATAAAGTATGATTAATAAAAAATATCAAATATTTGAAAAAAATTGGTACAAGACAAACTTTTTTTACTTCTTTTTTTTAACTACAGTATTTAATTTGACATTTTTTCATAATATTTTAATCATTATGTAGTTTGTTTGTAAACTGGTAAGAAATCAGATTCGTCGATGTGATGTAGCTTCTTGAACAAAGTCAATAATCTCTCAGCAATTATGCCCAGTTTGTTAGCCACTTTATTTTCCATTCCCCACTCTAAGTTTTCCCATATTCTGCTCCATCTCATTTACACTAGTGCCAATTTCAGTCTTGTGCTGTGTTAATGGTTTTCTGTTGACAACTGATTTTTACTACTGAAATAAATTTTAAATGTTCACATTTTGTTTCTATATTAAAAAAATGAGATGCAATCAAAACAAAAAGATTATACATTATCATTAGAAATATTTTCATTTTATGAAATCAATAAAATCTTCATTATTTATTTTAAAAATCTACTTTATTTATTTCTGTTAGAGCTAACAAAATACATTTTAAAAGTTTAAAATTTTTGAATATTTATTGCAATATTTTTATATGTAGGTATAAATCTATTATTATTATTTACTCATTAGTATAAGTAGGTTATTTATTCTAAATACAGCTTCAGGCCATATTCACATTAGCTGCTAATATAACATTATATTTTTTTTAAAAAAAGTATTTCAAATCAAAATAAGTTATTAATAATTTAAATTTCTTGATATGTAATAAATATAGTGAAATATGAAAAATATTAAGAAGAAACATGAGTCCCATAACTTCAAAATAACATTAAAATAATCCGCATAAAACGAGACCCAGGTCTATATTAAACATTATATTAAATTAATGGATTTTTAATGCTTATTTAACAAAATATTAAATACATGTTTTAAATATAATTAAGACCAGTCATTTCAACCATATAATATTAACTTATTATAATTTTTTATCATTATTTTAACTTTTAAAATAGCTTTAACATATTTTTAACTACTTATAAATTCATATTAACAAAATTTAAATCCTTATAAACATTATTATGATAATTATAGTACTTATATTTATCGTAATTTAAATTTTTTTAAGAAATTAGCTTTTTGGCACATTCTGCCCTAATGAAAAGGATACAATATATATCACACAATTTCATCATTACTTCACTACCTTTACTAAAACTGTTTATAGTCTAGGAAAAAATGTCCAATATTTTCTGGCCCACATCCACACAAATCAAATTCATTTTTTTGTCACTAGACTTCCTGCTCTAATCTTAATTAATAAATTCCTTACTCTATTATTACATATTTTTAATTTCATAATATTTTTCATATTTTTATCTATTTTATTTCTTAACTCATAGTGTCAATCTCACCTTGCCATCAGAAATGAATTAGCCCATATTCCTTCCTTATCTGATTGAATTGAGCATTCACTGCCACTAACCAATGGGTAAACAGATACATAAAACACAGCCAGTGGATAATACTGGCCAATAGGCAGTGTTTCTTTCAATCTGATGGCTGCCAGTAAAGTTGGGGGTCTGGTAATAAAGAGTCAGCCTTTTATGATGCAATGGGAGAATGTTGGTCTAACTTAAATAACTGAAGATGTGCTCTCAATTGAACCACTGCTAACAGTGAATGTTCTATTATAATCATTACACTATAAATCTACTGCATTGAGGCAAGTCCACAATAGGACTGAAAGCTGCAAAGACTATGGCTGACTTAAGGCAAGCTATCTATTACAGCCAGAAGAATCAACTAAAACTCATGAGGCAAGGTATTATGTATAGCTGGAAGTGAGTCCAGTCATTTGGGCATGACCAGCCCAATATTAACTAAGTTTATATATGTGATATTGTATTTATTGATTGTATAATGTGTATATATATTTGTTACTAATAAATTATATGAATTAACTTTTGAATGTTCATATTTTTTAAAACAGTTAATTTGAATCTGCAATTCTGACCAAACATAACAGAATCATCCTGTCGACTGCACCAATTTTATGTTTGGTCTGAATTGCAGACTCAAACCGACAGTTATAAAAAATATGAACACCCAAGAGTTAATTAGTATAATTTTTAATAACATATATATATATATTATACAATCAATAAATGCAATATCTCATATATAAACTTATTTAATATTGGGCTGGTCATGCCCTAATGACTGAACTCATTTCCTGCTATATATAATAACTTGCTTCATGAGTTTTAGCCAAGACTCTTCCAGCTGTAATAGACCTTTCCTTGAGTCAGCCCTAGTCTTTGCAGTTTCAAGTCCTATCATGGACTTGCCTCACTGCAGTAGACTTATAGCATAATGACTATAATAGAACATTCACTATTAGCAGTGATTGAAATGAGAGCATGTTCAGTCATTTAGGTTAGACTGATGTTCTCTCTTTGCATCATAAAAAGCTGAGTATTTATTATCAGATCCCCAATCTTACTGGTAGCCATCAGATTCTGAGAGCATCACTGCCTATTGGTCAATACTAATCATTGACTATGCTTTAAGTATCCATTTACCCCATGGGTTAGTGGCAGTGAATGCTCAATCTGATTAGATAAGAAAGGAATCTGGATTAGTCAACTTCTGATGGCAAGGTGAGATATGACATACAGTTTATCTAATATTCTACAGAAATCTTCATCTCAATTTTTGCATAGTTACATTAAAATATAATCGCCAAATATTTTGGTATTTCTCATATAAAATGATAACTATCCCATTTCTATAAATTTATCTGATAAACACATGCATTCCCTAAGTGCATATCATTTCTCTTTTTGCATTTTATTCAATAGCATACTGCATCATTTCAATAAGTGAGATCAGAAGTTAAATGGCAATAATTTTTGATAGTGAATCATTTATGTGTTCATTAAAAGTCAATAATTGTCAGTCAGTGTTTGTAAAAAATCGTAATGCTTTCAAAATAAATTGATATTTTATATATATATATGTGTGTGTAATAATATTATAATGTTATCAAAAAATATTACTGTATATTATCGATATGTCGATCATATTTTTGTATGCTGCAGGCCAAATACAATTAAAAAGTTGTTTAAAGAATTAAATAATTTAAATGACTTAAAATGGCTGAAAACAGATGAAAATTCAATGTGCGTTCAGTTTTTTGGTCTTAAAATAACTAGAAATCAATGTCAGCTGGATTACTGTATGACCATTAAACCAATAGTAAAAAAAGTTATATTCCATATAAATCAAGAGTGTCAATGTCACATAAAATGGCAGATTTAAAGTCCTTCTTATTTAGAAATAATGGTCTTTGTAAATATTCATGGGATAAAATTAAAAATATTGAAATGTATTCGAATGAATTGCTAAATGTTGGCTACAATTATAATCATATATATAATGTTATTAAAAATTAATACTAAATATAAGAATAAAAATATTAATAATAATATTGATTCTCCTGCTAATAAAAAAATATGGATATTAATACCATATATTTCGAATGATCAAGTAAATTTTATAAGAAAAATTTATAAAGGTATATGTAACATTGCATTTTAAGCACCTCCTACATTAAACAAATTAATAAATAACTCTAAAGATAAAAATTGCATAATTTATAAATGGATATATAGGTATGGTAGCAGATATATAGGGGAATCAAGATACATGTTGGAAAAAAGAACTAAAGAGCCCTTGCTGTTATTAAAAAGGGTTCAGAAAAACGAAACAAAATTGCAAAATAAATAATAATGTTTCCGCATCCATTTTTTATGACCATAATAAGTCATGTATTTATGGTTTAACTTCAATTATAATAATATAAAAATATTGCAATTTGAAAAAAATAACAACAAAAGGAAAATAAAGGAAGCTATGCTGATATACAAATACAAACAAGACTTAATTAACAGACAGGCAGCAAATGTTAAGATCACGGAATTGTGAAAGGTTAGCCTTCCAAAGTGTTAGTTGACAAAGACTATGAGGATAGTCAAAAGTACTCCTAAGTGAATAAAAATTTTAAAGTTATACTTTACATATATCTAATTACTGTATTTATAAATATTCAATTATAAGATAGAATAATGGTAAAAGACATTTGGGAATGTGTAACAATCTAAACTAACTGAAGAGACTAATTCACTCAAAATTTATTTTAAGAATCGTTTATATTTTTTATTGCATCTGTAAGAACAAGCTTGAAATATGCAGGATGGGAGGAGAGTACCAAAACAAATCTATATTATACGTAAAACTTAATCAACTACTCTTAAGAAAATTTAAATAAATTTGTCAGTAAATTTATCAATAGCAACTTTTACAAATTATAGCATTTCATTAAAATAATCAGACAACCAATTCTCCCAATATATATTTTCCCCAGACTCAACACTATTCATTAGCTGCCTATGAGTTTTTATTAATATCTCAATATGTATAGAGAGTTTTGCCTGTTTTAATATCTCAACAAAATGTATAAATCCCATCCCTTAAAAGTAAAAATTACAGACCAATTAGATTTTAAAGTATGAAATAACCATGACGCAAATTTTAAATACTAAACAGTATAATGGTAGTGATTATTTCACACTTTAAAATTTAATAGGTTTGTAGTTTGATATTTATAAAGAAAGAATTTTGTATATTACATTAGAATATATGTAGAAAATCATAAGCAGCTAATGATCAATGTTAATTCTGTAAATAATTGTAGTATGAAAGCTGATTGGTTGATTATCTTAGTATGATGTCATAGTTTGTAAGTATTGATAATACAAATTTATTGGCTGTTTTGTTTAAATTTAAATATTATTTACAGTTTAGCATTATGCACATTTGGTTTAAATACAACTTGTGTAATTTTTTTTTCTATAGCAATTAAAAGAAAATGGTGGCAAATATTTAGTGAGTAACCATGTAACTGTTGCTGATATGTCACTTTTTGAAGTTCTTATGTTAATTGAAGAAAGTAATCCAGAAGAGTTGTTAAAATATCCAACTTTACAGGTAAGATCTTAGTATAAAGCCTTAAAAATTAAAAAATCTTGTAATTGTTTGAAATACTTCAATGAAAAGTAAAGTGATAAAACTTTTACAAACTTATAAGCATTTGGTTAATCATCATCATCATCATCATTGGATTTAAAAATTTATTTCAGATCATCATAGTTATTAAATTACTCAAATCTTTCACATTCTTGCAAAATTTTGATTTTATTCTTGAATCAACTTAAAAAACATATAATTATGCTAAGATTTCAGTCACTTAATTATATTCACACTCAACAGTAAAAAGTACAATCCTGTAAAATAATACATAAAAACATATTTACAAATAGTCTAATAAATAAATTATGGTTAATAAATATGTAATGCTGAAAATATATGTTCATTCTTAAGGCCATAGGTCCAAATATGTTACTGCATTAATTTACAAATCATATTCCCGAAGAATCACTTTTTTACAAACTTGCAAAAATGCCTATTTTCTATTATCAATGCCAGACTATTGGTCAGATAAGATATGGTCAATAGACTGGCATTGATACGAGAAAGTAAATATTGTTTGTTAGTTTGTAAAAAGATGATTCTTTAGGAATTTGACTTGTGAATTCTTGTAGTAATGTGTTTGGACTTAGTTGCTATGAAAGTTTGTTTATTCACAAATTTATAAGCTATAAGTATAAATAATAATGTAGCTTAAGCCACAGCACATGCGCTTTAGAGAAGGAATGCTATTTATACTGAATATTCTTCATATAAGTAGCGTTCTATCTCTAAAGTGCATGTGCTGTGGTTTAAGCTACATTATTATTTATATAAAAACATCATGCTATATAAATAAAAATATTTACATATGTTTAAGTTTCCACCTAATAATGACGTATCATGAATTGTTAAAATTTCACAGGCATCACTAACAAAAATCATATGATTAGTAATTTAAAGTGATTAATTAAATCTTCATGCTCTCAATTCCAAATGCTTCAGATTGGTCCATACCTATAGCTTGGGTGAAAAAGATAGAATGATCCATTCTAGCTTTTAAAAAGACTATCTTGTGTTTGGAAAGGAGAGTATTCAGTATAAATATTGTTCCATCTCTAAAGCACATGTCTTGTGGTTTAAGCTATGTTATTTATAATTTATATAAAAACATTGCATTATATAAATAAAAATATTTACATATGTTTAAGCTATAAGTAATTCAATATTGAGATGATTCAGTCTCATTACTGCTAGAATAAATACATGCAACATATCATTTAATTAAATAATATATTTTTAAATATTAATTTAAAAATATTAATATAATATATAGAACAAAATATTTGGAAATTTTTGTAAATCTATATGTATATTATATGTAAAAAATGAAGAAGTAAATATTCTTTTTTTTTTAATTAGATTAATGTTCAAATAATTAATTGTGAAAAAAATAATAATTGAAGTTAAAATAAATTTTGTAAGTAATTTAAATCTGTAAAGAATTCATATAAGAGAGTAAACAAGTCATAGTATAAACAGATTTCATATCATTTACAACTTTCTTAAACACTTTAACAATACTATTTTTATATCAAAACTTTATTCTAACAGTTTTGACAGTTCTGCAGCCATCATCAGAGCTACAATATCCAAATATATATTTGGATATTGTAGCTCTGATGATGGCTGCAGAACAGTCAAAACTGTTAGAATAAAAAATAGTATTGTTAAAGTGTTTGCAAAAGTTGTTAATGATATGATATGTAAAAGTAGAAATCAATACATATGAAAAGGAAGAAGAAGAAGAAAATTATATTACTTCTATGAACAGATTTGTTAAAGATTGTGTTGTCTATTAAGTACTACTATAAAAAGAGCTTGAATAATAAAAAAAATTAAGTAAACACCTAATGCAGATTACTCTTAAACTAATAACTCTCCTTGCAACAGACACAAAATTTGTATAAGATTTGTCTGCTCAGATGTTAATTGAGAAATTAATTGAGTAGATAATTGGAGTAGTTGAAACTAAAATGACAGATATTGATATAAAGAATTTCTGATTTTAAAATATCTAATGAGAGATTTTAAAGAACCAACTGGATAAAAGATAAGTATCATTATAGTTTGCCCATAAATTAAAAATAGAATTCATTATTATTGCTGTTATTTTAAATAATATGAGTGACTAGGCAAGCTCATCTTGGGGTCATTTGCTTTTCCACTTCTCCTGTAATCAAATGATCATTGTATGACATTTGTTGAAACTTCAATTAGCTCTGAAAAAACTGCCTGTTTGGAATAACAACTATCAATCTGAAGTCGTGGATATAAGAAGTGAATCTATTTTATTCAAGAATCCAAATGAATTAGCAATAAAAAAAATGTCATATTTAGGAAAATGGATCTGACAAATTATTCTACTGTAAGTGACAAACTTAAGAAATGTGTGCATGCTTAAAAAAAAAAAACCTTTGTATATCTATATAACCAACTAATAGTAAAGCTTAGAAAAGCTTTTTATTTATAATTGTATTGATATCAAATGAATCATCATTAAATAATTTATGGCCCAAAAATATTTTTATGTTAATGTTATTATCATATTTGTCTGAATTGCTTTTTAAAATTAGTACAATATAACATATCTAGGGAGTCTGTGTTAAATGAGCTTATTAGAGTAAGCCTTGCGAATTAGATAATTAATAGGGAATTTTTATTTCAAGAAAATAAATAATATGCATTGAAACCTAGATTGACTTCATTTTCTTAATTATTGTAATTATTACCAATTTATCTATTTATTTTGGCATTGTATTAAATATATTTTTTACATAAACTACATTCTTTTTTTCTCTCTAATTTTTTTTTATGTATGTATACATTCTACATGAATCCATACTCCATAGTTGAGGACTGAGTTTAGTATACAGGAAAAATGTAAATGAAGGTATGATATTGGTGGTACTAAATTTCAATGTATAGCAAGTCACTCTAGAAAATTAGATTGTGGTCTCTCATAGTATGGTTAATATCATCCTTAGAGTAAATAAAATTGTTTTTATTCACCATTGCTAAAAGAGTCTTCTGAAATTTCATTATATATAATTTAGGGTCCAATTGTGGTGTTTAGATGTTTTACATTTCATTACTCTTGTGATGATCATTTCATATGATTTCAGAGAAATAACTGAATGGTTCATTGTTCTAGAGGTTCATAAAAAGTTTGAGTGACAGAACTGAGCCATGATCCATGAACCTTGATTTCCAGAATCTGTCTTTCTACTACTACATCAAATCCCACAAGAATATGTATTTATACTTATTAATGAGTCATTCTTTTATTATCTTAGAATATGTTTCCATATTTGTAGCCAAGTTAAAATGGGCTTTTTATTTTAATCCAAAACATTTTTTTTAATTTGTGCTACACATACTGTCCACATTCTCTTACATAAAATTGGAATTTACCATGAATGAAGAAAATGAGGCTTGGTTATTATTAGTTATTCCCTCTTTATCAGACTATATTCCATTATATATTATAATGGGAGGGAAAGTAGATAGGGGTTAAAGTGGGGGGTCTGAAAATCATCTTCCCTAAAATAAATATTTTAATTAAAATTATTTAATATAAAATATAAAGTAATGAGCAATAATATTGTAAATAGATAAGTCATGATATATATTCTAAGGGCATGAGAGATCTTGAGTCCTTCTGGGAGATCAGCCCAGTTAACTCACTAAAGTAACTATAATTAAATAAGAATTCACCAGAATTAAAAATAAGTAATAATCATCCATCATCATGAATGATCAATAATAAAATAAATCAACAGGAAATCTTGTGACTGAATTTGAAATGGGTCTGCTGTAGACCAGGCCAACTATTTAGCCTTTGCCAGCTTGGGGTAATTATTTAACCATTAATTTGGATGCCCCAACTTAAGTGCTAATCCATAGATTAAATATATTTTCTTAAATTTCTTCCTTATCTAGTTGTCAAATGCTTTAAAATATATTTTTTAATTTGATTATTTTTGTTTCACATCCATATAATTCCGTATTTATTTTCAATTTAATAGACATATTGAGAATTACTTTAAGACTAATTATGTCTATTATCGACACATTCTTAAATTGTTACTTTATCATGTATAAGAAAAGTCATAATTACATATGAGATATTGTGTATATAGATTGTACTATGTTAACACCCAGTTCATGGTTTGAATTTTAATATGTGAATCCAGAACAAGCTATCAGTGTAATGCGATTAAAGTTTTTAATAGAATCGGCATTTAAAATTATGATTCAATAAAATACTGTACTATGTAGTTTAGCTTTAGATGATATTTTAATTAAACCAAATCAATTTGAACAATAAAAAATAAGATTATTTATCCTTATATTAAAAATAAAAAGAAGAATATTACAATAAGATAATTATAATATCCAATCTTCAATAGTAAAGTTTGAAAGCACTGAAAATTTTGAATTATTATTGTTTGACTTCTTATAATCATAAAAGAAAAGTTATTACTACTTTAAAAGATTTAATGCACTGAAAAACAGAAGACTTGCCTAAACTGATTCACAATGATTATAGAGGTGAAACTGATTTAAATACCTATTTATAATATATATGTTATATAATGAGCATGCCAACAGCTCTTAACAAGCTTTTCAGAACATCCCTATCCTCAGACCATTTTCTAGCTCTGGATTTCATCAGTGAGACACTAGGATATTCAAGCATTAGATTTAAAATATCAGATCAAGCCCAGAACTTTATCATTTAACTATTAAGTAGAAAATCTGAAATTTTCAGACATCCATATGTCTTCAAATCCAGCTATCTAACTTAAATAGCCATATGGATGTCTGAAAATTTCAGATTTTCTATTTAATAGTTAAACATTAGATAAAGATCTGGGCTTGACCTGGCATTTTAAATCTAATTCTTGAATATCCCAGTGCCTCACTAATGAAAGTCAGAGCTAGAAACTGGTATGGAGATAGGGATGTTCTGAAAAACTTGTTAAAAGTTATAGGCATGCTCATTATATAACATTTGTAATACAAGCTTGTTAAATTAAGTCACACGATATATGATTTGATATTCTTGAAATTATATATATATGTAGTATTCAAATTTATATATATATATATTAAATACAGTAATATTCTTATAAATTAACTTATTTTATTAGAAATACTTTCGACTATATTTCTTGTAGTCTTTGTTAACTATGTAACTGTATATATATGGTGATTAATTGGAAACAAATCACCTGTATTATCATAGAGATCTAGATTCAAATAATGAATTTTACATCTTTTAAAGTCAGATCATTAAAAAATTAAATTGAAAGTTAAAGTAGTGACAGATTGATTGAAAATATTTTAATATGGTAACATGAAAATGGAAAAATCATACAAAAGTAAAATATAATATGAATGTATATTATTGTGAATGTTTCAACAGTTGAGTTCTTTATTCAATTAGAGTATTTTAAACTTGCTAAGATTAGGAATAAAGAGAGGGTAGGCCAATGTGACAGATTCTTAATCTTATACAAGCATTTATTTTAAATAAATTAACATATAAAGGTGTGCATTTATAAAGTTTAAATATATCTGCAAGTTTATAAGATATACATATCATAAATTGACCTTGTTATATAGCATTTTAATTATGAAATATGGGGCAGTTTGCAAATACAAATCTTAAGTCATTTAAAGAATAAATAAGAATGAATCATTCAAAGATATATTAAATCAATATAAGGTTTTTTAAAACTAAAAGGTAAAATTATTTTGATAAAATATTAGATAACTAATTGATTAAAATAGTTGTTTTGAAAAAAAAACAGATAACAATATGATACAAAAGAAGTTTAATTAATGCAAGAATTTTGAAAATATGTAGAAATTATCAAGTTTTTGGAAAAAACATCTCAGCTAAGATGGGGTGTTGACTTTTGAGCTGTGAAAAATATGTTAGTCATGGAAGTGAAAAAATTTATAAAAAGGATTTAAAAAGAGAGAGAGAGATCAAAGATGATTCTTACCATCAAGAAAGTAAGAAGTAAATATTGAAATAGAAGATAATCAATTTGACTTCATAATAGTGACTTGTATTGATGAATTAATAGAAAAAGAAAATATATTCAGCCATGAGGAAGAAGGTAAACACTATGGTAATTCAGCACATGATGTGCTAAATATCCAACAGAAGTTTGCTTTCATCACCAGCACTATGTAGCTCCTTAAAAATAAAAAGATGTTGGGTGCTTCAATCTAGAAAATAATGCTTTAGCAAAAGTAACCTATTACCTGACTATTGCTCAAAAATCAAACTGTTTTGTTGATAATAAAGCTATGGTAAATTTTATATTAATAATCTGATCTATAGAAGTGCTTATTATCATAATCAACAAGTCAAAAAAATATGGAGATGGAACATGGACCAATCTGATTTCAGACCAGTATAAGCACAAATCCAGCATCCAAAAAATATTAATAGACTATCATGCAGATAGAAAATATATACTTTAGGTATGGTATCTAAAATTGTAAGCTTACATAGATATACAAAAATCCATGATAAAAAATTTAATTTTTTTAAAAATCTAAAATAACAATTTTTCTTTTATGTGTTTAATTAGATATAAAATTTTATAATAATGCAGAATTCTCTCTTTGAATATATATAGTTAGGGATTTTGATTTAATATATTATTGGAAGAATGGGTTGCAGTGATCAGAAAATGCATCTGTAATGAATGTGTTTGTTTATATTATTATAATATCATGAATTAAATATATCTGAAATATATGACATGATAACATGTTAAAGAAAGTCAGAAATGGTGTGGCTTACTAAAATTTTAATCTTTATTTAAAAAGAATATGCTAATATCTTGCAGATATATTAGTTTAGCTGACCAATATATGTAATTATAAGTAATCAATGTTTATATATATATATTGTAATAGGCACAGACGACGTTACATTGTTTTTTTATTATTAAACATGAAAAAAATAAAAGTTCGCAAATAAAAACTTTTTTAAGAATTAAAAATTGAAAATTAAAAAATCATTTTAAACTCGTATATATATATAAAATCGCACAGATAAAAAAAATTATTAAAATAAAACTTTATTAAAAATAGAAAAACTAAATCTTTCAACAAAAAGATTTAGAGAGAAAAATATATCTTTATGTTTGGAAAACACATTAATTAATCAGAAAATGGAAATGATTGTTTTAATTAATTAAATATAAACTAACCCTTGGGCATTTAAAATGTATAAGCAAAGGTCAGATAGGAGAGAAAAACAATGGAATCAGACCTCAGCGAAAAGACCATCACATCGATGACGTAATGTAAATTGAATCCTTAGAATTAATATAAAAGGAAAGGTTTGGAAATTATTAGTTAGTTATTACAAGAGGACGGATATGTGTTAAGTTGGAGAGGGTTGGAGAAGGGATTGAAAGACACACTTTCAATTCCTTCAGTTGTTCAAAAAAATGAAACATCGTTTTCCAATATTGCGGACCACAGGACATCAAGGTCCGAAGAATACCATCAACCATAAAGGACCAACGGTTAACTGCACATCGATCTCCTTATGACTTCATGGGAATTAACACTACAGGGCGCCATCTAGACATTTGAACCTAGAAAAATTTATAAAGTAGGCAGATATGTAAGTCAAAAAAAAAAATTTATTTTTATTTTAATTATTTTGATTTCCGGTCGTTAGCCCATTGTCACTAGCTCAGTGGAATAGCAGAGATTTACATTTTATTATAAATTCTTATCTAAGAATAAATTTTAAAAAAAGAATAAAATAAGCCACTGCCAGTAATTAACATACAAACATTTATTTACGCACATATATATAAAATTTAACATTATTATTTTAGTTTACTTTAACATTCAACACTATTTTTAACTTTTATTTTAGATTTTAATTTACATTTTAATTTTTATACTATTATAAGTTCGCACAGATGGATTTATAAAAGTTTGTTTTATAAATGTTGAGTATAGATCGGTTACATAGATTACACGGTCAAAAACATTTCAAAGTAAATATAAATGATCAAAATATAAAGTCATTGTTGGAAATGCAGAGGGGAATTTATAAGAAACCCAATGGCATTCATCATAAGATGCTGCAAGACACCAATAACTTAAAAGACATCCGACATAAATACATCTTAGATACTCACCGTAAGATATCAGTATTTACTGAATGTCTATACATTTTGATCAAATATGAAAACCAAAAACAATTAACCGGTAACGAACCCATGCAAGCATCTATACCCAACTTAAATTTAATGCATTTTTATTTTGAGTGTCAAGTATGAATAGACTACATAGATTTGCATTTGAAAAGAAAATATTCTATCCTTATTTAACCTTAGGCCAAAAGTTCGCAGTCAAACTGGCGTCAATCCATCTGATATATTGATGTATTCAACGTAGCATGAAAATACAATAGCACAATATACTATACTGCCAGGAATGGACATCTGAACAGTATAGTTAGAGAAGATATTGACTCTTGTCCAATACAGAAATATTACATCTGTATGGCAAGAAGAACAATAAAATAAAAACTCCATAGGAAGGGACCGCGGCCCTTTTTGCCGACTTACAATCCCATCCATAGGCAACAAGGTTTTGTGCGGTGTATACAGTGATTCTGCCCATAGGGAACCTCATACTACATCTACTAATTACACCAATATATCCAATCCATTGACCTAATTCAACTACGAAACAAATAACCTAAGATTTCCCTCCCCTAATATAACTTTACAAATCTATAGAGCCATTCACGCCCGACTTAAGTTTAACATTTATATAATTTAATTTATCGCAAAATAAAAATCATAAATAAAACTTAAAGAACAAAAAAAAAAAAAAAATGGAAATGATTTTAAAAAAAAAATACATCCAATTAAAATTACTTATTAATAAATAAAGTTGGTCAGATAGGATTCTATTTCTATAAATTAAATATTGGGAAAAAGTTTATATTTTAGAGTTCTTAATGTTTTCAAATGTTCATTAATTATATATTTCTTACTGTTTTGAAAAATGTCCGTAGTCTCTGATTTTTTGTAATGGAAGGTGTTAATTCCCACAAAGTCATAAGGAGATCGGTGTGCAGTTAACCGTTAGTCCTTTATGGTTGATGGTATTCTTCGGACCTTGATGTCCTGTGGTCTGCAATATTGGAAAACGATGTTTCATTTTTTTGAACAACTGAAGGAATTGAAAGTGTGTCTTTCAATCCCTTCTCCTTCAACCCTCTCCAACTTAACACATATCCGTCCTCTTGTAATAACTAACTAATAATTTCCAAACCTTTCCTTTTATATTAATTCTAAGGATTCAATTTACATTACGTCATCAATGTGATGGTCTTTTTGCTGAGGTCCGATTCCATTGTTTTTCTCTCCTATCTGATCTTTGCTTATACATTTTAAATACCCAAGGGCTAGTTTATATTTAACTAATTAAAACAATCATTTCCATTTTCTGATTAATTAATGTGTTTTCCAAACTTAAAGATATATTTTTATCTCTAAATCTTTTTGTTGAAAGATTTAGTTTTTCTATTTTTAATAAAGTTTTATTTTAATAATTTTTTTTATCTGTGTGATTATATATATATATATGAGTTTAAGATTTTTTAATTTTCGATTTTTAATTCTTAAAAAAGTTTTTATTTGCAAACTTTTATTTTTTTCATGTTTAATAATAAAAAAACAATGTAACGTCATCTGTGCCTGTTACAATATATTGTGCCATTACAATTTAGTCATTAGATAAATTTATTGTAATGTGCATGTAAGAAAATGTAAAACAAAAATCATCATCACATTTTTATATAGTTAATGAAACTGTAGGGCATCCAAGTTTAAACCCTACAAGATCCATTTCTAAAAGCTTAAGATAGAAAGAAAGTGGGGCAACAGTTATATTTTTTATTTGTCTGTGTGTTGATATAAAAACTCAAAAAGAGTAGTACCCACATTTAATAGGTAATTTTTTGTTAAAAAGTAAAGTTATAACGCATATATATATAGGCAGTGTGTGTTATAAAAGCTATTTAATTAACCACTTTTAAATTTCAGATATTAAACTTTCTTTAAAACTAACCTATGCTTGATCAATTTTAATGTCTTATTCTGTTTCTATTCTTGCTTTTCTATAATTGTAATTGGGATTTAAAAGCTAAGGATTTAATTTTAAAATATTAGGGTTATAATTTCTAAACTAGCATTCATATTATTTTAATGGACAGTTTATGAATGATTTGAAATGATAAAGTATGTGTGTACATTACATACAGAAATTTACATTTATTATATATTGAAAAAGAAGAAGGGTTAAATCTGTCAAATTATTTTTTTGTTCAACAATTTTGTGTTAAAGGAGAAAATCTGTTGAATAAAATGTATATTTTGTAACAATTTTGTTTTTATAAATGATTGTTTGTCATTTTGGAGTTTAAGCTTGGTGGGAATTCTAATTTTGAAATTGTCTCATCTTAAGATCAAAAGAAAGAAGGTCCAATTTTAGATATTACAGATATACATGAGGAAAAAGGATTAAGTCTATTTTTTTTATTCCTTCAAAACAAAAGTTGTCTGAAAACCAGGTGTGTGATTTTTTTTTAAATGTTCCTAAAAAAGATTGCACTTTCCAGCTCAAAAAACGAATTGGTCAAAAATAGCAAGTCACACTATCACTCTAATTGGGTGAGTTGACTCAAAAATCGGATATAAAAGCAGTCTGGAAAATCAGTTGATATCTTTATTGTTGTAGAGAGACTTTTAAAAAATATTGAAACTAAAGCAGACAAACATTTTTAATTCTGCTAGATAACCTTTTTTTAAATCATTTTTTATATCAAGTTTTGAATGTTGAAAATATAAGGATGGCGGGGTAAGAAAAATTAATATATGTTCCGTCTGTCTACCAGACTCATCATCAACTAGCACATCATATAGGAAAGAAAAGATGTCTTGTCTGAGAAATAATATTCTACACCTTTCAACTGACTGAGAGAAATAAGATGTTTTTAAATAGAAAGAAGAAAACATTCACCTGCATTTAAAATCAGAAGAAGAGTAATCTACTGAGAAATATTAAATCATCAAGTCCAATTAATTGTTCCTGTAACTGATTTTAAACTCAAGAAAATTTATAAACATGAAAACAACTGCTATATTTCATCCACTAAAAGAATCATGCTTGACAGGAAGAGAAGAAAAATTAATATAATGATTTCCAAATTGTCCACTAAAGCAAGTAACCTCAATAGAATCATCATCATCAGATAAGAATACACCTCAAGAAAGAGAATGTTCCAAAGTAAAATGGAAATGGTAGCTGCAGAAATATAGACATTATACAAGATAAGTTTGAGCCCTTGGAAGTTCGCCACAAAACAAAGGATCGGTAATATGACTTTTTATATCTATTTTCTTTATGATATCAGAGTCTTAATAAAATTTTAGCAATAAAGTGGTATAGTTTATTTAAAGAACTTTTAAAGACAATTCAGATCGATTAAAACCAATAATTTCTTACCAATAATAACCTTGAGCTTCATAAATGGTTTTGAATGTATCAAAATTATTTGTTTATTGATTTACAGTTATGAAATATTAATGTGTAAAATAATTTTTTGTATTATTATTTTGGTTTTAAATAATATTTTGGTTTTTACGGGGTAAACACACACCTACATAATAATATTTTTACATGTGTGTAATTGTGTGCGAATGTGAAGTAATAAGCAGTATTAAAATATTAAATTATTTTGTTTTAAGAAAGTATAGGTTCAGAGTGTAGAAGGGAGGGGGAGAAAATGATTTAAAACTTGTTTCTAAAACTTGCTCTTTCCAATTCTACTAACATTTTTTTTAACATTCTGCTTACATGTTAGATTATAAGGTATGTGTGCCAATGAGTGAATATTTTTTTTATGAAATACTTTTCTTGTGGATGGAACATTTTAATAAGTCGGTTACCCAATTTAACACCATATACATTTGACGGGAAAGGGGGAAGAACTTGAAATTAATCTGAAGATTGCCATATAATCAATTATTATTGTTATTATTATTCATATCAATTTTCATGTTTATCTATAAATTTTCATGTAGATATTAGTAATGCATTAATAAATGTTAATTTGTTTTATTAAATGAGGCGTATATATTTCATTTAAGCGTAATCTTTATTAAGTGTGATCATTCATCATCAAGGTGAATATTGGTTATTTAAGTTCCAATTAGATATATTAAAATTAAGCAATGATTATGAATTTCTTTATAAAAATTAGGTTTATGATTAAGCTTAGTCCTAAAGCTGTGGCTGAAACCATTGTCATTATCATTATCATCACCATCATCAACATTTTAATTAATGAGCTGTTTAACTGTTTAAAGGCCATAAATAAATATTGATTTCATAATATTTAGTGATTTCTTAGTAATATTATAACCAACATCCCATCTTCTATTTCATGCAAGGATGAGTGAATTGCCATCCTAAATTAATAGTAATCTGAGCTAGTAAAACTTATAAAAATATTGAAACACATTTGTTATGTTAAGGTCTAAGAAATGATTTATGTCTAATGAATTTTATATACTCCACTTTGGTTTAAAGATGTTTTATGTTTACCTAAATATTAGTGCATATAGTGATATGGCTCTAAAAGCAAAATTCTCCATTTTATTAGAAATAAAGTACCAAAAAGGGATTCAAATCCGGTACATGTGAAAAGGTTATTAGATATAACTGTGTCTAGATTCAGATAATCAAGTGGCGCTCTGCTAGACCATATTCACTTGGTATTTGTTTAAATATGCACTTAACATCAAACCAAGAAATGAAAGTGGATAAAATCTACTGTCTGTATACCTGAGAAGATATTTTATTGAGTTACTAGTATACCCAAGTTATAATAGTTGTTATTAATAATTTGTTTATAATTATTGATATTGTGATATCTTGAGAAATCTAATTATAGAAGTATGTTTCATTGAATCCAATGACCCTTAATATGATTGATAACTCAGTCTGATCTTTTGTTTAATAGCTTATGCTCAGCAAGTTACAATGTTTAATTCTTTTCTCTTTGATATAAAAATTTAAGTTATCATTTTTCGTTTATTAAGCTAAATAATTCTTTTGAATCTTTTAATTATGTTACAATGGATCTATGTTCATTTTTTTAATATATATATATATTATTGTTATAATAATTAAATATTTCCTTATATTTCACAGTATATATTTAGATTGATTAAAACTCACTTCTCTGGTTAATGTTGTTCATGACAATCTTCTTTATATCCAAAGAAAATTTAATAAAAGACTGTTCGTTCTTTTTATTATACACATTATTGTGAAGCTACAGAACATATTAATTATCATAGCAACAGTTACTATAAAATGATAATCTCTAACCATTATATATGTATGTATGCCTGTAATCGTGTGTGATATATATTAATCTTTATCACTTAATAAAATTTATTGCAATTATATAAAAGAAATGTTATCTTCTGTTATCTTTTTATTTGTCTCATTCTTTCTACCTGATCATGCTCAAAGCTAAATTAATTTCAGAAATGTAAATAGGGAGAAGCTAAAAGAATTATGCTTGTGGGTAAGTAGATCAATCACCACCAGAAATTATTCTATCATGAAGTGATGTTTGAAAATATTTCAGTGTCTCTCATAAATTTATCCATCACATGATCACTATTTCTTATGCTTGCTCTTAACTGTTATTAAAACAGGCAAAACTCTCTATACGTATTGCCACTCAGTGCAAGGCAGAGTAATCAATGTATGCCAGAAGGCTTGTGCATAAAATCCCCATCTAGTGCCTATTCATCCAATATCTCCAGACTAGTTTTTGGCTGGTGGCCTTCATCGGTAAGGATCTGGGGATATAGGATGAGTAGGCACTAGATGGGGATTTTATGCACAAGCCTTCTGGCATCCATTGATTACTCTGCCTTGCACTGAGTGGCAATACGTATAGAGAGTTTTGCCTGTTTTAAAATTATCCATATAGGACATTCTTAAATTGATAGTAAGAGAAAGAGTTTTTTAAATTAATGATGGTCAGAAACTGTAATCCCTAGCCATAGAAGAAAAAAACTTAAATGATCTTCAGAGAAATAGGTACATGATTTGATTATTAATGGGATTTTTAATAATTTATTCAAGTTAATGATATTTATGTCTTTCAATATAATGATGACAAAATATCTCATTACATATAAATATTTTTAAAGCAAGAACTCTGCCTTGTTTATTAAAATTTAACCGATGTAATTGAGGTTTTAGTAAAAACTTTAATATCAAATAGAACATTGCAATTATATTTAAATAGAAATTGTACTGTTTTGTTTAATGAGACATCAATTTGGTTATAATGAGTTTTTTCATCAAAGATAAGTGGTACAAGTTAAGTTAACTTTATACTGTATTACTACATACTTAGGTAGTATTTAATTAGTTATTTATATATTTAAATAGTATTTATAAGCAAGATTATTTATAAAATGAGTTTGATGTAGAGTTTTGTCTCGCTGCGTGTTAACAGTAAACTAGTGCAAAATAGATTTTAGTTAAATTACCGTTAACATTACATTCAAAATTTAATATTAAATTGATTGTTGCAATGATGTCAGCTAGTTTCTAGGTTGTAAATGAAATTACTTAAAAGATCATAAAGTTCTGTAGTTGATGTAATATAAAATTATTCAACAAGGCAAAACTCTCCATACAGTAGTGCCACGCTATGCCAACCGGAGTAATCAATGGATGCCAGAAGGCTTGTGCATAAAATCCCTATCTAGTGCCTCCTCATCCAATATCCCAGACTAGTTTATTGACCATGAAGAAATTAATAATTTTAAAATTATGTAAAGTAACCCATTTATTTTATTTAAAATATAAGTTATATGTATATATTAAACCATAAGGGTCAACATCTGATTATTTTATATAAATTACATCAACATTGTTCTTATGTTTAAATTAAACCAATATATTATTAGCAAACTAATATCAAGGGTAATACTACAAATTCAAAAACATCTGGAAATTTTGAATGTAGGTTAACTTACTTTTATACTAATAGCTGTTTAATAGTTAAATATACAATTTGGTATCCTCAATATTTATAGGATCTAGTGATATTTTTATGATATATTTGAATTTTAGGTTGATAGTTCTATAGTTAAAAAAAGTAAAAGATAGCTTCTGGGTGAAAGTTGTATTGTGCTCAAAGAATTAAGATGGACTATATTTATATTCAAGCTCCTTAGTAACAAAAACCATAAGACAAACTAGTCTGATAATTAATGAAGCCTCACAGCATTAAGATATCTACGCTCAAAGAAGCAAATATCAAATAACTGTCATGATATTTCTAAGCTTTTCATGAAATGAATTTAAAACCTGGTAACAAATTAATCATAATCTGTTATTAATTTCATCAAATTCTTTAAAATATGAAAACAACTTTCTATAAACACTATTGGCATTTAAGAAATTGATAGTTTGGCATTCGTGTATGTATACATATAAATACACATATAATCCTAGGTTATTTAATGATGTGGTTAAATGGCAGATTCAAAAGCTTCTGTTCTCTGGAATACAACTCAATTCTGTCACTTTTAATACTCTGATATCATATGAACTTATGTGAGATGCTCTTTGATTATTTATATTTAATATACACCTACAAATGTATTTGCTATAAAAATGTAAATAGTATTTATTTATCCTTTTTAATTAATGATATTGTTTTAATTTAATTTTTTTTTCATTTTTAGCAATATTATGGAGGTCTTAAAGCTATTCCATCACTTAGTAGTTATGTTGCTAATTGCTTTCCAGCTGCCGCTCCTGAGGTAATAGAGATAGCCAAAGCTGTTTTATATGGATAAACAGCTATAAAAAATTGTATAAGTTAATCCAATTTTAACATTGCAATAAACAATATTTAGAAATCCAGTGTATATTATTTTGTTTTAGTAATCTAACCATAATATAATTTAACTTTCAAATGTGTATTTATTGTACTCTATATTTTATTTTTGTATATGTACAAGGACCTGTCATTAAAGCAATTTGAAACAATAAAAATAAAAAGTGTGAAAAACAATAAAGAAATATATTTTGATTTATTGAATCTTTGCCATGTAAAAATATTATGAAAATATTTGATTACATTACGTCAGGTAAATAAACAGAACTGTCAGCACTAACAAAAAAAAAGAAAAACTAGTATGTTATAATGACATAATTGATTTAGAAATATAATAATTATGGCTTTACCATGTAATATTTCTTGATCACTCAAGCTTATAGTCACATCGCTCTAGACAGGTGAAGGGAATTAGGATGCTTGAATATATTCACTGAACAGTAATTGAAATATCATGTCAAAAGAAAGAAATATAGTTGCATGATAAACAAAAAAAAAATTAATATTTCATAACATATGCCAATTCTAATTATTGCTACAAAGATTCAATGAGATGAGATTAGTAAAGATTATTGTGTAATTGTATTTTATTATCATATTGGATATTAAGGATAATACATTGAACTAAGTTTTGACAATTTAATTCTTACTCATCTGATTCTCATTATTGTGATTAATATATCAAGTGGGTTTATTGTAATTGATGCAAAAGATATTATTATTGGAAAATGTGATTATTGCAATCAATACAACAGATAATATACTAAATTTTGATAATTTAATGTTAAAAAATGTGAATAATAAAATCAGCGATTTAGTCTGTTATAATTAACATAATATGATTACTGTGATTAGTAGAACAGTAAGGTTATTATGAGTATTGCAAAAAATCTGTGATTGAAAAATATGATTATTGGTATTGGTATAAAAAATAATGTGCTAAATTTTGATAACTAAATGACAGAAACTGTTGAATAGTAAAAAAGTAATTAATTATATCATGTTTAACTCAACATCACATGATCACCATTCCTTATGTTTGCTCAAACTGTTAAAACAGGTAAAATTCTCCATAAAGTAGTGTTACTCAGTGCAAGTCAGAGTAATCAATGGATGCAAAAAGGTTTGTACATAAAATCCCTATCTAGTGCCTACTCATCCAATATCCCCAGACTTTCATCAGTGATGAGCTTTGGATCTAAGAGCACTGCACCTAGATCTTAGGATCTATTGCAATCTTCCA
The DNA here is from genome assembly GCA_028023455.1 of Epiperipatus broadwayi. Taxonomy (NCBI): domain Eukaryota; kingdom Metazoa; phylum Onychophora; class Udeonychophora; order Euonychophora; family Peripatidae; genus Epiperipatus; species Epiperipatus broadwayi. Next base: position 476,807 of record JAQFVV010012789.1, read on the forward strand.
GCAGCCACCTTTTATCTCTACTTAACTACAAAACTATGAGTCTAAAATTGAAAACATAATATTTTCAATTGAAGCTCATTAATTTATATAGTCATATAAATCTGAACTCAGTTCAGGACCCATACATTTTGGTGCATTTGATTCTTTAATAACCATAGCCACCACTATCCTATTAAATAAAATTGGTATTAAACCACTAAACATCATATGATCACCATTTCTTATGCTTTCTCAAGCTGTTAAAACAGGCAAAACTCCATACAGTAGTGCCATTCAGTACAAGCCAGAGTAATCAATGGATGCAAGAAGGCTTGTGCATAAAATCCCTATCTAGTGCCTACTCAACCAATGTTTCCAGTCTAATAGGTACAGTGCTTTCAGATTTAAGACTCCTTGCTGATGAAAGCCAAAAGCTAGAGACTAGTCTGGGGACATTGGATGAGTAGGCACTAGATAGGAATTTTATGAACAAATCCCCTTGCATCCATTGATTACTCTGGCTTGCACTGAGTTGTACTACTATATGGAGAGTTTTGGATGATTAACTCAACTGGTACAGCAGTAGGATTATTATGATTGATGCAGGAAATGTTTGTTGGCAAATTTGTTATTAGAAATGTTGTAACATATTAAGTTTTGCCAACTTTAATATCAAAAAATGTGGATAATAAAAACAGTAATTCATTTTATTGTGATTAATATAACAAATATGATTGTTGTGACTGATTAAATAGATAGGATTATTGTGACTGACAAAACAGATATATGATCAGCAGATATAATTATTGGATTGGCATAACTGGTAAGATTTCTGTGATTGACATAAGTACAATTGTAAAACATTATCATTGGTATAATCGGTATGATTTTTATGATTTGCGCAACAGCTTGGACACTTAATAGAAGAACAATACAGAGACTTCAGACCACTCAAAGAAGTATGAAGAGATGCATGTTGGGAGGAACAAGAAGAGATTGAAAATGCAATATATGGGGGAAAGAACAAACAGATGTTACTGACCTCATTGGAAAAATTAAAAGACTGAAGTGGAGTTGGGCTGGAATATTGCTAGAAGAGATGATAATAGATGGATAATTGAAATCTTAAACTGGATTCCAAGAAATTGTAAAAGACCCAGAAAGAGACCACATGTGAGATGGATGGATGAAATAAAGTGTGCGGGGGTGATGTGGAGAAGAGAAGCTAAAGATCAAAGTTGGAGAGACCTTCATCCTGCGGTGGATTGATAATGTTTGATAATGATGATGATTGCTTTGGTTAATGTAATGAATATGATAATTCATTTTTTAAAAAATATTTATTTCTATAATAATTACTATAATAGTTATAATTATTATGACTGAAAGAACAAGTAGCATTATTATGAGGGTATAACAGACAAGAATTATTACCATTGTTATAACTATATGACTGATGCCACTATTATAAATATTGTTATCAGTGCAATAAAAGTAGCTTGTGATATAATCATTGTGACTAGTGCAATAGGTATTATCCTGTTTTTTATATCATAAGTATTAATTCAATTAGTCATTTTGTTAAAAATATTTGAATTTCTCACCTCTAGAATGTAATCTTGAAAATACTAATTTCAACAGCATATAAATAACTTTTACTATTACACAATGCCTTTGGAATTAGTAATATTTAATTTAAAATAATATATTAAATGTTAAGGTGGCTTGATTAAATTGCGAACTAAGATCGCTGCTAATAATACGTTTTAGCCTTTTTATACAGTTGGAGGTCAGATGAAAGAGGAAATATTCTTTTATCGGACAATGAATGGGCCTTGATTATGAGTCTATCTTCAAAATATTCCTGAGCAAAATATTAGAATGCTAGTGTTCTGTGATATGATTATAATCTTGAAATTCAAAACATAGTTACATTAGATAATGTTCCTATAATTAAATAATAATAATAAATTAAGTCAAACAGAAATATAAAGTTTGCTTGGAAATGTTGCAAATTCATATGAAAAAAAAGATTTTATTCATTCCAAAGACTTATGTTTAAGCATTGATAAAATATTTATTATCATTAATGAATAATTTGCCATTGTTTTTCATTTAACAAAAATGCTTATAGCATACAAAAATCATATATTGTATAGCAAGGGATTGATTGTTTTGAAATTACAAGATGGAGGTTTAAAAAGTGAGAAAAAAAAATGACGGAGAGGGGGTATGAAAAATCCTATTAAAGAAAAAGTATGTAAAATAATACTTCTTAAATCATGTTTACATATAATGAACACTGTTGAACATAAAAATTAAAAGCAAAAAAATTGTAGGAATTGTGTATAGATTTATGATGGGGGGAGGGGAATTTGATGAATAAAAGTATATCAAAACAATACTTGAAAATATCAATTCGTGCAGTATTAGTTTTCTTCCTACCATTTGATAGTGGTGATCTTTTTCCACACACAGCCAAAAATTTTCATTTACTAAATTACTGATTACTGTAATTGAAAGTGAATGTGGATAGAGACCACTACAGCCTACAGTATTTTTAGACAATAGTAAAATCTGATTTTGTTTGTATTCATGGACATTTTTTACAAAAACTTACATAAAGACTTATTCAATATAATCTGATTTTGCACTTGTTTTTAATATTTAACTTTTCAAATATTAATTGAAGAGACCAGTTTATAGTTAAAATTTAGTTCTAAAGAAACATTACTTTTTTAGATATATATTACTACACTTTTAAACATATTCAAATGAATATTATACTAATAGGTTACAACTGATGAGATTTTCAATAATGAAGATTTAAATAACTTTACAAATGTAAAGGATTTCTAATATGCATTGAATGAACTTATAATGTTATATATATATTGCAAAGAAATCAAGTCACATGTCACATGACTTAATTTAATAAGCTTCTATTGCAAATGTTATATAATGAGCGTGCCAATAGCTCTTAACAAGCTTCTCAGAATATTCTTATCCCCAAACTGTTTTCATACTTTTGACATTTCTCAGTGAGGTGCTAGGATATTCAAGCATTTTAAATCTAATGCCTGAATATTCTAGGCCTCACTGAGGAAGGACAAAACCATGAAGCCGGTCTGGAAATGGGGATATTCTGAAAAGCTTTTTAAGAACTATTGACATGCTCATTATGTAATGTATATATATATATTTTTTTAAAAAACATATTCTAATACAAAATGTTTAATGTGAAAAAAAAAACTACACATTTTTTTCATCAATTGCTTTGCTACAATAGCAGAATAATTTGTAGAATTAACACAAACTAATTATGAGATATTTTTGTGCACAATTTTCACAAAATGAAAATGAATTGTAAAATCTTGTTATTTAAAATTATTAGAATTTATTTTAAATTGGGAAAATAGAATCAAAAAGGAGTTTCTCCATAAAGTTCAAGGCAATTGTTCAGGCAAACTAAAAATATATTTTATAATTATTGGTGAAAAGCATTATTGCTATGTAGATGATATAAAGTTAGAATAGCCTCAATATTATTAGCTATAGACCACAAATTATTTTGGGAAAAGATGCAAGAGAAAAATAATGTTTTTATTAGTTTGGTATCTTATCCATAAAATGAACAAACCAAATAGCTTCTTTCTTTAAAAGACTATAAAATCTTTGAGATTATCAAAAGTTAGATGGAATGGGTTTAATCTTGATGGGTACAGACTAGTAGATACTTTCTGTAACAAATTCATAATATGAATTAAGTCAGAATTAATAACAAATAATTTAAAATTGGAATATATGGAAATACGGTTGTGCAAGGCTAATTCATCCCAAATAATGTTGTGGCTTTTAGAACAATATGATAAAGTCATTAAAAGGAACCATTTTCATTTAGTCTAACAAATTTATGGATATATGTGTAGATGAATGCAATTAAAAAGGGAATCACTCTTTCTCAGGATATGAATAAGTAACTCTATATGTTTAGAAAGGATCAAAAATAAAATGGAACCTATGCTTATTTTATGTTTACATATATAAATTGAGATAGACTGGTTACAAAATAGTGTTTGTGTATATATTTAAAGCTTAAAAGAACAAATAGAAATGAAAATAGACATATAATTATTTAAAATAAAGTCTGGAATAGCCAAAATATTGATTAAGTAATATTCTTTGCTATTTTTGAAATAATATAATTTTAAAATTAAAACTATTTTTGTCAATAAACAATCTGCCCCCCCCCCCCCAGATACATTCAATTATAAAATTAATTTCTACTTAGAGGATTAAGGAAGAATTTTTAATGTACTTTGTTTTCATGAATGCAAATTAAAAAGCAGGTCAATGATAATTTAATTATCCTGTTTTATTATTCAAGAAAGAAGATACTTACTGTTAATCTCCATGTTATACATTGCATCATATGTTCTATAAATAGTAAGTTCAATTTAACACGTAAAATATGTAGAAAATCAGCTTCAAAGAAAAGGCAGTTGCTGCTAGTTTCAATGTCCATCAAAATTGAACCTCCATAAAAGTAAAGCAAGACAATTATATGATTTCATAGCCGGCTATGTGTGAACTAGACACTATTTGCCAGCTTATATTCAAAAATTATTGAATCTGAATTGAGTTGAGGACTGCCAGCATTTACTTTACATATATATATATGTTAATCAAGACATTTCGTATTGGCAGTCAACATGAAAAACAGTCTCATGTTGAGAGATTCCACTAGTGCACATTGAACAATGATAGACATATATAAAATTTATAGATGAAAGAAATTTATTATTAGTTCTATACATGTATTGTTTGTATGTAAGACATTATATATAAATATGAATTATAGATGAAAAAAATTGACTAGTTAGTAACATATATTATTTCAAACATGTACTTTAGTGTTAACGAAAATGTATTTCTGTTTGCTGCCTAAAAGAAAAATAACTAATCTGTACTATACATCTTTGTTTTAAAAGCAACCAATTTTTGAATGAAGTGAATAAATTTGCTAACAAATGAAAAAGAAAAAATATTTAGGAAGAAAATAAAAAAATGACTGATCAGTAAAGGACAAGTTAAAAAACATCTGGCAGATAGAACTAGATATTAAATATTGTAATGGGATGGGAATCAGGGTGGTGGAAAGTGGGGTGAACCATCATAAAATAAACAAATTTTTTAAAACTTAATATTAAATCAACAATCCATCTTGTGGCTGGATTAGAACAATAAAAAATGTATAAATTAGCAGTCAATCTGGTGACTGGATTGGAAATGGGTCTTCTGTAGACCAGGCTAACTATTCAACAATTGCCAGCTTGGGGCAATTAGTTAACCATTAATTTGGAGGCACAAACTAAGTGCTCATTCATCAGAATACATAATAAAAAATCAGAAAAACAATAATGCTGGGACATTAAAACATGCTGATCATCATCAATGTTCTGACAACTTAGTACCATTAATGTGGCCAACTATAAACTTCATTTCTAAGACTAAACTAAAATAAAAAATAGTGCATGGGCTTTAAAGAGTATTCTCTTTTGCCCAACCAGGATGATGACTGATCATCTCTGGATGCCCAAAAGCACTAATACACATTCCCATTTATATATCAGCCATTATACATGAATCCAGCTCAGTAGAATACAAGCTCTATGTGACCAAGAGATAATGGAAATAGATATTCTAATAATATTTAGAACCACTGGAATAATTTTCATAATTGAACACAAGTTTATTAATAATAATAATAAAATGATATTAAGGTCTGGAATAAGGCCTAGGCATATCAATTAAACCTTCTGATTTTGATTAATAAACAAAAAAATTATCACACTTGTAATATACATATACATAATTAATACAAAATTCAAATTATTACATGATGGTTTACATATATATGCATGCAGATGTATGACTTATAATATACAATTAATATAGTTCAACTGATATTCAATAATGACAAAAAATGATTAAATTTTACACATGTCCTATTTGGCAAGCATTGACATATATATGAACACATGTATGTGTGTGCATGTAATTTCTGAACATTAGTTAAATTGTGATACAATAGTGTATAATTAAAATTTTAAGTTATATTTTTAGTAATTCAAATACCTATGCCAGGTTTACTAAAATGTATATATAGAATTGCACAGATTATTAGCTAATTTAATTTTGTCAAACAATAAATGACAATAATTTTTATAACTACTAATTCCATTTTGAATATACACCTGGATCTCTTTTTACATGGACTTATTTAACATGATTTTGAAGTTACGTGATTCCTGTTTCACCGGAAGTCGAACTCCGATAATGCGTTATTACTTTAAATAATAAATTTCGTGCACTTACGTTATATTGAAAGTAATAGCACATTATTGGAATTCAACTTTCATCTTAGTAATTTCAATATTTTCAGTGCTTTATAATAGTAAGATGTTATGCAAAAATGAAATTAAAATCATGATTTCCACATTTTATGTATACACACATTAAATTTTACAAGATTATAATGTAAATTTGTTCAAACATTGTGCGTGTTAATTTTGCATTTTAAATCACATTCTGTTTTTGCTTTTTAAAAAAGAATGTAATCAATTATTATTTTCTTATTAATGACACTAATCATTAACGTGCTCTTAAATTCCAATGAGAACTAAATGGTTGTATGTCTGGATATTGCAAGCTTCGTAAACAATTAATAAAATCATCATCTCAAAGATTAATTACTAATTACATTGTCACCAGAAAATCATAATAATTAAAACGTGTATAAAAAAATGTAAATTATTGTACTGTAAATTATGCATAAAAATATATTATTTTGAATAAAATTAAATATTATAGTTAAAAAAAGTTTGTCTTGTATCAATTTTTTTCAAATTTGAAATTTTTTATTAGTCATATTTTATTTCCTTATTATTTTTTTTTTTTGCGCGAATTTTAAAGTAATTTTACATTGGTGCTTTGCTTTTACGTGAATTTTGAAAAATCACAGACCGCATACCCCCTTTTTTAATGTAAGTTACATCTATTTTTGCGCGATTTCATTTATGCGTGTTTTCTGAGGAACTTATCTATCGTGTAAAATGAGACCCAGGTGTATATAAAATTTACATATATGTGTGTTTATCAATGACAAAAAAAAATCAATTTATCAAATTCTATTACAGTTTCTTAAAAAATGAAGTATAGTCAATTTCTGACAGCAAAGTTCTTTTTTATCAGGTAACTCTTAACTAATTATAGTTTTTCTTTTTTAAAAGGAAATAATCACTTTTATGACAGGTCAATTTTTGATTGTTGATTAATTAATTATCAACACTTTTAAATTAATTTAAAAGATTTGCTTTTTTGATTTTAATTCAAACAAAATTATGATTGCATTATTTAAAAAAAATAGATTTTAAAACAATCTTCTATATATGTCTCAGATCACAGGTTGTTTCTCTAAAAGATTTTAAAATATCTTTTAACTGTTAATTCTGACTCAGATTTTTTAATCCAAGCAGAGTTATTACTCTTTTTTTAAAAAAAATATATAGAGTTTAAACAATTTAAGATGATACTGTTCTATGTTATATATCCCACTTTTTAGAATGTCATTTTTTTTATAAAAATGAATTATTTAAAACAACATATATGTGGAGCAATGAGGTTATCTATGGTTCCTTGCATGTCTAGATAAACCGCAGCATACATATACCAATTTCTTCAAACTTTCTCTTGGTAAACTTGGTTTTTGCTCCAACAAAAATATAATCTAGGCTTGTTATTATCATTAGGGAAAAGTATAATTCAGGTAATTGTCATCATCTGGGAAGTATAATCAGGTATGTTGGCATTCCATGAACTCCCTGCTGTCTAGGGCTTGACAATCTGTCTTGGTTTGATAGATTCCAGGCAAGCAACTGTCCTCAGCACAAATCTGTAGCTATGAATTTCAACATAAAGAAGTGGGTCATTTTCCTCCATGTGAATTCAAACTCAACCATTGAACCGTAGACTGCAGTTGGATCTCCTGCCTTGACTTCAGCAACATTTTCATGGGAGTTCTGTCTAATTCTGCTCACTAATTCTGCAGCTAACTATTCTGCTTTTCAAAAATATTATTAGCCATGCCTTCTGGCCAGTTCTTACAAAAACTACAAGCCAAACTAAACTGATATTTTTTATCAGTGATTTTTATAGAATCATCTGAGGTGATAAAAAAACTTAATTTAAAAACAGTGTTTTTTATCTTTCTAATCCCCTTTGAAAACAAGTTTGAAATTTTTATCAAACTGTGATATACATGTTTTCACTTAGATAGAGAATTTTACATAAGCATTAATTGTAATAAACTAAAGATCAGCTTTTCAAGCTAATGTACATGTGCTTTTTATGAATATTAATATTAATAAATGAATACTTTTACTTTCAACACAAGATAAAGTCTTTACAAAAAAATAGAATGAATTCACCTATTCTTTCAACCCAAATCCTTAAATAGGGGCAAATCTTAAGCACTGGAAATGAAAGTGTGAAGATAAACCAATCACTTTAAATTACTTTTTACTATGAATGAATGACGCTCACGAAATTTTCTAGAATTTACAAAACATCATTCTTAAATGAAACTAAACATATGTAAATGAGGCATTTATTTTATATAGCACTATGTTTATAAATTGTAATAAACTAAAGATCAGCTTTTCAAGCTAATGCTTAAGATTTGCCCATATTTAAGCATTTGGCTTGAAAGAATAGGTGGATTCATTCTATTCTCTGTGTTGGAAGTGAAAGTATTCATTTATTAGTATTAATATTCATAAAAAGTGCATGTACATTAGCTTGAAAAGCTGATCCTTAGTTTATTACAATTTATAAACATAGCACTATATAAAATAAATGCCTCATTTACATATGTTTAGTTTCATTTAAGAATGATGTTTTGTAAATTCTAGAAAATTTTGTGGGCTTCATTCATTCAGACATAGTAAAAAGTAATTTAAAGTGATTGGTTTATCTTCATGCTTTCATTTCCAGTGCTTAAGATTTGCCCATATTTAAGCATTTGGGTTGAAAGAATAGGTGGATTCATTCTATTCTTTCATAAAGACTTTATCTTGTGTTGGAAGTGAAAGTATTCATTTATTAGTATTAATATTCATAAAAAGTGCATGTACATTAGCTTGAAAAGCTGATCTTTAATTTATTACAATTTATAAACATAGCGCTATATAAAATAAATGCCTCATTTACATAAGCATTAATTAAAAGATTTTTCAAAAAGAATAGGTAATAGAAATATTGACAATTATCAGTTCTATTTTAAATATAAAACATACTTGTTTTTTTTATTTCAAAATCAAAATAATAATTTATTTAGACCTTTTTAAATGTTTTAATTAATAATAAAATTCTGTTTTAAATTCAGAATTGTTTAACCCTTTACAGTCATTATTATCCAAAGTGAAATATAGAATATCTATAGAAAATAATGTTTGTTTATTTCTACTTTTCCTTTATATATATATATGTACACACACAACTATGTTGTTGTGTGTCATGTAACCCAGATGATTACAATATATATTTTAAATTTTATTATATCAGTCATACAATATTTAATTTGAGAGTTAGAAAAATACAATATAATTGTCAATTTTGGATTGAGTTAGTATATTTGTATTTTTTCTAGATTGTGAAAATAATTTGATTTATAGATTAAAAAAAATTAAGAATTAATGATGAAAATATTATATATATGACATCATTTATATTTATGTATTGTGCATGCACATATGGGTGCTTCTGTGTGGGTTATGTATATTATTGGTACTAATTACTTAGACAGGCTTGGCCACTCTGTTGTCATTGTTACCAGTCCAAAACAGCTACAAATGCCATTTACACAGTTTACACTTTTGGCTAAGAAAACAGTTGTGTTTATCTTAGCCATTGCAGGACACTTGACGGTGTTGCACAGAAATATTATTTTGTGCTTCGCAACACTTTATGCGAATTCACACAATTCACTGGTCGCTAACGTATTATCTGATGGTGTTTGGATTTCAAGTGGCCATAAGTTTTGATATCTCTATAGCAGAGTAATTTCATTTCTGCTTAAATCTCAGTCTGACTCACTACCATCCCCACCCTTCCCTACACAACTTGGAATGTACAAACCATTGGGAAAGGGTAGGGCCAAACACGTTTCAGTCAAGCTCACGCAAAAACTCACGCTTTTGCGAGAAATTATACAAGACAAAATGGCACACAAATTGTGCCACTTACCAATGTCAGTCAGGCTCCTGCAACTGAAGATATTTGATTCCTAAAAATAAAATATTAAAGATGTAGTAGGAAAAAACAAAAAAATCAAAAAATGTCATTAATAGTAAAAGTTCTTTTTAAAAAGGGCAAAATAGAAATCATGTAATACAAATCGCCATATAGCCAAAAAAAGTCACCATATTTTAAACATGAAAAAAAACAAAAGTTGTAAAAGTCTAAAGTTTTGATGTTATTATAATTTTTGGGGGGTGGTGTGTTGAAAGGATCAAAAAATGTAATTAATAGGAAAAGTTTTTAAAAATGGCAAAATAGACATAGCATAATACAAATAAAGCCCAAAAAAAAAATTGCCTTATAGTCGCCGTCTTTTAAAAAAAAAAAGATAATGAAAGTTGAAAAAGTCAAAAATTTTGATCTTATTTCAATTTTTTTTGGGGGGAGGGGAGTGGGTTGAGAAATACTTTGTCTTCACTGAGACAAAAATTAATTTTGGTTTGTTTTTATTTTTAAAAAAAGGTAATAAAAATTAGTTTTAAAAATAAAAGTTTTAGTATACCATCAATATACAAATAAAGCCAAAAAAAAAAGCACCATATAGGCCAAAAAAAGTCGCGTATTTTTTTTAAAAGAAAACGAAAGTTGAAAATGTCAAAAGTTTTGATCTTATTTTAATTGGGGGGGGGGGGGGAGAAATACTTTGTAAAAGTTAGAGACAAAAGTTATTTTTTGTATGGTTTGAATTTTTTTTTAAAAAAGGTAATAAAAATTGATTTAAAAAATATAAGTTAAAGCCAAAAAAAAATCACCGTACAGCCAAAAAAAAACCCCTAAAAATGAAATGTTAAAGACAGAGTAGAAAAAATTAAAGGGTTAAAAAAAAGTCACCCTATTCTAAAAAATTGTGGTCCGTTAACGCTGCATTGTATTATTTTTGACTGGCAACAATGCCATCAAGCAACCAAGCCTGGCTAAGTAATTAGGACCAATTTATTTATTTATATATTTCTGTAAATTTTATTGCTTGGTTTTTCAGTCTGTTGAAATATTTTCAGTTATTTGTAAGTAATCAACATCAGAATGATCTACTTGTAATAAAGATTTTTTTTTTAATCTTTCATTTTACTGCTGCTGGTTTTCTTCTTCATTCTTCATCAATAAATTTATTTATCAATATTTTTATTTATTCCAGTGAAGTTATTTTTTCTTGTTCACAGTCACCACGATTCCTGCAATCCCAAAATTAGCTTTGCACTAATGATATATTTGATGTGTCAATGGATGTACTTTAGAATTATTTAGATGATATTATGATATTGAAAATCACCTTTAAAAATCCACCCATTTATGTATAGGTTTACAATAATAATGACTAATTTGTTGAGAGCCCAAAGCTTTGATGATAGTCAATATTGATATAATGATCTCAGATTATTTGACATACATTTAATTTTATCAAAATTCGAAAATAATAAATATCTTTATGCTGTTCTTCCATAAAATATAGGTGCTGAATAAGACTTTTAATGTATTAAAAAAAAGATATTTATATAGCAGTTGTAAAGAATTTATTATTTTCAGATTATTACATTTAATTTTATAACTATTTTATCACAGTAAGAAATATTAGTGATTATTTTTGTATTATGGTCCAAGTTTGTTTCTGGATTGATGATGATTAGTCTGAAATTTTACAGTATGCCTCTTTTAAATTTACTCATAAAGAATGTTGTTTATTTGCTATTGATGCTTTTTGATGCTGACTTTTTACTCATTTACTGTATCCTTATTCATTTACTGTTGTTGATTTATTATCCCTTACTATCCCTTCTTTCCATTTCATTACAATATATATATATGTAACCAATCAAATTTCTGATTTTCAGAATTTTCTGTGGTTGCATTCTATCATAACAAATTTTCTTTCAGTATAAAAATTTCAACCACAATCTCACGCTATATGTATTTCAAGAAGGGCCATCTATCAACAAGTGAGATAGAGGCTTGAAATGCCTGAATCCCATATCGAAATTGATAGTTTCGTTTATATATAAAAATTGTGATTATGGCTTAGATTTATTTGCAATAAAATATAGTAATATTAATAAAATATGCAAATATTTCACAGAATGGAAATATTTTACATACACATTATAACAATCAATGAAATGATAAATATTGTACTGTAAGAAATATGTTATAATTGATTATTGTATGTAAGAAATATATGTAACCATGAAAATTCAGATTTTTATATATTAAAATCTGATTATATATATATAAAGATATGATCATCTTCCTCTAATTCCTTTATTGGATGCAAGTAAGTTTATATATGGTTTGTGTTGAGTTTAAGCTCCCCCTTTTCTAAAACATACACTTATGTTTTATAAGCAAGGTCTACTAAAGAAATTTTATTTAGTAGATCTTGTACTTTATAAAAACCATATTAATGATTTAATTAGTTATCTTTTTTATTCCAATGGTTTTATTTTCCCTAACAATTCATCCCTGTTTCTTTTCCATGATCATTCACATTACCAGATATATCCTAATTTAAGTCAATGGGTCATGAAAATCTGTGATATTGTCATTAATTGTAGCTGTTTCAAAAATAATGCAAGAAAAGATCTATAATAATATAATTTATTACAACTTTATATATGATTGTTACATCACTACAACCTTGCTATCGTTTTACACTAATAAAGTCTCACTTATTAATTTTATAGTCCTTAAATTTAGATCTAACTTTAATTCTATGATTATTTTTGTAGTCTTTTTTATGACTTTGTTACTTAAATGTGACTTCATGTGGTATTGGATTTTGTACATAAATGGTCATTTGATCAGATATAATTATTCTATGTAAATTTATAGAATATCAAACAGTATGTTACAAATACATCATCTGCAATTTAAGAAATTTTGTGTATATGCATAAACATACTTTAGGGACTTTAGTCGTATGAATTTTGGAAATTAATTTCCTTATAAGGCTATCCTTGGCATCTGATTGGCTGTCAGTTAAGTGTTGTAACGAGCGCTAGAGATTTGGCAGTATCTAGATTTATTTCAATTTTCAACTATCGGCGCTTTGCAAATTAAAATATTATTTATAAGGCTTTATGAAATTTCCCTAGACTTAATTAATTTTGTAAATTCATAATTTTAAATCTCTTTAATTATATTCATATCTAAAGTTTTACGATATCTGCAGTACATCATAAAATTGTGATATGCCTTGGTTAGAATAGAGTTATTTGACAAAGGCAAGTGTTGTCATATTATTGAATAATATATCTTGACTAAAATTAAATACATAAGACAATTTATTTTCACTAACTTTCTATTTATTACTTCAGCCATAATATTTATAAAACAATATCCCACAAAAGCATTTTTATATGGCACAAACTAAAAAAACAAACTGTTTAAACAATGAAATCCTCATGAAGACTGAGATATCTATCATTTTACTATGGTTTTCGATACAGGCTATATTAATTATAGACAGAAAAATTGTAAAAAATATATAATTAATATCAAAAATATAATATTCCTGATTACAAAACGTGATATTTACTAAAGCTCATAACACAGATCATGTTAATTATTTATGGCCAAGTACTAAGTAACAATACATTATATAATATTATTTCATCTCAAATTGGCAAAGCTCTAAGTAACAATATATTAACTTCAAATGTTGGGCAGTTAAATAATTTTGTCAAGCGTTGGTGAACGAGTGGTCAGCATAGCTGCCATCTAAGCAGTTGTGCCGGGTTCGCTTCCCGGCTGACACTTTGACATATACAAATATATATATATTTCCAACATATATTGACACCATCACATTTCACCTTTTAAATTATATTGTATGCACATTTAAATCCAGTCGTATATCAAATCCACACAAGACTGTCAGCATATCACCATTTATTTCATTTTAAACATCAATTAAAATAACTTTTCAAAACTTTATATTTTTCTTTCCTTCTTCAAATATAGGTGCATTTAAGATATTTTAGATAAGCAGTTTTTTTTTTTTCTGCAATTTTAAATATCTCCTTAATCTTTTTAGAAAATAATAAATCATATAATTATTTCTTATCTAATTAGTCATTTTATACATTTCCCAAACTATGCAATCTCCAATTTAAATTATTTCCACGCAGCACAAATATATATATACACATATCACTTATTAATCTATGCATAAACAATATATTTTATTTTGAATAATTAATCTGTTTTAATTTCAAATTCTTTTTCACAAATAAGCTTGGATGCTAATATTTTTTTCGATGTCCCAACAAAATTTCAAATAAAAAGATTTAAGTAGATACTAATTTTAGATCATGTATAATTTTTATGGATAAAATTATTTAGACTTTATAAATAACTTTTATAAATAATTCACATTTTAAAATCATAAGAAATATTTTGAAAAAATAAATCGCATTTTACCAATGTGATTTTTTTTATCGCTATTTTAATGATCTTTGCACTTAATAGAATGAAGATAATTTTTTAATAAACTTTGATTTATTAAAAGAATATTCAGCGATTGAAATTCAATTAATATATTTGGAATAAGTTCATCATAATTACAGTCTATTATTGTAGTATATCCAGGACATATACATAATTAATTTAAAATAATTTTAGAAATATTTTTGAGTCTTCCTTCTATTCGCACATTAGTATTATTATTATTTTTTAATTCCATCTAAATTCTTCTACAGGATTCTCTGACACTTCATCTTCTGCCAAATCAGAAAATGACCTTTTCTTTTTCCTAATTCAATTTTAAGGAAGAAGAAAATCTGAAATATCCATGGTGCATAGAGCTGGCTCATCAGTTTTATACCTTGAGGCAAGCCTTAAAAAACTCCATTTTTTAAAAATTATTTTAAAAGAGTGTCACAGTGTAGAGGTAGGGTGTCTCTGACAAGCCTATGATCAGTTCAAGTCTAAACCCAATAAAATTATTTTCAAGAGATTTGAGATTTTTTTTTATCAGATAGCCAGCCATCGCCAAACTAGTTAGCTATTCAACATTGGTTGGTAAATGGGTATCTAACTATTTTCAGCTAGAGGGAAAATCGAGAGTGAAAAATTACTCAAACCCTCATCTTCTGATAATTGACAAGCTGCCTTCTTTTTCACTGTTTCTCAATGAGAGATTGTTGGAGGCACCTTTACTCTGCTGTGGACTAGTTATTACTAGAGGTTGTGTTTCCACATATTTAAAATGATTTATTGAAGAAAGGAATAGATAATAATATGAAATAATAATATATAAATAAAAGAAACATTAAAAGCCACACACACAAAACTAAAAAAAATGTAAAAAAAAAAGTAAATTAAAACATAATAGAAAATATAAAATTAAAAATCATGACATAGTTAACCATTTTTTAGGCTTTAGCTATAGCAAGTAGCTTCTTTATAATTTTTATTTTACCTTCAATCTTTTCTGTAGAAACTATTGTCAATATATATATATACTGTATTTTAAATACCCCCCAGATATATTATTTCAACTATACTCCCCCCTTTAAATAAATAAAAATGTTTGAATTTTGCAACCCATTCAAAAGGAAAATTCAAACTTTTCTTTATTTAAAGGAGTGTGGCAGAAATGATATAGCTGTGAGCCATTTCAAATATTTTATGGAGATTTTAGCTAACTTATGCGTTGTTTCTCTTTATATATATATTTAAAACTTTCAGTTTAAAAAACTGTCTCTGCTTGCTGTTATACTATAATATAGTAACATTAGTAGAATTCTTTGAGCCATATAGCAATTTTCATGAGAGATCATGTATATAAAAAATGGAATATGAAATATTTAAATATAATCCATTCTAAAGAATGGAACACCTGAAGCTCTCTAAAATATTTATTAATAAGAATATAAATATAATATAATTATGAAATGACAGGAAAAGCTATGGATAAAAATAAAAGTCTTAGATGTGTGAAATAGCACTTAGATATTGTAAGAAAAGTTGTTTCAGCAATAGAAAGAAAAGATGGAACTATTACTATAAAGAGAGATGATATTATGAAATGGGTGGAATTGTTTTGCAAATAATTATATAGTAATAAAAAATAAGAAAATAAAGTAACTTCTACATCTACAACTTCTGAATTACCAAACATTTTAAATGAAGTGACACATGCAATTAAATCTATGCAGACAGAAAAAATGCTAAGAAATGGTAGAAATAAAACTGATATTTTAAAAGTAACAGATGAAGAAAATGAAAAGTTGTTGGTAAGGGTCTATACCAAATGATAAACATGTATCAAATGATTGGGAGAGTACAGTAGTGATATAGATATTTAAGAAGGATAATAAAATATTGTAGAATTTACAGATCTTTTTGTAATCTTTTATCAGATCTATACAAGATCTTTATCTAGATAAATGCAAATCATCTACAGAAAACTTTTGACTGAAATCAACCAACTGGATTTAAAGCAGGTTTAGCACAATGGATCACATACAAATATTGAATTTACTTATAAAATAATTATGAGTTGTCATTATGCTTTGGATTTGTAGATTATGAGAAGGCATTTCTATAGTGATTAAAGCTTAGACAATCAAAATTGAGATCCAGAATATTGTCATATTCTGAAGAATTATTTATTAAAACAGGCAAAACTCTCCATATAGTATTGTCACTCAGTGCAAGCCAGAGTAATCAATGGATGCCAGAAGGCTTGTGCATAAAATCCCCATCTAGTCCCTACTCATCCAATATCCCCAGACTAGTTTCTGGCTTGTAGCCTTCATCAGTGAGGAGCCTTGGATCTAAGAGCACTGCACCTAGATCTTAGGATTTAATGCAACCCTCCAGTAGGTGCAGTGCTCTCAAATCCAATGCTTCTCACTGACAAAGGCCACAAGCCAGAAATTAGTCTGGGGATATTGGATGAGTAGATACTAGATGGGGATTTTATGCATAAGCATTCTGGCTTGCACTGAGAGGCAATACTGTATGGAGAGTTTTGTCTGTTTTAATAACAGTTATAAGCAAGCATAAGAAATGGTGATCTTGTGAATAATTATTTATCAAAATGCAATAGTAATGATTAGATTTAATGATGATATTAAGGTTATTAGTGATAAGAGTGTATAGTAGAGCTATTTCATATCTTCAAAATTTTCATAGCAGTTTTATAAGAAGAATTTTATGGCTTAAAATGGAATGAAAATACATTGGTGTTATTTTGCAGATAATGGGTTTTTTTTTTTGAAAACAGTGCTTCCAAGCTTCAGGAAATATTGCAACAAACATTGGATAAAAAGTAAAAAAGTAATACTAAAGAAAAAAGCTAAAGAAATGTTCAATAGCTTTTCTCAAAAAAAGAAAAGAAAGGTAAATAAACAAAAAATAGAAGAAGCTAATTATCAATACCTTGTTCAGAATTTTAATACAATGAAAACATAACAGATGAAATTAATCATAGAATTAAACTTAGATCAAGTATTTTTCTCTTGATAGAAATAACTTAATATTAAAAGAATATATTGGAAGAAAGAAAAAGGTTTTTAAAATGTATTTTGCCAGTTCTTATATATGAATCTGAGTCTTAGACACTTAACAGAACAGCAATACATATTCTTCAAATCATACAACAAAGTACCAAATATTACTGAAATGATTTGGCTGGACATAAATTGCTAGAAGAGCAGATATTAGTTAACCAATAGAAGTCTCAAACTCGATCCCAAAAAATCCCTAAAACTGTAGAAAGAAACTACATGTGAAATGGAAAGGTTAGAAATGATGACAATCATGAATTGCTACATTCAATAAAATCACTCACAATTATTTAATTATTAAATTTTATTTATTATTAAGTAAAAAATCAGTTTGTACATATCCCGAAAACTATTTCTTTTTAGATGTTTTAAATTATATTTGCTATATTAAAACATTTAAATATATGAAAGAAATTATTTATTTAAATTTGACAATAAAAAAGTTTCAATATAATAATAATCTTTTTTTTTTTCAAAAAAACTGAGGAAAATCACTCAGTGAGTTTAGTACATTACGAAGTAAGAAAAACGTTTGCAGTAGTAAACTTTTGTTTTTTGATTTTTAAAAAGGAAGCAAAATTATTATTGTTTCTTTATGTTGCATTATATTGTGACGAATTAAGAATAAATGATATGTAGATGTAATTTGTATAAATAACTTCAAACCCTTAGCAACAAAAAAAATATTATTGCATGTATACACACACAATATAATTTTTTTCTTCTTCCTTTTCCTATGTATTGATTTCTATTTTAATATATCATATGATTTACACCGTTTTTAAACACTTTATCAATACTCTTTATTAATAAGTGTATAACTATATAATTATATATTTGAATATTGTAACTCTGATGACGAATTCAGGACAGTCGAAACTGTTAGTTTTGATATAAGTAAAAAGTATTGATAAAGTGTTTAAGAAAGGTGTAAATGGTATGATACACACACAATTTGCCAATTTGATTGTCCTGCAGACTTCCTCATATTGTGTGTGTGTATGTATATTTTTTTTGCTACAAAGTATCTGAAGTAAGATGCACACATTGCATGTATATAAAATATTACAGCAAAATGATAGATTTAATAAATGAAATATTTCTTGTAAAGGATTGAACAATTTTATTGTGATGATGGAGGATATTATTTTTATTAAATGTTTCAATTTCTTTTATATTCTTTATTTAGTCACTTTTCTTCTACTAATTTAATAAAAAATATTTTTTTAAATGTTAGGTCTTCTTTTTGCAATTATTCAAAACTTCACCACATGAGGCACCTATTTCATGACTTAACTTGGCAAAAGTTTTTTTATTCATTTTTATTATTGATTGTAAAGTATTTTTTCTTTGCTTTTAAAAAGACCCCCAACAAATTTGTGGAAGAGTATCAAAATCCTAGTGGCGTTACTGCACTTGGGGATCCCATTCTCAATACAGGATATGACTGCACCAATTGCATTCCCTTGTGATTGGCCCTGATATCATGAATACTGTTTTAATCACATAAATTCTTATCTTAAATCATTAAAATAATTATTGCTTATTCAAAAGTCAAATATCGTGTTTGCTAAAGAAACTTATTTTAAACTATTCAATAGGTTTTTTTTAAATTGGTTAAAGGTTGTTTATTGAAGGTCTAAGATGGTGGCATTTTAATAATAATTATATGTTGTATTCTTTGCATCATCTAATCTGTGTATTATTACTAACAGTTGACTGTATTGGGAAAGGTTAAATAAAGTTTGAATTTTTCTAAAGGCATTCAAAATTTAATATTAGATGTTGGAAATAGTCCAGTATATAACTGTGATTATAGATGACTTTCTAATTTCTCTTCCATAATCTTTTAAAAATAATATTATAATATATCTTGTACATATAATAAAATTCTAGAATAAAATGATTTAATGAAATTTTAAAACAACCATAAAAATATATTAGTTTAGATTAAGTATCATATTTCACATTATTAATAATGATTTTCATTACCAAAGTCAATTGTAAGTTAATAAAATAATCTAATTAATTATTCCAAATAATATTTAAACTACAACTTGCCTTAGATTCACTCTTCTTAAAAATATATATTCTTATCCTTAAAAAATCATAACATCATGGAATATTATTTTGGATATCATAAATAATTTCATTATATGAAAATGTTAAAACTACATAAAGAAAAAATTCTGAGAAACTACAATATAAGTAAATATTAAGTATCTAAATGACTATTTCTTTTTCTTTTCAAAATTCTAAAAAAGAGAATAAATTTTAATAAAATAATGATTACTTACAATTTTTGTCCTTGGTTATGAATTATGAGTTTTATTTATATGTTATATAAATGTTTATAGCATCTAAATTTGGTATAGCTTCAGATGATTTATAAAATAGTAATATAAACAATTGTCTTTAAACATAAAAAATAATTTTTTAATTTGTTGACAATATTTAATTTTTTGCTTTACTGTTTTTTGGGGGAAACTCTTGTGACAAATATAAGTTCACTATTACTAATTTTTAGTTGAGACTTCGTGCAATATTGGTAAAACCTTTATTTTTAGAAATTGAAAAATTTTATGTTGCAGATTTATTCATATCTTAAATTAAATTTATTAAAAATATGTTTTACTAGTAGAATCAAAAATATATTGCAGACCACTTATCAAAGTAGGGATTTTTCAGCTTCCAAATGGATTTGTCCATTGAGTCTGTTTAAAGCAAACAACATTTTGTTCATTTAATTTTACAAATTTGCCACTTCATCTTAAATATATATTTGGAAATAACTTTCTTCTTTTTTTATATTTTCCTGAAGGCAGATAATATGCTGACATGTATCCACTAACTCTAATTTATTAACTCTCTCACATATTAATTAAACAAAGGAGTCTTTTCTTAAATAGTTTTTGGCAGGCTTTTATATTAATTAAGCTGAAAAATAATCTATTTATATAGAGCTAACTATGTATATAATATAAACAAGATACCAAACCTCTAGTCATGTGCTTTTATGAATTTATGTGCACTCACCTGTGAGAATTAGTTTAAAATGCATAAGCAGACCACTTATAGTTAGAGTTTACCTTTACTCACTGTGCTGAAATCAGGGTTTTAACTTATTGTGTGCCTGAATTATAATTTAATAAATGAATTGTACAAATCTATTCATTCTGTTGCAGGAGAGAGATAGAATTTCATTTTTAACCACCTGTGATTAGCAGGAAGTAGTGAATATTGAATTTTACTATAATAAATAGTCTATTTGTATAGCACTGACTATGTATGTAATAAGCTTTTTGAATTAATGCTCATGGGCGAGTACACATAAATTTGTAAAAGCACATTATCTGAAGTTTATAAACAAAGCAAAACGCTCCATACAGTAGTGCCACCCTGTGCCAACCAGAGTAATCAATGAATGCCAGAAGGCTTGTGCATAAAATCCCTCTCTAATGCCTACTCATCCAATATCCCCAGACTAGTTTCTGGCTTGTGGTCAACCGTCAGTGAGGAGCTTTGGATCTGAGAGATCGATGCAGTGCTCTCAGATCCAAAGCTCCTCACTGACGATGACCACAAGCCAGAAACTAGTCTGGGGATATTGGATGAGTAGGCTTGTGGTCATTGTCAGTGAGGAGCTCTGGATCTGACAGAACTGCATTGATCTAGATGCAGTGCTCTCAGATCCAAAGCTCCTCACTGACGATGACCACAAGCCAGAAACTAGTCTGGGGATATTGGATGAGTAGGCATTAGAGAGGGATTTTATGCACAAGCCTTCTGGCATTCATTGATTACTCTGGTTGGCACAGGGTGGCACTACTGTATGGAGAGTTTTGCTTTGTTTATAAACAATTATGTGCTAGTATAAGAAATGGTAATCATGTGATATCTGAAGTTTGTTATCTTTTTTATGTTAATTTATGTGGTAAAACATTTGAAAAGCCTTATTAACTAATAAAGAATATATAATAAAAAAATTATATAGTTTTATTATTGAAAGCTTTAATAGTAATATATTTATTTACCTTTCATTTTGAAAGCTAAAGCACTTTTGTTATAAATTTTTAACGTGTTAAACTAACAAAAAATATATTTTATTTCCAATCTTGTTAAATCCTGACTTTTAAAACATTTTTCAAATATCATTTAAATAAAAAATAAAAGTCTGAAATTCAGAAATGACTAAAATGTCTTTGTCTTTATATCTTATTTTTATTAACTAATAAAAACCAATGACTTTTTTTATTCTTTTTTGAATAATTGTAATATTCAAATAAATTTTCTGGGCATTCATACGGAAAAGGTAGTTTTTATCATTTAAACTTAGCTTTTATTAATGCTTAGCATACTTTCGATATGTAAAAGATCATAATCATAACATTATTACTTCAACATTTATTTGAATATTATAACTTTAAAAATGCAAAATATATAAGTAATTTAAAATATTAAAAAAAAATTGTGTAATAAAAATTATTTAAGTAACTATGAGATTTTATTTATTGTCTTCAAAAATGAATTAAATGTCATTTATTAAATAAATAAACATCACATGATCATCATTTCTTATGCTTGCTTATAATTGTTATTAAAACAGGCAAAACTCTCCATACGTATTGCCACTCAGTGCAAGCCAGAGTAATCAATGGATGCCAGAAGGCTTGTGCATAAAATCCTCATCCAAGGCTCCTCACTGATGAAGGTCACAAGTCAGAAATTAGTCTGGGATATTGGATGAGTAGGCACTAGATATGGATTTTATGCACAAGCCTTCTGGCATCCATTGATTGGCCTGACTTGCACTGAGTGGCAATAAGTATGGAGGTTTTTGCCTGTTTTAATTAAATAAATATTAAAAGATTTACGCATTCAATCAATGTTTGAGCTTATTTATGTTCAAACAATGGATATAGATAAATAAAATAGTTTACTGACTGCTTCATCCTAAGCAATTCTGTCTATTCAATCCATTGCTGTATCTGTTCTTTATTTATGGTAAACAATATGAAATACCATAAACTAACAATGTCAATACATATATAATAATTGTTTAAATAAATATACTAAATTTTTTATCATCACTTGAGACATTCAAATATGTAGTTGTCAATGAATATATATATAAAAGACCTATTTTGCAGGTTCATCCGTGTTAAAAAATTTAAATATTAATATATCGACGTTTCAACTTGTTCACACAAGTCATCCATTGGATGATAAAAGGTAGAAAGACAGTTGTAGATGCGCTACAATCACTGATTTGAAAAAACGTTAAAATTCCACCAATAGCAAAAATGTTAAATTTAAGAATGTTTTTTAAAAAAATCTTTCCAAATAGGAGGAAGTTTGCATGTATCATCTCACTTATTGATATAATCTGGCCTTTTAAGTATCTCAATGGCTCTTCTAATTTTGCACTGGTAGAGATTATCACATCTGGATGTGATCCTGGTACTAGAAAAATCAATTTTATGACCTGAATCTATAGTATGGAGTGAGAGTGCTGATGATGATGAGTGTTTTTAACTGCATTAGCATGCTCATCTCTCCTAACACTGATGTGACAATTACTCATACCTATGTAAGAAGCGTTACAATTTTCACATGGGATTTGATAAACACCATGAGATTCAAGAGGGATTGAATCCTTAGGGGTGGTTATTATATTGCTGATCTTATGATGAGTAGAAAATGATGTATCTATATTATAGCATTTATATATATAAGTATGTGAGTTCCGTATTAAATTATTTTCTGAAAAGCAGAAATTGATAACTAGACAATAGGATAATCATATCAAGTCATAACACATGATTATATGTCACTGCTTTCCATCCTCTTAACATTAAATTATTCTAGCATCTCAATATTAAAAAAATATTATAAACTTTTAATGAGTCATTTATATATATATATATAATTATAATATTTTTTAACAACTATAGTTGTTTAAATGTTTTTAAATATGTGGAAATTTCTGTTATTTTTATTTTAGAAAAATCATAGTCAAATGATAATAGACAGTGACCAATGAAAATTGTATACTGTTAATGTTTTTGGCATTCAAAAGGGGATTTTTCTTCCAAATGCAGCTCTAGTTTTTATATAGAGACAAAGATTTAATGGAGGAATCCCCTTTTGAATGCAAACAGCATTTACAATCATCGTCTTTTATCATCTGACTGTGATTTTTCTAAAATATAACAGAAATTTCCACATATTTAAAAATATTTAAACAATTTCATCTGTTAAAAAATTATTAAAATTATAACATTTAACTGTGGTGGAAAGTCTATTGTACATTGAGGAAAATAGAAAAATTAGTGAGCTTTATTTCCTTAAACATGTATATATTTATTATAACTAGAGCTGCATTTAGAGTAGAAATTCCTTTTGAATGCAAAATCATTAACAGTAAACAATTCTCATTGGTCACCGTCTATTATCATCTTACTGAGATTTTTCTAAAATAAAAATAATAGAAATTTCCACAATATATATATATATAATAATTAATAAAATAAGACACAAATTATACAACTTGCTTTTAAGCTTGTGCTAAAATGTTCACTAGATGATGCTTACCACTAACTTCAAAACAAGCTTTAATTATAAGTACCAAAAGAGAAAGAATTCAAAATCTCTATCGAAAAATATTCATCTCCAGACCAATTGGTTTCAAGCTTATGGCTCACCTCAGTGTCTGAAAAATTCAAGTTTTCAAACTGATAGTAACATATTAAATAAGTGCTGGTGGCTGAGTTGGAGTTTTAGATCTAGTGTCTGAAATCCTAACTTTTCACTGAGGTGAGCCATAATCTTGAAACCAATTGGACTGGAAATGAGGATTTTCTGATAGAGATTTTGAATTCTTTCTCTGTTGGCACTTATAATTAAAGCTTGTTTTGGAGCTATTGGTAAGCTCCATCTAGTGAACATATATATATATCAATATTTAAATTTTTTTAACATGAATGAACCTGCAAAATATGTCTTTTATATATATATATTGTTTCAAAGGTTTTCACAATACAATTAAAACAAATTTTGGACAAGTATGTAGATTAATATGAATGATGGAGAGAATTTTTCATGGTCAGAAGAAAAGATATCTTTTAAAAATTGTTATCCACAATAGGCTTTAAACACATAATTACTGAGAAGGTTGTTGAATGTGATTTCATAAAATATCGACTACCCACTTCTGTGAATTTTTCAATGACCATTGATTACAGTCTTTTTAACGATCTGTACCAAGTGGATTTATTTATTCTGATCATGAGAAGTTCTTTATCATTAAAAACTTACATATGGTTTTTATCAAATAATCTTTTAATTTCATTTATTTATGTGTAATTAGTAGATAAAAGTTTAATTGCAATGAGTGCCTGGAGCTCAAGTTTGATTAATGTTTGTCAACACCTTTCAGTATCTGTCTTGTGATAGATCTTCTTCACACAAACAATCTATTAGATGATCTTTATAATAGCTTATGGTTCTATTGTTGCCTAGAATAGAAAATTTGAATTGGTATTTGCTTAACAGTATTAGTAGCACTTTAAATTTGACTAGTATTTTTCTATAATTACAGTTTTAAACATATTTAGCTATTCTATCATCTCAGTATATTTAGACAAATTTACCACATGGGTGAGCAGCTTTATATATATCTGCAATCACATATCTCTAAAATGTTCATCTGCCAAAAATGTAAGGGTGATAAATTCTCAGTCTTTAATTTTAGATATAATAATACTGAATATTGATCAATTTAACATAAATTACATATATGATCTAAAAATAACTTTTTAACATTGTTTGACCATATATCTGTTGAAGCTGTATGACTAATTTGCAAGTTTGATGATTTTCATATCTTTTCAATTGTTTCTGTTTTACATATCATTGTGTCATTTTTTTTTTTTTTTGTTAAAGCAATTTTTATCTCAAGAAATCTATTTGAAGAAATGGATTAATAAATATTATTTGAAAACAAAGATATAAAAATTAGTGAAATGTAATAGCAAAAACTCTTCTGCTATTATGGTGTTTTTAAAATTAGAAAAAAGGAAAACAAAAGCTCAATAATATCACT
This sequence comes from Epiperipatus broadwayi, assembly GCA_028023455.1. Taxonomy (NCBI): domain Eukaryota; kingdom Metazoa; phylum Onychophora; class Udeonychophora; order Euonychophora; family Peripatidae; genus Epiperipatus; species Epiperipatus broadwayi. Next base: position 502,757 of record JAQFVV010012789.1, read on the forward strand.
TAAGTGATCACTAAACTCAAGATGAAAGAAAGGAGAAGAAAAGAGAGTATAAAAATAGAAAGTTGTAATGAAATATAAGTAGAAAATTAATTATCAAATTGAAAACTTAAAATATTTACATAAAAATTTCCTTCCATTTCTCCTTATTTGCATTGCTGAATTATATATAATATAATACACCATATACACCTTAACAATGCAGTTTAACACATGATTTATTTCATCTCCTCTTGCCTACAGTTTCAACTGTCCAGCAGTCATCATCAGAGCTACAACATTTAAACATATACAATTAAAATATACCAATATATATATACATACATATAAATGGAAAAATAAAAAAACATTTCAAACACTTCAACTATTAGCTTAAATATGGATCTTTAATATCTCTACAATCTAAAACCTTATTATCCCACATTTATATTCAATTAACTTCTTTTATATAAAATTTTATTTTAGATTTTAACATTTATTTCTTCACATTATAATCATTTAAATTTTAAATTTGCCCTTTAATCTATTTCTTCTATTTATTTTTAGACTTATATGTATATTTGTATATGTGTATATATATATTGGTATGTGTATAGATAGGTATTAATTGTATATGTTTAAATGTTGTAGCTCTGATGATGACTACTGGGCAGTTGAAACTATAGGCAAGAGGAGATAAAATAAATATGTTAAACTGCATTGTAGAGTGTCAATTAAGGTGTATATGGTGTATTATATTATATTTAATATTTACATAACTGGTTATGTGGTAAATCAAAGAAATAAAAAAAAAAAAACTGACTGTGTTGGTTAAATTAGAATTAAGAAAAAAATTAGCAAAAATATTTAATTATGATATAGAAACTGGAATTTCTGTGGATATTACATAGATATTGTCAATGTAATGAATTTCATAATTACATAAATTACAAACTTTCCTGAATTAATTACTTTAATTTTAATATACTCTAAAGATGCAAATATTAATAATTTGCAAGTATAATAAAAACTATTATGTAAATTATATGCAAAAGATAGAGCTCATATATAAAGAAAATCCCTGGTCTAAAAATAAAATGTGCAGAAAGTAGTGCATGAAAAGTATGGGTCTAAGTAACCATAAAGAAAACATGGAGAGATTATGATCCATTTACTTTTAATAAAAGATTGTCAGCTAAAGTAAAATATTAAATTGCCAGAAGTGTAATTCTTCACAAAGCACATACACATATATAATCATAACAAGCACGTCTTTGTAATTAAAACACATAAAGTTGCTTAAAATATCCTGTGTACATGAGAAATGAAACACTTAGCTAGAAGATTAAGAATAAAGTATATTTAAGGAATTGCAAATTATTTCTTTATTCGTATTTATTAGTGTTCAATGAATTGTTTTGTTATTAAACTTATGTTAATTTATATAAAATTATTGATGCTTTCCAATTAGATACCAGTAATTAATACCTTTGATCTTCAGGACATAGCTGCAACATGAATAATTAAAAAATTGAAAGCAAATATATCAATGTTTTTGGTAAATGAATAGAGAAAAAAGTGAAGCTAGAAGAATAAGATGGAAAAAATAAGAAGAAAATAATTCAGAGAGAAAAGAAAAAGATTGATTACAAAATGGACAATTGCGAATGAAAGAAAAATACCTTCCTATAGAAAATAATGAGAATAAAACAACAATGTAGAAAATATCATATGATCAACAAAATGTCATAGATTTTTGCTTATATTGTCTGCTAGCTAATAGCAATTTCTTTTAATCTTATTACATTTATGCTATCTAGAATAAGCTTTTAGTATTAAATGCTAAATGATGGTGTTTAATAAATTCTTGTTTAATGCAAATATCTCCAGACTAGTTTCTAGTTTATGGCTTTCATCAGTGCTAATTCGGAATTTTTGAACAGTGCAATTGGACCTTTTAGATATATTAGATAGCAGAAAGTATAAGTAAAAAAAGATCAAGTGGTCAGAGAATAAAGATGACTAAGATTACCAAAAAACTGAAGTCACCATATTATATAGAAACTGAACGGATTTGATGTCTATATAACTATGTAAGCAAATGTTTTTGGGCTGGTAGCTTGATAGTAAAACAAAAAATGAAAGTTGAAGAAAAGGTACATCAGATCGAAAAGAACCCAAGTGCATTATTAAAATATCCAAAAGCTCACATTGATGAAAGCCATATGCTAAAAAACAGTCTGGGAATATTTGGATGGAATAATGCTAAATAAGAATTTATTAAGCACTGTCATGTGGGATCTAATGGTTACTAAAGCTTACACTAGAGTGTATAAATTTAGTGGAATTGATAGAAATTACTATTAATGTGGAAATTTTATGTTCTTGATTTTTTTTTTTTTTGTATGCAGTTAACTTGTATGTAACGTATTACTAAATTCACTTGATTCAGGTCCAAAAACTGTTTCGTACCCCCCTCCCCTTTCGGAGAAATTAACTTTTTTTTTCAATACATACAAAGTAATTATTACACTTCGACGTAACGCACCATGTCATTAAATTTGACCTCATTGTAATGCTTTATAATAAATAATTTATAAATTGCACAAATTTAAAAATGAAATTACATTATTACTACAGTATTTATAAATATTTCGCGCAGAAATAATTATTTACAAATACTTGTGAATGCGAATCAATTTTTATACGCTATTTTCTAATGGAAATTGATTATTTTATACTTATAAAGTATTTTTAATGTATACAAGGAAATATTTGTATATATATCATGGGAAAATATGTACTGTATGTAAGTTTTTAATTAAAAAAAAACAAAACTAGAATATTTCGAAGCAATTTAATTAGTAAATAGCGATAATAATCCTTTCGAATTTTTTCTACATAAGCGCCACCTAGAAAAGTCAAATAGCATTCTTTTGGCAGTTGTCTATTGATTCGATTTTAAACGTTTAAACATGTCCCAAGTACCGAAGTTTTATTATTTTAAAGGACGGGGGAAAGGCGAAACTATACGTTTATTATTTGCGGTTAATGATGCTAAGGTTAGTTTCTAAGTTGTTGGTCTTTTTATTTAAAATTTTATTAATAAAAACTTGATCCTCAATTTATTATAATGTTTTATTTTATCTAAGTTGATTTTTTTTTATTGTAATAGATCTTGTTGCAGTATATTTTAGTACATTTATAACATAAGTTGGTTGTAGAAGTTTGTAATTGTTTCTGTATTTTATGTATTTACAATACAAATATTTCTAATATTATTGTAAACGTAGTTATGTATTTTTTTTTTGCTAAAATCGGAATTTTTTTTTAAATGTCTTATAAAAACCTGGACGTTGTAGATATCTTCTGTAATCTCAATATGGAAGTGTTATCTTTTAGAAAATTGGGTTGGCTGCGGAAATGGTTGAAATTAAAATTAAATTAAAGTTCATTTATAATCTGATTTTCTCTTTTTTAATGCGTTTAAAGTATTTAATTGTTTATGGACTGCATCTTGATAGACTTAACATTTATTACATAAATTACAGTCGAAACCATTCATCAAACTTTATATCCAGTACTATATATAGTGTTGTTGAACCATTCTTTTATATTAGTGTCGCCTTAAAGAGAAAATATGGGAATTTTAAATGCTCCTTAAAAATGAGTATGTGTCAAGTATTTGTGTCTAGGGAACTCGAGGTAGTAAGATTGTTATATAATTTGTATGGTTGACAAACAAAGAAAATATTTTTAAATGATCTTTAAATTAATTAATATACTATCACATTATAAAAATTGTTTTTACTTATTGTTACCTTTAGTAGTAGTATAGGATTCCACAGAAATACTAGTTTAGTATATAAACTTGCACAATACAGAAGGGGTCAAAGATCTTTTTTTTTTTAAAAAAAAAAAACATTAAAAAATCCCTTTTTAAAATTTATACAGATTTAATTCATAATTGATTAGTTACAAAACTTTAAAAATCAAATCAAATAATACATTGATTGCAGTTATTTACTTAAAGATAGAAAAATATTTAATTACAAGGGCTTTATAAAATTACAATGGTAAGATGATAAGACCAATCATTACATTCTGCTTGCTGGGTGCATTGCTATAGAGTAGATTCTGTCTTATAAAATCGTATCTTGGATTGGAGATGTGGAATGAAGGAATAATAAAAAAGTATTATAGATACACTTAAACATGGTATTAATGGAGAAAGCAGATCATGTTTCTATTATAAAGACTATATCAAAAATACAATTTGGCTAAACTAGAATTAAACTAAGAGTTGAAGTCTTTCGGAAATAAATTTTTTTTTTTACAGAAATTAAAAGCGACATTGCTAGATATCAAACAGAGAACAATGGACTAGCTTGTGGATATATTTTTAGCTCACAAATTATTATTGTCTCTTTTTTTCTATTTTTTAATTGAAATGGCATTCTGTTTGCGAGTGTTTGCTGCTGATAATGCATTAATATATGATCAGCTAGAAGGTTTGTTGTAGAAATTATAGTGAAATCTGGATGGCCTACAGAATGGCATTGGCTGATTTTGATTTCTATGAAAAGCAAGGACTAGAAAAGTAAATATGCTTTTTCTTGTTTCAAGAGTCAATCTAGTCATAATTATTAGTGGACTAATTTTTAATAGTTCCTTGTGATTGGCTTATTTTAGCATGTAAAATACAAAACATTGCTTATCTAAATGTTTTTCAAATGCCTTTCTTTGTAAAAATTCTGTTGTTTAGACTGAGCACACAATTTAAAGAATGTGTAATTTATATTTATCAAATTATTGGATGTGATTTGATTATTTAGAATAGACATAACAATTACAAAAGGAAGGTCTTAACATCGATTAAAAATCTTGTAACATTCATATCGGAGCATTGTAAAGCATTTGAATTTCCATTTTTAATCAGATACTTCTACTTATCAATGATAAAGGGCAGTTATAAGCTGCAATATTTAATTTTATGAAAATGTCTGATGAATTTACTCAGGGGTTCATATGATTTTTGGAGACATTACATTCTGGACAATAAAGTAGCCAGCTGAGAATGATCAAATAATGGCTGAGTTTATATTTAGGAATATATCTTTTTTGATAGTGGAGTGGGATCACTAAGTCACTTCACCTGTGTCATGTGATACATGCTATGAATACTCATTAACAATTAAAATGAAAAAAAAAAGAATTGAAAAGTTATCTACTTAGATTTTGATAAATAACAGTCTTGTATAAATAAATTATTTTACTAACTCAATTGTTGCAAAATTGGAGCTGCTTATATCCTAATGACAGATTGAGCATTAAAAAAATGTCATTGATTTTAAAACTGTTTTTAATGTTTGTATTTGGATATTTACCTTTGATGATATGAGCTATGCATAATGACTACTAGGAGTTTACAAATCTCATCCTTTAGTCTTCAATGTAAGATGGACAAATTGCATTTACAAAAAATAAATTGCTAGAGTTTTCAGCTTTTATGAAAATCTCTTAACTGTGAATATGTAATATTTGAAATACAAGTACACTCTTTTTTTATATGTATATTTGGAGTCTAGATTCAAGCTCCCTTTTGCGATCCACTCTACCTCATACAACAAATATATTTGACCACATGCATGTGAAAAAAATAAATGATCTCCAGTATATGTATTTCATGCTGAACCAGCACTCATCAGTTGGTCCAGATCATCATCTCCCACACATATATACAATCATTGCTCAGTTTATATTAAGATAACAAGTCTTCAAACTTTAATGGAATGTCTTCAATCTACTCCAACTCTTCATTCATCCACACCATTGAAAAGCTAACAATAAAAATGTCCAAATCCCTTGTTGATGCCAATATTATAGTCGTGCCCATGTTGATGTTAAGTGATTCTGACCCCTCATGTGTAGGACCTTATCCATTTAAATACACAGAAGAGGAATGGTCAGGATGCAGGCTGAATTTGTAATATTTGAAATACAAATATACTTTTATATATATATATTTGGAGTTTAGATGTAATATAGGGGATTTGAATACAGACTTTCAATCTCCCTTCAGCAATACATTCTATCTCATACAACTGTTACAGCTGACCACATACATGTGAAAAAGATAAATGATCTCCAATATATGTATTTCATGCTGAGCCAGCACTCATCAGTTAGTCCTGATTATCATTTTCCACCCATATATACAGACAGTGCTCGGTTTATATTAAGGTGACAAATCTTCAAACTTTAATGGAGTTGCTTCAATCTACTCCACCCTCCAACTCTTCATCAATCCATATCACTGAAAATCTGATAAGAATGTCCAAATCCCTTGTTGATGCCAATATTATAATCATGCCCATGTTAATCTTAAGTCATTCTGACACTTCATGTATAGGACATTATTCATTTAAAAGTACACAGAAGAGGAATGGGCAGAATACAGGCTGAATTTGTAATATAAGTATACTTTTTTCATATATATATACTTGGAGTCTAGGGATTTGAATATGACAAGTTCCCTTCAGCAATTTCACTGTATCTCATACATTTGATAAATGACTACATACATGTGAAAAAGATATGATTTTCAATATGCGTATTTCATGCTGAACCAGCATTCATCAGTTAGTTGGTCCCGATCATCATCCTCCACACATATACAATCAGTTTTTGGTTTATATTAAGATAGCAAATCTTTAAACTTTAATGGAATGGCTTTAATCTACTCCAGCCTCCAACTTTCATCCATCCATACCACTGAAAATCTGATGATGGAATGCCTAAATTTCTTGTTGATGCCAATATTATGCCAGTATATGTAAATGGTTAAGATCCTATATATGAGGGTTAGAATGACTTAAGATCAACATTGGCATGACTAATATTGGCATCAACAAATGATTACACATTCCATCAGATTTTCATTGACATTGATGGATGAAGAATTGGAGGGTGGAGTAGTGAAGCAATTTCATTAATGTTTGAAGATTTGCTATCTTAATATAAACCGATCCCTGGTTGCATATCTGTGTGGGAGATGATCTGAACCAAATGATAAGTGCTGGTTCAGCATGAAATATGTATATTGGAGATCATTTATCTTTTTCACATATATGTGGGTATCTCGGTTATATAAGAGAGGGTGGATCACTGAAGGGAACTGGAAAGTCTGTGTTTAAGTCCCCTATATTATATCTAGACTCAACTATTTAAATAAAAAAAGTATACTTGTATTTCAAATATTACAAATTCAGCCTATATCTTGCCCATTCCTCTTCTATGTATTTAATTGGATAAGGTCTTGTACATAAGGGGTCAGAATAACTTGTCAACATAGGCATGACTACAATATTATATCTAGACTCAACTATATAAATAAAAAAAGTATACTTGTATTTCAAATATTACAAATTCAGCAGCCTATATCTTGCCCATTCCTCTTCTATGTATTTAATTGGATAAGGTCTTATACATAAGGGGTCAGAATGACTTGTCAACATAGGCATGACTACATTATTGGCAAGGCATTAACAAGGAATTTGGGTGTTCCATCATCAGATTTTCAGTTGTACAGTTCAAGATTTCCCAAACTTTTTCCAGTTGCTGACCCCTTTACCAAAAACTTTCAAAACTGTTGACTCCCTAGTCATTTACTTTACTTAATGTACAGTACTTAATATTAAATTTACCACTAGATTCCAAACTTTTCATTTTAATCACGTTTATTTAATGATTGAAAAAAATAAAAGGACTGCGGAATATGGCATTATCTTGTGCAACATTTAATTTCGAAACCTATACTAACGAAAATTAAAGCAAAAAAATACGAGCAGAGTTTTTTTTAATATTTGACATTTATGAAATAAATATGTAAGTTCAAAATAAGTACAAATATTGAAATCACTTTATTAAACATAAAAATGTAGTGAAAAAATCATATTCAGACAGAATTAAACATCATCAAAATTCCACAATGAAAGATTTTAATCAGAATTATAAAAATAAGAATACCAAATGAATTTAATGAGATGGGTGAACCTGGTGATCTGGCAACAGTTTATCTATGTCTGTTTTTAAATTCGTGAGTTGCATTCTCATATGTCTGGTTTTAAACTCATGGGTTGCATTCTCAAATCTCCATGTTTATTCATATGCATTTGCTGTCTGTTCTGAGGTTTAAAGCCTCTTTACCTGATATTATGATGGAAATACCAGCAAATACTTTTGTATAACAGTTCGTAGAGCTGGGTACAGAAGTGGAATATCTTGTTGCAGCCAAAACTTTTGATAATCCTGTTTGAATTGTACCTTGAGATCCTCATTCATGCTGATAGTTATCAGCTCATCTTGCAAATTTAGATTGGTTTTGCATTAATAGTGTATAGGTTTATTATCCACTCCATTATTTCCAATGATAGAATATCTTCGAACCTAGTTTTGAAATTTAAGTGAAGAGCTTCCAAGTGGTTGACATACTGCAAGATGTTTTCTTCTTGGATTATGCCCATCTTAAATAAGTTGGGGAACTGGAAAAACTCAGATCTTGCAATATTTTGCTTGAATAAAAAATTAATCAATCTTGTAACAAAAGCTGATATGACCGATTTTGCTTTGATGAGATTCGAATTGTCTCCTTGCAGTTGTAAATTAACATTATTAAATTTTCCAAATAAGTGGGTTAAATAAGCAATATCTGTTTTACTGTTAAGTAAATTTTCTTTCAAATTGGAATCCTTGTCTTCCAAAAACTATAACAAATTGAAAAAATGCACAAAATCTTTCCAAACGTAAACCTTTTGAAAGCCAGCGGACTTCAGAATGGAAAACCAATCTATAGAAATCTTTATCGCTTTCCTCATATAATTGAGCCAATAATCTAGTGTTCAAAGCATTACTTCAAATTTTATTCATAATTGCTATAACAAACTGAAGCGAATAATGCAATTTTTCTCTAAAGTTTTTGGCTATTAAATGTTGCACATGGATTACACAATGAACTGCAAGCACTTCAGGTACATGTTGTTTATGTAACTTATGAAACCATGATAACAATCGACCATAGCTGGTGCTCCATTTGTAGCAACACGTTGCTTTTCCCTGAAAAATAGCTCCATTAAATTAAAAATCAATTCACCTCTGCTATCAATTTCTAAAGTTCTAGGAAAAAGCAGCTCTTCGTGCCCTTCCTGATCTTGAATAAAATGAATATATGCCAGCAACAAAGTTTCATTACTGGGTAATGTTGACTCATCCAATTGCAGTAAAAAACCGTTTTTTTATAAATGATTACTCAGTTTTCCACATCGTGACTCATTTCGTCAATATATTTTTGAACTATGTTATTTCTCAAAGGAATCCTTTTTATAACATCTTGTGCAGGTTTATGGAATACAGTATTCATTACTTCCCCAATGGCCAGGCTCGCCAAACCATGATAAATAGGGATATGTTGTACGATGACCTTAATCCATCATCATTTTGCTTTGATGATGAAACAAACATTTTCTGTTGTAGTTCTCTTCAGAATTTTATATTTAAGTGATTGAAAGTATGACAAATCTTTTTTTTTTTTGTCAGGGTGAATTCTGTTCAAGTGATCTGCTAGGTTTGATGATTTCATAGCATTGTTAGACTTTTTCGCAGATGAAGCACATTTATAAATGTTTGATAATGACAGGACAAATCCTAGTTTCAAATAGTCCAAGTTGGGCTGTCTGCATTTCTTTTTTGGTTTAGTCATATTATTATCATGAGAAATAAAAAACTTTTATTAACAAACAATTTCCAAAGCACCTGTAATAAAACAAAACAAAACAATAAAGTTTGCACTTACTTGAAACAGAAGATTTTTATTCAAACTCAAATAAATAAACTGTGCCCTCAGATTTTCTTTTTCGTATTACTGCTCCTCAATAATTCCATTCAAAGTTCAAATCACAAATAAGTATATGTCACATCAAACAAACCAATTTATAATGTTTATGAAAGTATGACCATACAAGATTGATTGATTCTGCTAATATAGAATATTATCTCATCCTATCATGAGCAAGTGTGGACATGCAGTGGTTTTTCATGTCCGCACTTGCTTTGATACATTCAATAAGACAATGCACAGACATGTTGTGTGCTACATGTATTTTTATGCATTCTTATGTGTGACTTTTAATTAATGACACATTTTTTCTTTTCATTCGCAAATTTGGTATGTAATGTGTTTTTATCAAAAAAGTAGATTTTTTATTATTATTATTTTACTTCTTAATTAGGTACCTATTGGGATCATAGATATTTTGAAGTAACAAACAGCAGTAGTAAAGGGATCTCTTTTTGCTGTCGTCGACCCCTAAATTTTTTTATTGAAACTATCAACCCCTAAAAAGTTCAAATTGACTCTAGGGAATCAATGTCAACCACTTTGGGAACTCTTAGTATAGATGGATGAAGAGTTGGGATGGTGGATTACATTGAAGCTATTCCATTAAAGTTTGAATATTTGCTATCTTAATATAAACCGAGCCTTGATTCTATATATGTGTGGGAGATGATGATCTGGACCTACTGATGAGTGATGGTTCAGCATGAAATACATATATTGGAAATCATTTATCTTTCTCACATGTATGTGGTCAGGTGTATTGGTAGTATGAGATAGAGTGGGTTGCTAAAGGGAACTTGACAGCTGTGTTGTATCCCCTATATTACATCTAGACTCCAAGTATATAAATATAACATATTTATATTTCAAATATTATGAATTCAGCCTGTATCCTGTCCATCCCTCTTCTGTGTATTTAAATGGGATAAGGTCATTTTATGAGGGGTCAGCATCAACAAGGAATTTGATGTTGCATCTTCAGATTTTCAATCATGTGGATGGATGAAGAATTAGAGGTTGGTGTAGATTGAAACTATTCCATTAAAGTTTATAGATTTTCTATCTTAATATAAACTGAGCACTGATTGGGTATATGTGTGAGAGATGATCTGGATAAACTGATGAGTGCTGGTTTAGCATGAAATATGTATATTGGAGATCATTTATCTTTTTCACCTGTATGTAATCAGATGTAATGGTTGTATGTGATAGAGAGGATCACTGAAGGGAGCTTGAAAGTATGTGTATTTATTTATTTCTCTCTTTCTCTTTAAATTGAAAGCCCTGCACTTTAGATTTTTATGACCCCCTCCCACTTGTTTGTCCCTTGGCTATAGTCCCACCAGTTTATAAGATTAAAATTGACTTCAACATGAATGTGCTTTTAAAGTTTTATACATTATGTCTTGGTATCTGTCTCAGTTGCCCCTGGGCTAAGCACCATTAGCCCATAAGATTAAAATTGATCTTAACATATGCCCAATTTAATTTTTATGGAAATTGCATAAAATCATTGTAATGAAAAGGGGGCAGCATCATGAAAAATGTTGAAAAATACTGATTTACTAAAAAAAAAAAAATTGATTGAAAAATCTGAAAATCTTGTCATGTTAAGGAAAATGGAGGATAAGAAAAACAAAGAATAGCAAAAACAGCAAAAAATTAAGACTTAGAAGAAATTAAAAATTTTTAAGTGACCAGATATAATAAAAAATACCTAAAAAAGGATGATTGGACCTCCCCTATTTCTTCTGTATGAGAATCATTCCTTTTAAATTTGGAAGCTACATAAAATAATATGAAAATATGGTGTAATGATTGCTTGTTTTCTGAAATTGGTGATCAAAGATGATTGGGAATAGATATTTCATATTGATATTGAATGGTATAGCCATACGTAGTTCCTTCTTTTCTTTCATGATAACAAAACCACAGATTATTCAGTTAAAACATTGCCAGTCATTCAATAACTGATAAAGTCATCCCAATTTTTAGGATATTCATGAGAGAGTAAAAAAAGATGATACTTGTCTGAAATTAGGATATTGTAATCACATTATTTATGTACCACTTTTAAATTGTTGCCCTACAAGTAAAGAAACTTGTGTGTATTGATGATTTTGTCTTAATAATATTTCAATAGAAATCATTGCTCCATATAAAGAAAATGATATGTGAATTTTGGTTTTACATTGATCATTATATTGCAGTCAGCTGTCTTAAAGAATGTGGAAAAAATTTGAATTTTTGATTTATCAAAATGAAAGGCAACATATAGTTGTTTCTCAAGAAGACTCTTCATTTCATTAAAAAAGTGTATTTCATCATCATTTTTTTCATATTTTTATTGGCTATTGTTTACTATTATTTTTTAATGAAATCTGGAAAAATTTAAAAATATGAATATATGGAAAATGATGGAAGGAATGATTGATGTTTTCATCAGGTTATCAGCTTGTGCATTGTAGCACAGCAGTAGAGTGTAGAGTGAAGAAGTAAATTGTATTTATATATTGGACTATTTCCATCATCTGATATTAACTATTGAATGTGTTTAGAAAAATTTAACTTTTATTTAAATTTTCCAATTACATTCAACTGTTAGTAATAGCACACAGATTACTATATGTACAATGTTTCAAGGGATATTCTCCTCTCTTCTCCAGATATTGCTGGCCTGACCAATGACAGTATTATTATAGGAATTGAATCTGGATCTTTAGATTCTTGAATATTGAATTTTAAGGTAATGCTCCAACCAACTGAGTCATCTTGCCAAAGTCAACGGTCAATAGAAATTTCATGTACTTATCTATGAGGTTCCTCCTGATTTCTTTACTTTTTCCTAAGAGCAAGGTTGATTAATGGTTTCTATCTATTATGTATAATCACATTAAGTTGATTTATGGAGTTATTTGCCATTGTCATGTAAGCAGCTTCTTTAAATTTTTTCTTTGTACCTTTTCCTCTTTATCCATTATTTTTGTATGTCCCCAATTGGATATATGTTCATTGGTACATACATGGTTTGCTACCTTATTTACATGTTTTCTCTATTCTAATCATCAGTTTGTGTTCCTTAAATTGCTTTTCAATGGAATGGATCTCTTCAATATACATTCTTCCATATTCATATTCCTCATAGTGTGGTTTGTATGGTTCTTCTGATGTTATACTGATTGCAGATTTTTTTTAAATTTGTCTGCTGTTTTTGGAATATATGGATACACTATTGTACCAATAATTTTATTTTAATAGTTCTTTTTGTTGTCTATTTAATGTTTTCTTAATGACAGCCAATTGATAATCATTTTTCATAAGAGTTTGTTCTATATAGCTTTTCTTTTTTTAAAACACTGGTTTCCAAACAAACTTTGCTCTGTTCCATATTGATAGTATAAGTCCATGTTTTATATTAATGGTGTGATTGAATGTATATGTTAAGTATTTTCCTGTATGTGTGGATTGTCTGTAAATGGTAGTTTTGATTTTGCTATGAGGAAGTCTTGCACAAAAACATTCTAAGAATGGCAATTTTTGTTCTTGTTTTGACTCTTGAAGGGGATATGTTGTTGATATGTTTATAGAAAATTTGTAGTAGTGCTCCATGAGGTCTATATGGAACAAACTCTTATGAAAAATGATTATCCATGAGCTGTCATTAAGAAAACCTTAAATAGACAACAAAAAGAAGTATCAAAAGAAAAAAACAATTACTGATATTGCAGTGCATTCATACATTTCAAAAATAGAAGACAAATTAAGGAAAATCTGTAATCTTTCCAGAACCATATCACACTACAAGGAATTCTAACATCTACAAAGTCTAAACTTCAAATGCTGAAAAACAAAAACTGCATGTGAATGTGGAAGAATGTATATTGGTGAGACCAGTCACCCCATTGAAAAGTGATTGCAAGAACATGAACTGATGATTATAAGAGAGAAAACAGATGTGTCTAACATAGCAAACCACATATGTGCAATGAATATATGTTTACTTGGGCACACACAAAAACATTGAATAGAGAGGAAAAAGTACAAAGAAGAAAATTTGAAGAAGCTGCTCAAATGACAATGGTGAATAACGACGTAAGTCAACCTAGTGTGATTATACTTAATGTATGGAAACCACTAATCACTCTTGCTCTTAGGAAATAGTGAAAAAATCAGGAAGAAACACATAGAAAAATATATGAAATTTCCACAGACAGTTTGTGTTGGTAAGATGGCTCAGTTGGTTAGAGAGTTACCTTAAAATTCAATATTCAAAAATCTAAGGGTTCAGGTTCGATTCTCACACTAGTACTATCACTGGTCAGGCCAGCAACATCTTAAAAAGAGAGGAGAATAATACAACTCAAAATGTTGTGCATATACTAACCTTTGTGCTATTTATTACTAACAGTTGAACGTTCAGTATTTTTATAGTCCAATATATAAATATAATTAAAAATACCATCCTCACAAAATCTTTAGCAAAAACATGAAGAAACAAATATTTCTAAATTGATTTTCAGCCAAATAAAATTGAGGGAAATGTTCAATTTGATTACTTGAATCAAATATGTCATAGTAAATCGGTGAACACATCAATATTTGATCCTTTCAGTATACTACAGTATAAACAAAAAAGTCTACACTTATTTTAGCATAATGTAAAATTGAGTAATCGCTGATTTAAAAATGATAGTACAATTTAATTCTTATCGCTGAAACGGTTTTTATTTTTGCTTTTACGAAGGAGAACATGGGATCCAAAGCTGAAACTAATATAGTTATGCTCCTGTCATCAAACCTTTAACATCTTTTTTACCATCAAGCTAATAGGCTCAAATTCAAATATAGAACTAGGATAACCTGTTTATATAGTTACATAAATCTGACATTAAGTTAGTAACTGTTGAATAGTTTTAATTCCAGTTAAGTTAAAGGCATTTTTTCCATTCCTTGATTGAGAATATCACAAACTGTTTTTCCCATAACTCTAATGACATCTATTAATAAACTTGAATAATTGATGATCATTAGAGTAGTCAGATTTGTGTAATTATGTAAGCATGTTGAATTAAGTTCAAAATCTTAAGAGTTTTTTGAATTTGAGGCTAAGGCTATTAGCTTGATAGTTAAAAAAAGGGATTAAAGATAACTTCAGTGCATAACTGTTGACTACTAATTACTCATTCTTAAAAGTCAGAAAAGGACTAAGCATATGTATATTTGTATGATAGTAAGTAAGCAAAGAATAGAATTTAACCTCTTTATTTATGGTATTATTAGACTATTTACATTTATTGTTGTTTCCTTTTTTGCTGTTTCATTTTATCAAACTCTTTACTTATTTTATAGTCTTCAGTGACTTTGTTATAAGACTACATTGTTATGAGTTTCTCATGCCACAATTTTCTTCTCTGTCCTGTAGCAATAGAATTGAATTTTCAAGTTTTTTATCAGCATAATTTTCATCTGCAAGTCCATTTTATTCCAGCTAAACACCAATATAAACAAACATCTTCTCATGCATGTATTTTGCAAGCAACCTTTGCTCATCAGATGAGCTAAAGGTATTAAACACCTGAAACTCCATATCTGTATTGTCCTATTTATTTCATTTGCAAATGTTAATGGGTAAATAATCATTGCACTGTAAAAATTGGAAAAATATTTCCAATTTTTACATTAAATATCTCTACAGTGTAATGATTTTTTTACCCTTCCACAAGTTATTAAAAGTGGAGATAATCAAATCTACTTGCTAGAGAGTCGTACAATAGATAAATATTGAACTATCAACATAAGCATCGAGATCCAGGTATTTAATGTCTCTAGCTCAGCTGATGAGTGAATGTTGCTCATGAAATGCATACTTGATGAGAGAGGATGATTCTGAGACTATTGCATTTGTGAATGGTTATGATGGAGTTTGAAATGAAGGACACATCCTTCAAAAAAATCTTAAGCAATCACATGCCCATTCTTTAATTCACACATGCCATTCTGATTTGAATATTTTCATATTTTTTGTATACAAACATATATGAATGATATACAAATCCCTCAGTATTGAGAAAATAATGATGAGCATAGGTTTAACAGACTTAAGTATAGCAGTCAGTAATGAATTACTTTGGAACTGGATTTAGAGCATAAATTAGCAAATAATTGCATGTTTGAGCAAAAAGTAAAATGATGGATATTTGATGTTTTGCTTATTTCAGTGACAACAATGCAGACAGTAATAATAAAGATAAATGTTTATTTTTTTATTTATTTAATATTGGTAAATAGTATGTAAAGATTTTGCTTGTTGGGAATGCTTTAAGGACTGAATGGAGGATAGAGTTCATCCTTAAAAACCTGTCAAGATTTGAAATTGTTTAGCTTTTCTTAGGAGGAGGAAATTTAATCAAGCAATTGTTTAGTTATTTATATTTTTTTTAAGGACAGACCATTGAATAATATAAGATTGCAGGGTATTGGATTCACTGTTAAGTCTAACTTTCTTAATTTCTATCCTTGATATTTCTAGTTATGTCACTGAAATCTAATGATATTAAAAAATGGTTTACACAATGGAACTGTACTCATTTTATCAATGCTTAAACTCCAACATTGAATTAATAAAAATCAGAGAAAGAAAGCAATAACTATATCAGTTATTGTTTTAATATTAAGGAGAAACTGATTTTTTTTTCTCATTTATTGAAGATTTTAATGCGAACATATTAACATGAACAGTCAACTATGACCCAAAGTTATTAAAAATAATGGTATTTGCTCTAAGAACTGTTATTAAATCTTTGCACAGTATATGGATTGTCTATCAAATATTTATTTAGGCAATAAAACCATTTTATAAGAATTTGGGCGTACCCACATTCAAAACAATGGACTGTTTTGGATTGTATTGTAATGAAAAGTTAGGATATAAAAGAAATCAACAGTACATGAGTGTTTAAAGGCACAGATTAATGAACAGATAATAGACTATTAGGCTTTGAAATTAAAATGTTTGATGATGTTAAAAAACTATTTAAAATATAGCAACTTACATTAGCGCAAAATTTCAACAGTTGCTGAACTTTATAATTGTCAATAGGGTTTTTATGATAGTTCTATTATTGTTAAAGAGTGTATTGTGAATAAATCTGTAAGGATAAAAATCCTGTCTGATCTTTTGTACTGAATGTATTGTTAAAAGGAATTATGGCATTCTTTGTTTGACTAAAATAATAAAATGACTGAGGAACTTGATAAGTAATATAAGGATTTAGATCAGGGGTCCCCAACCCTATGCCCGCAGGCACCATGGCACCCGCAGACCATTTTATGTGTGCCCGCCGCTATTCAAACGCGATAAAAAATTATTTATCTGATACTAATAAATTTAATTTTTAAAATTTCTTATAAATTATTGTATTATATTGTAATCAAATTGTAGGGCATAATATACTTTTACAGCGTAAAAATATAAACGTTAATTATATGTTAAAATTTTATTTTTAAAATAAATATTTTTTTGTACATTATGTGTATTATTAACAATATCCAACTATAAATTTACATTGAAAAAATAAATGGTGCCCACCACCTGATTGAAAAAATAAATGGTGCCCGCCACCTGATTGAAAAAATAAATGGTACCCACCACCTGGCCGGTATTATAGAATGTGCTCTTAAGTGCAAAAAGGTTGGGGACCCCTGATTTAGATGGAAGCTCTATGATTTATTTTAAAGAATACTTAGGGGGTTACAGTTGTAAAGAAGATACAGTCATTTGTTGACTAATATCACTTTGTTTTTTGAATTAAATAAATTAGAAACTTAATTTATTATTAATGATTTGTGTCTAAAGATTGATAACCCTGAAAAAAAACTATTTTTTACTAGTAAAATGGCACTTTAAGAAGTGGAGAGAGGATAACTAGTCAATCAGAAAGCACTTAATAATGATCAGCTATGTCAATCAAGCAGTCAGCAGATTGATGAAGTGTAAAGTGAGCTTGTAAATTAAGGCTGCTACTCATTTAATTTTTATTAAAAGATTTGGGAGTTTAATTAGCAATATTTCAGATAAAATGACACCCCAATACAGCTATAAAACTTTCTTTACATAAAAAAAAATACAGTATATACAAATGAGCAATGAAATTGCAAAAAAAAAAAATCATTAATTTAATCATAAGGGATTTAACACAGACTTTCAAGTTACTTTCAGCTATCCACTCTATCTCATACTATTGGTACACATGACCACTTGCACATGTGAAAAAAACAAATGATCTCCAATATACGTATTTCATGCTGAACCAAAACTCATCAGTTGGTCCAGATTATCATCTCCGACACATATACATAATTAGTGCTCAGTTTATATTACAATAGAAAATCTTCAAACTATAATGGACAGGCTTCATTCAACTCCACCCTCCAACTCTTCAGCTACCATACCATTGACATGTATCAGTTATATGAGATAGAGTGGATAGATAGCTGAAAGTAGCTTGAAAGTCTGTGGTCCAATCCCTTATAATTACATGTAAACTTCAAGTATATTAATTATACTCGTATTTAAATATATTAATCATTAATTTATATATATATCTAAAGTTCACAATTAGATTGTTGATTAAATAATACAGGTCATGACAGATAAACAGTATAATCTATAATGCTATTATAAACTGAACGTTGAAATTCATTTCAACTAACGATATGGCATCTATTTTTACATAAATATTGTTATACACAATATTCCTCTCCTGCTATCAGACTTTTTAAATTTGATGATAAAAAATAGTTTAATAACTATGAAGTTTTATCCTTATTGTCTAAAAGTGCTAAAATTTTAGATATTCATAAAATAAAAATAATAAAATTAAATAAAAAATTTTTTTCTTATTGAAATCAATAGTTTCTTAGAATGAAGGAATTCGACTATGATATTGGAAAATTGTGCAGAAAAAATTAATAATGCATTAAATGATAAAAATCTGAAGGATAGTTTTTAACATTTTTGTAAGGTTTTGCACAAACAATTAATTCATAATTAGAAAAATTGTAGAATAAGAGACACATTGCTCAGTTTATTCAAAAATTATTTAAACAATAGTTATGCTGTAAGTAAAATATCAGATACATTTGAATAATAAAAAAAGGAAAAAATATATATATATTCCTCAAGGTTCTGTATTTACTGCATTGTTGTTTCTTATTTCTATAAATAATTTGTGAAATATTAATGGTAAAAAATCTGTATTTCTTTATATTGATAATGTTGCTATTATGATTGTGAGTAACAAAGTATATATATAAATGAAGAGAAAATCAAACATGTAAATATGTTCTCAGATGAAATATAAAAATATTAACATACACTTACATTCATGTGCTATGATAATAAAAATATAAAAGAAGAGTAAGTAAAATACATCACACATCTTGGAATGATAATAGATGAAAAAATGTCTCGGAAACACCATACAATAATATTGAATAGAAAGGAAAAGGTACAAAGAAAAATATTCAAAGAAACTGCTCACATGACAATGGTGAATAACCCCATAAGTTTACCTAGTGTGACTATACATAATAAATACAACCATTAGTCAATTTTTATCTTAAGGAAAAAGTGGAGAAATCAGAAGGAACCTCATAGATAACTATATGAAATTTCTTCTGACTTTTGCATTTGGGCTTCTTTGGTTAGAGTGTCCTTAAAATTCAAGAATCTAAGGGCCCTAGTTGGATTTTCATGCTAGTACTGTCACTGATCAAGCCAGCAATACCTAAAGAAGATATATCTGTTTTATTACTAACAGTTGAATGTAATTGGAATATTTAAAGTGAATTTTTTCTAAAGACATTCAATACTTAATATTAAATGGTGGAAATAGTCATTGTTTTTGTTGATGTTATCATTAATTACTTTGTCTTATATTTAAAATCAAAAGAAATGGTAATCATTGAAATTATTTATCTGACAATCTTTCCTAAATAAAAGCACAACTAGAAATTAAAATAGGATAATAAAATTTTGGGTCACATATTTCACTTGTATAAATAATATAATAAAAAAGTTCCATGGTCTTAAAAACTGGAAGTCCATCATCCTGGGGAGGGTTTTTGGTTCCACAAATAATGAAATAGTAACTTGTAGCTTTAAGCTAACTGGGGACTATATAAGACTGATTTGAAATGGCATGACTTCTGGAATGACACATTGATTTTAAAAAGTTATATTTTTCAAGTCTTTTTATTAGCTTCATTACATAAATAACTATTAGCTCATTGAACTTTTGCCTTAACTAATATAATCATTGTCAAAGAAACTTTTTTTTTTTTAGTGAATCAAATAATATATTTATTATGCACTTTTATTTAACTTACTCTATTTTTTTTTTTTGTTCATATCCTGTCTGTGTATTATAAATCATTCACATGATAAATCATATAATAAATCATCTATGCTCTTTATTACTTCTTAAAGAAGATGAGAGAATACTGGAGCATTGTAAAACAGTAATAAAGAGCATAAATGATTTTATATTTTATTATATGGATTTGGCTATGCAGTAAGGAAGATATAGTTATTATAAATCATTATAGCAAAAGAAATGGTAAAAAAAATATTTTTAATTTTTGGGGGAATTTAGTAATCTTTATAGCACTGCCATCTAAAACAGTATTACTATAGAAAGAAAAAATTAATAGTAAATAAATTAAAGAGAAAAAAAATTTTAAAACAGAATACTATTCACTATTCTACTTAGTAAAATTACAATTTCTTAAACCAATGATAATTAAGCATAAATCTAAGATAATTTTGATTTTTTAAACAAAACCAACTTATCATTTTCTTCACTTACTTAGTTACAAACAATTTTGTCGGGAGATATCACATTATGTGTAAATTAAAAATTGTTGAAGCTTTATAATTTTGTTAATGTCATTATAGCATTATTGAATGTGGCATAATATGATTTACAAAATGGCTGACAAAATTAGAATGAAAAAGATGCCATCTTAATTTTATGAATTATGGGAAGATATTTGAGTCTTTAAATTAAACTAATTTTATTAATTGTTCTTAAGAGAACAAAAGGATTTATATTTGTTCAATAAATAAATGTATTTAAAAAGTTACTTTGCAATTAAAAAATATTTTAAATTTGTATTTTGTTCTTCAGTTTTAAAAAGTAAAACTAAAAAATAGAAAATAATATATATATAAATTTAAAGAAATGCTTTTATTCACATAAGTGTACTAAAAAGTAAAATATATATATATACAGTATTCTGTTCACATTATTTTTAATATTATGTGACCAAAATAAAAGTGTGAGACATTCATGTTCACAAACAGGCTAAGAATATTTCTAAGTATCAATATCTCATACTTTTATTTTGGTTACATAAAAAAAATTAAAATTATTTTTTTACTTTTTAGTACATTTATATGAATAAAAGTTTTTTTTTATTTTAAATTATATATTTTTTACTTTTAATAGCAATTCTAAAGAACAAATTCCTAATAATAGATTTAGATAGAATCTATATTAGACCATTATAATTTTGGCCCTAGAATATACTAATCAATAATCTGCCCAAGAATTTATGTCTATAATCATTGAAATCTTTCACATTTTAATTTCTGACTATAAAATAATTCATAAATGCCACTGTTTTAAGAGTAGATGCATCTCTTTTTTTATAAATATTTTTCTATCAAACAAAGTGGTTATAATAGTCAAATTGTATATTGGGAAAAATTTAGTAACAATAAATTGTACCATTCAAGTTCATAAAACCAATAATCTTTTAACCATGGTTTACTAATCCTACAAAGATAACCATATTTTAAAAAATAAAAGCAGTTTTTTTCTTTTCAATTTTTTTGAAGTAATATCAAAACACAAGTGTTGATAAAATGAAAACACATATAATTTAGCAATCTGTTGTTACAAAAAAATATATATATAACCATTCTATCCTTATAATTAAACTTCATTTTTATGTAAAAAAGATTTTATTAAGAGTAATTTTATCAGTGTTGAATATTGACAATTCTTTAGCTGTATGTGCTGATCTTTGTTCAGGTCTTAAAGAACCCATGTTGAATTCACTTATTTGACCTATTTCTACTCATTTGTATTATTTCCTTTAACTTTGTCAACATTATAAGAGACCATGTATGTATCAATGAACATATGTTCGATTGGGAAAATACAAAAATGTTGGATAGAGAAGAAAAGGTACAAAGAAGAAAATTTAAAGAAGCTGCTCACATGACAATGGCAAAAAATCCCATAAGCCAACCTAGTATGACTAGACATAATGTATGGAAACCATTAATCAACTTTGCTCTTAGGAAAACGTGGAGAAATCAGGAGGAACCTCATAGATAAGTATATGAAATTTCTACTGACTCTTGCCTTTGGCAGGATGGCTCAGTTGGTTAGAGTGTTACCTTAAAATTCAATAATCAATAATCTAATGACCCAGATTCGAATCCCATGCTAGTACTGTCACTGGTCAGGCCAGAAACACCTGAAGAAGAGGGGAGAATACTAACCTGTTTATATTACTAACAGTTAGTGCATATACTAACCTGTTTGCTGTGTTATTGCTAACAGTTGGTGCATATTCTAACTTGTGTTGTTGGTGCATATACTAATCTGTTTGCTGAGATATTACTAACAGTTGAATGTATTTGGAATATTTAAATAAAATTGAATTTTCTAAAGACATATTAGATGATGGAAATAGTCCAATATAAAAATACAACTAGAACAAACCTTCAGGAAAACATTATGAGAGTTAATATTATAACTTGTATTGTTTTATGTGTAATCTGCCAGACATTTCAACCTAGTCAGATTTTAAACTATCATTCTTTTATCTTCCCACATTTACAATGACTAGATAGATCCCTAAATAATCACTGCTCAAGAATATAGTCACATGTTGAGTGAAACAATTTCAGTCTCAAATCCAATTACAAGCAACTGTTCTTTATAACATTACAAATGTTTCCCAGTTTGCCAAATCTCGGTGTTTACTCGTTGCTTAGGATTTTGCATGTAATTAAAGGATGCAGATGAAGTTGTACAAATTCATATTACCATTACCATAAGTAATGCAAAAAAATACTCTGGCATGAGAAACTCATCTATACTAAACTGATTCAAGATAAAATTGAAATGAATCATAAGTTGAAAGATCTTAAATATGACTGAAAATACTGCTTGTTTAAGTAGTAATGTCTTATCCTTGATGAACCAAAGTTATATTCTATGAAATAGTTCTTGGTCAAGCTCTGATTATTTACAGTTAAATTTTATATCTGTAGATCATTCCACTACTGACAATTGTAGATCTGTAATTAAGCTTTTAGTGAACAGTACATATTTTTACCATTTTATTCAGTACAATTTAAGTAACCTACAATTGGTTAAGTTCTTAATGTTTTGGTAAATAGAAAAATAAATAAATACCTATACTAATTTTCAATTTTTTTTACACTTTTTGGAGGGAATGGTAAGTGGAAGTAAGAAAGGATGAATGAGATTGACATTGTTGGGTGATATAAGATGTGGGAAGAGTTAGAGGGAATTGAAGACCTGGGCAATGAAGAGAATGGAATAGAAAAATGGATGAAATTGATGATGTGACTATTCTCTGGACCTGTCCATTTGACAGACTACTGTTGATGATAATCAGTGTACTTCTAATAAGCTAGAAACATTAAACATCTGATACTCCATAACCATAATAATAGTTTAATTATTTTTCCATATCATTATTAAAATAGGGTCTGATTTCTGTCTGCTTTTAACATCTTGTGGAAAGATTAATGTTTTTATTATTTTTAATTTTTATTAGAGCATGCCTTATCTCAAATCCTATTACAACTTTTACTTTACATCTCACTATAAATGTATTTGCAGAATGATGCCAAGTGAAAGAGTGAGGTTTGACACATTTCCAAGGATAATTATGCCATCAATAGAAAAGAATCCTGTGTTTTCCTTTCCAAAAAGATGATTTTTTTTTGTGTGCAGAAAGAAGAGAATATGTGGAAGTTATGCTGAGGACATACGCAAGGGTGGTTAAAGAGATAGGGGATTAAATTTAGTGAAGAAAAATCAAATATAATGATGGTTAATACTGGGGAAAGAAAAGATGAAGAATTTTTATTGGGGGATATAAAGTTAAGTGTGGTGGATAGATATAGTTATTTGGGAATCATCTTAAGTAATCAGAAAAATTGCTTGGATGAATGGGAGAAAAAATTGATAACTGAAGCAAAGAAAAGAAAGAGATTGATAAAGAAATTAACAGTATTTTCATATAATAAATATGATGTAACTAGAATTGTATGGAAGGGAGTTGCAGTAGCAGGATTAATATATGGCAATGGTGTTAGTAAAGGGATATTAGATTACTTAGAAAAAGTACAAAGGGAAGTAGGAAGACTTGCATTAGAAGCAGATGTGTGGACAGCAAAGGAGGGAATTCAAGGAGAAATGGGATGGTCAAGTTTTTATATGAGAGATGCAAAATGAAAATGTTTGGTAGATTGCAGTTTATAGATAATAAAAGAACAGTTAAAATAGTGTTTAATTGGGTTATGAGTAAAGGGCAGGCAACAAGATGGATGAAAAAAGTAATGCAGTATGCAGAAGATTTGGATAAAGAATTTATATCAGTATATTTGTACAAAAGGTGGGATGATTGTATTAGGAGGTTTGTTGTGTGTTATAGTGGTAAGGAATGGGATAGAAGAATAGATGCATTAATAAAGAATAGGGAGTTGGAGAGATGGCGAACTAGTATGGCGAGTAAAAAGAGTTTAAATTTATATAGAAGTAAAAGGAACATTGCATGCGAGTTAATTCATGATAATAATAAGTAAAGTAGTTTATTGTTTAAGGCTCGAACGGGATCTTTTAACAAGGGAATATACACGTAAATGGAAAATATGGGTGATTTAGTCAGCAAGTTGTGTAAGGAAGGCATAGAAAATATTAGGCATCTGTTAATACAATGTTAATGCTTGGAAGCAGAAAGGGTACAAATAATGAAGTTATGGAAGAATAAATATGAACAAAGTGATTATACAGAAAGTGGGTTATTGGTTTTTATGCTGAGTTTGGGAAAAGATAAGGGGGATTTAGATATGAAGGCCATGGAGTTGAAAGATTATGTTGTGGAAATGGGATGGAGCAGATTATGGGAAAACTTAGGGTGGGAAAGGGAAGGTAAAGTAGCTAACAGGTTTCTCTGGGCATAGTTGCTGAGAGATTCCTGACTCCATACAAGAGATCACAGTGCATCACATCAAAAAGTGTCTTGTTCTAACCAATTAATGCACTATGCAAATAATATGCTAATTTTTAAGCTTTTAAACAGGGTCTTATTCACCCACCTCTTTTATAAGCACTGCTACGTTTATAACAATTATCTGTCAAAAGCTGCTAAGCACTACAACATTTTATTGTTAATAAAACTTTACTCTTAATAGTTTTTTGTATATACATATTTCATTCATTACATAAATTAGAGTAATAAAACACTTGAATCTCCATGTCAGTTTGATATTTTTTCAACACCACCATTCTCAGTACTAATGTTTATATATATTTAAGAATATATATATATATTTTATGTAAAATATTTATAATTTAATTTTTAAATATAAGTCTGAAATAATTTTCTAAATAAAGTAATAAATTAATAAATTGTAGTTTTTGAACAATTTACAATATTTTTATAATGATGTACATCCTGTTGTTTTATGGGCATTTTATAGAAACGTAATGCTGTATACGGAATTTAAAATTTGTTTAGCCGAAGGATCTCTTAAAATGTACAGCTTAGGTCTCAACATCAATATATCCGATCCTATCGTGAATAATATATATACACTCCACTATATAGCAAGTAACTAGTAGAAAATTATGTGGAATGTGGTTTTGTACTAAAATTATAATCTATTATTTGAAATATAGTTTTACAAATTAATGTGTGAAAACTAGTTTTAATTTTGTTAATAAGTATTTCTGAAATAATAATAAAAGGAAACAGTCAGATGTTGTTAATTATTAATAATTTTAATTTGTTTGAGTATACGTAAAAATCCTATTGTTTTATTCCATTGGAATTGTTTTCAAAAGGGGGGGGGGTGCGGTTATTAGGTAAAATATATATCTTTACAAATGCCATAATTCTAATCAAAACATAAGTTATGTAATTTTCATTTTAGAAATAAAATGACAACTGCTATCTTAAAATTCTCTTTTGTTAAATACTTTCTATGTTTCCGCATTATTGCTGATGACACGGCATTCTTCCATACTTCAAATGCACGAATAAAATTATTCACTAATTTATTTTCCACGGTTCATCGATAGTGTGTAAAATATTTCTTTGGTTTAACTTTCTTTAAAAATTGATTTGTATTTCCTTTCGGCTGAATTGTTTGACAACTTTGTTATGCTTAAAAACTTGAAAATCTTAAATATCTCTCAGTATATTTGTATGTCTATGTAAATATTTTAAGTGATAAAAATTAGCATTTTTATTGAACAGAATATTTACTTTACAAGCACTATTTTCCATGCTTTCTTTATTAACTTTTGTATTATTGTATGTATCAACGATAAAATTTATTTTTAACAAATAATATATATACCAAAAACTTTAATTACAGAAAAATATTTGAAAATGAATTTTATAGGAGTGTGTTTATGTGTAGTTGAATATTATTATTTCTTTTTAATTCTTTCTAAATATATATATGGATTCTATTGGAAATAAATCGCATATAATACTATGACATTTTATTTTCTTAATCAAATATTTATATGTACTAACTATTAAATGAGCATAAATTACATATATTTAGTTAGTTGAAAGCATGCTTAGCATACTATGTCAATAGAAGTTAGCATATTATGTCAAAATTAATAATAAGCTTTTCTTAGTATAGACAATGTATGGAATTATTGCAGTTTATTGTTCTGACCAGAATAATTTTTTTGAAACAAGACATTTGGAACAATAGTGTTTTTTAAAAATTGTATCAGTCTAGAATTATTAAAACATCACATAAACACCATTTTGTATCCTTGCATAAGCTGTTAAAATAGCAATTCTCTCTGTGCAGTAGTATCATCTAATGCATGTTATAGTAATCAATAGATGCCATAAGGTTTGTGGATTTAAATCCCTATCCAGAGCCTATTCATCCAATATCCCCAGACTAATTTCTAGCTTATGGCTATTTTCAGTGAGGAGTTTTGAATCTGAGAGAGTGCCTACTCATCCAATATTCCCAGATTAATTTTTAGCTTATGTCTGTTATTAGTGAGGATCTTTGGATCTGAAAGCAACCTCTCAGATCCAAAGCAAGCTAGAAATTAGTGTGAAGTATTTGATGAATAGGCACTAGATATGGATTTAAATGCACAAACCTGGCATCTATTGATTATTACAGTTTGTACTAGATTGCACTACTGTAGAGAGTTGCTATTGTACATCAGTTTGTAAATTACTGATCCAGATGTCAGTCTATTGTTACTCTAAAGCCCAATCTTGAGGGATTATGGAAATTTAATCCATCAGTGATTATAAACCTTGAAGCACCTAACTCAATCTAATGTTTATAAAAATATTTACCCTAGGGTTCATAACAATAACATGAAAAGATCAGAGAAAATCACCTTTCTAAGAGAGAAAGGTACAGCAAAAAAAAAGTGTAATCACTCCCCATGTTTCTTTTCTCTATATATGCCAAATGCAACCTAGATTATGCTTCAGGTCACTTCATTCTTATTATTTTTCATAAGAATTCAGGAGAGAGGTGAATAATCATCCTAGATATAGTAATATAACTATAATCAATATGCCATTTTATTTGATTTTATAATCCTTGACTTTGTAAGTTCTGTAACTAATTATCTTATGAACTAAATACATTCATTTAATTTCAAGGTCTTATTTGGTCTCAATATATAGCATATGGTAAAGTTAAAGGATGATGGAAGACTGAAAAATCATTTTGTCACAAGTTTTTTATTTGTTGAGTCTAATTAATTTCATTGTCACAGATATGGTAATTTATTTAAAGTTGCTTTACCCATATAAGGGATTCTGAGCAAGCATAAAAAGTTGGCTCACATAGAAATCACTTTGCTCTATTAGTTAAAGCTGAAATTTCAACAGAATTTTGAATGATATACATATTAATCTAAATTCCCCATTACTTCTGAAAAAAAATGAGTGACTTTAAGAAACTTAAACTTATTATGATTTGTTGCTTGGGAGGACATATGACTTTCAAGTAATAAACCATATGCTTTGTTTTCTTCCCCCCTACAATTGTATATATTGATAGATAAATAGAATTTTTATTCAAACCCAATTTTTGGAAATTTGTGGGCATTAATATATTTTCCAAAGAATGCTTTATTTTCTTACTTTTTCTAATGTAAGCTGTTTTGTTTTTTTTTATTGTCAAAGAATATTCTTAGTTCATTGCAAAAACAAGGAAGTTCAATTTACTACTTAATTGCAAATGTAATTAATACCATCTTTACCATACATTTTAACAATTTATTTGCATTTTTCATATGGAATGATTCAATAGTTGATCTCAAAGCTAGTATCTTTATATTTATTTGGACGATTAATTTTATTTAAAAGAACCAAGTTAGAATAATATAAAAAAGAACAGAATCTATCCTCTCCCGTTACTATGTTAAATGGATTTAGTTCATAGAGAAAGCCATAATTCATAATTGTTTACTGCGAAGTTGTGATTGACAATTTTCTTTAAGTTTAGTTTATCTTACCGTCAGTGATTATGTATTAAAGCATAGTTGTTTCCAGCCATTTAAAAATTTAAAACAGCAATGAAAAGTGTTTTTTTTTTATTATTATTAATCAAAACACGGAAGCAAATTGTTTTTGTTTTAATGTTTTTTGACCTTTATAAAATGCATTATTTTTTTTTTATATAATACAGACACACACACATTACACATATCAACACACAAAAACAGCAATGAAAAGTCGTTTGGTTTTTTTATTAATGAAAACATGAAACAAATTTCAAGCGACCTCAGCAATCAAACCGGGCCTGCCGCATTTGACGGCAAGGTCTGGCTTCCAGGATGCTGCGGCACAGCTCACGCAACCCATTGTTGGATACACTCATGACAACAAATCATTTTCAAGCAGACGATGTGGTTACTAAAATGCACCATTTTTTTGGTCTTGACTAGGTTATTGTGAAGACATTACTTTACGTGTGACCTCCTCTCGATTAGGTTCCTCCCTAACTTTGGACTATGTCACTTTCAAATTTGTCTCCAGGACAGTCTTAACTTTGGGACAATTTCGTCTTAGTCAAATTGCATGATTTCCATTTTACAAAAAAAAAATTCCAAGTAAAAACTTTCAAACACTTTAAATCCACATGCCCTCACATAAGACGGTAGCAAAATGTTATGTGTGAGAATTGGCATAAAGTGATTTGTGAAGCACAAAGCAATGCCTACAAGGCAGCCTGCAATGTCTAATACAACATACAGCTTGTATTAGATATAACTACATGTCTGTGGCCGCTTAAATGACATTTTTATGTGATTTTACACATAAACAATGCCATCAAGTGGCGCACATGGCTAAAGGATTAATACCCTTAAAAATTTTCTTAAAATTATAATCTCTATGATTTTAAAAATCTTGTTTTACTACTTTTGAAATTAAATTAAAATCAAAAATAGTACAAATATAAATATATTGTGTGCAAGAATTGCAATCTGCAAATATCTAATCACTTTAAAATTATACATATTCTAACATTGTAAAATAAATAAAAAATGTTTTGCAAATAGTGGGCATGAACTGAATTATAAAATCTGAATTGTACTTAAAGTTAATAGTTAAGTTGTATTTTACAAATATTTCAATGAATAATAATGAGTTTTTTAAAATAATTATATGATGAATTAGTTTCATAATCTAATTTAATTGTTAAATGTTTTTAGAAAAATTCAAGCTTGATTTATGCTTTCTCAAATATTTAAGTATTAGTAATAACACACAAATTAGGTATATAACAATGTTTTTGAGTTGTATTATCCTCTTCATGTATTGCTGACCAGTGATAGTATTAGCATAAGAATCAAACCTGGGACTTTTAGATTTATGAATAATGATTCTCTAATCAACTAGGCTATTTTGTCAAAAGTCACTGTTATTAGAAATTTTATATAATCAATTATGAGGACTCCCCTGATTTCTCCATATTTTGGGAGCATGGTTAATGAATAGTTTCCATATTTTGGATTATCATTTAGATTGATTGTGACATTATTTGTCATTGTCATATGAACAGTTTTCTTAATTCTTTTTAGTCTTTCTGCCCAATATTTTTGTCTTTTTCCAATTGAGTATATATTTATTGGTATATCCATGATCTGCTGCTCTAGGCATATCTGTTCATTACTTTATATTTTTTAAATTATTTTTTTGAAGGAACAACTGGTTTTACTAACATATAACCGTCCATATTCATGATGTTTCAAGAGAGTGTTCTTATTTTTCACCATTTTAGATTTAGCTTTTGTATGAGTTAGGATTTTTTTGTAATATGTTATGGCTTTGGAAAACTATCTTATAGTTTGATATATACAGATACCCCACAATATTATATATATATACAGTATTGATAACTTTTTGTTATCTACTTCAGGTTTTCTTTTTCCAAATTATTGATTTCTGAAGAAATTTTTTGCTCTGCTCCATATTAATAGTAGAATACCACTTATTGTGTTGTAATGTTATGTTTATGCTAAGTATTTTCCTGTGTGTGTGTATTTTTGACTTTATTACCAGTTCTATTACACGAACATCAATGAATGCTAGTTTTTGTTTTTCATTATGAATTGGAGATATTAACGTTGTGTATTCAGAATATTTGTAATAGTGCTTCATGTAGTATTTATGACTATGGTACTCATTGATTTTGTTGAAAGAATTCTATGTTGCATTGAAAGTGTGTCATTATTATACATATTATCAGTAGAAAGAATTCTGGTTTATGGACTATTTTTCGCATTTAATCTTTTTATTGTAATAGACAATACTTTATCACTGAGTATATTTGTGAATAAAATTTCCACATCAAAGCTTATCAGTATATTTATTTTTTCTGTTTTCACATTCTTGATTAATTCTACAAAGTACTTAGAATATTTGACAATGGACTGTATCTTGTATAAAAACAAGAAATCTTGACAAATTTTGACGATGTATATCTAGAATTATTAATATGTCTTAATGGAACATGGTTCTTTTGGATTTAGAGATTGTCCATCTAAATAGTTCCAATGACTTCAGAGTAATACTTGTGGCTTTATGTAATTAGTATAGGATTTTTTTGCCACACTTTTGTATTGACCTACTGTGAGAAGTTTTCTTATTTTATTGTTACGACAACTATAGCATTGCTTTTATCATTAGGAGAATAGTTATAGATTTGCCTAGTTTAGAGATTTAATAACTTTTCTTTCAACATAGATATTTAATTCATGTTGCTGATATTTCTGAAGTGTTCTTTTTACTCTCTAATGTATTTCTGATAGTTCTTCTAGCTGCAATGATTTTCTCAGTTGCTGCCTTTATACTTAATAAGGAGATATTAGATTGCGTGATAGCAAAGCTCGATTTTTTGTTCAAAATAGAAGTTTCAGCATGTCATAGAAGATTTTTAACTGATGTAACTTTTCGATTATTGGTATAGTATGAGTTTTGATGTCTTCTGACAATTTTGTGTAATTTAGAAATATGATTTCTTACTGAATGAAGAACTCTTCTGACTTCTTTATCAGTAAGTTTATTTTTTAGAAATATTTCATGCTAATAAAAGTAAACAAGTGATACTTGAAAAACCATTGAGCATTTATTTTTTCTCTTAATAGAACCTCACTTGTTCTCTGAATAATTTTTTCAGATCTTTGGAAGTAAATTGTAAGTTTTAATTTCAAACCTTTAAGCACAATCTCTTCAGATTTACATTTGTATTGGAAAGTTGTTGTTTTTTTTGCCTTGAATTTTTAGATGTACAGTATATTAGTGAAGGAAGGACAGTAGGTGAAATCAACTATCCCAAAGGAATATAAAATAATGATTAGAGAGAAAAAAATAGGTACATCTAAAGTAGCAGACGGTATATGTACCAATGAATATGCTTTATTGGGAAAGACAAAAATATTGTGAGAGAGGAAAAAGAAAATTTAAATAAACTGTTCACATGACAATACCTAATAATCCTAAATCAGTCACATTAAACTTGCTTATAAGAAAAAATGGAGAAATCAAGAGGATTTTTTTATATAAAATTTTTATTGACTGTTGCCTTTGATAAAATAATCTAGTTGGTTAGTCATCTTAAATTCAGTACTCGTGAATCTAAAGGTCATTGGCATGATAGAGCAGGAACAATAAGAAAGGCAAATAATATCAGCCAAAATATTGTTATATATTAATTTCTATGTTTTCCTATATATATTGTTTTTGTTCTTCCCTGAAAAACAATAGGTTGTTGCTTAATTATATATTATATAATAATAGATATACAAAGAACGTATAGAGAAAAGCTTTCACAAAATATGTTTTTAAACAGTTTGTGCTTAGCCGGCTTTTGACTATTACAGAAGTCATAAACATAGTATAAGATGGGAGTGGGTGTACATATATATGCTGTTATTGCTAATTTACCACTCCCAACTTATGTTATATCTATGATTTGTAATAGTCGAAAGCCGGTTAAGCATATACTGTTAAAAACGTGTTTTGTGAAAGCTTTTTTTCTATATATCTATTATTACATTTTAGTCTTGAGTTAAAGCTTATAATTTTATAGATAACTATATATTGGAATTTATGTTAAACTAAATAAAAATTAAATTATTATTTTAAAAGCTTTCATTTAATTAAAATTTTAAAAAGTAATTGGTGTATTTTTGTTAGCATTTTTATAAGTAATTGTTAATAAGAGAAACAGAGATATTTCTTCTTTTAATTATAATTATTAAAATTCTGATTTGTTTAAGTATTAGTTTATTGCTTGGAAATGAAATAACATTTTAGTAACAGTTTTTCTTCCTCTTTATCATTTATGACCAATTGGAATTAAAAACTTGCTGTTGTTAAAAGCTTGTCCTTTTACATTTTATTTCTTCACCACTCTAGTGTCACTATTGTAAATTTGAATAATTGGTATTTGCCAGATAGTAGTACAATTTATTAATCACATTTCCAGACTTGTTTCTGGCTTTTATGTTTATCATTGAGGATTTGGGATTCAAATCTAAAACATCTGCAAGTCATCTTTAACTTTAGGAAACAACCCTAATGCTTTGAAAGTAAGTCAATCCATTTGTATAGTTATATGTACAGTATAACATTTCTCCATTAACTACTTTAATAACTTAAATTCTATTCTAACTTTAGACATTTTTTTTCTTGTCTAGAAATGTTGATATTATCATAATATCAATTGATTTTTTAGCTTTCTGCAGTTTAAAAAAAAAAAGAGTTAAAGATGATGGCTAGATGCATAACTTTATCAGTTCTAAGTTTGAATCCAAGTCCTCATTGATAAAGACAAAATTCATAAAACCATTCTAAGAATTAATAAATTTCATTACTATCTAGTATACACTAATTACTTAAGCTTGATGATATTAGAGAAGAAACATTCTTGTTTACTACTGAATAAATCACTTCATGTTAGAAAGGTTGTTTTTAAATTATTGTGATATGGAGTCATTAAAGCATAAGATTTAGTTCTAATATTGAAATGCTAGAATTGTTAAAATGGTAATGACAAATTATCACTTGGTTGTAGTTACTCTATTGCTTTCAATAGTGAACTTTGCTAATACTGAATAAGCTTAAAACAAATATTGCTATTGATCAAGTCAACTGTCTAACATTTGAATTTTCTCTTTGCGTCTTTAAACACTCAGATGACTGAGAAATTGAAATTTATTTGCAAAAATGGTGATTTATCCTAATGGTAATATTTATTAGGACTAAATTTATAAATTCACTGTGTAGTCTAAAATCTCTTAAGTATAATTTTCATTGGCAGGTATTTTGTTTGTTTGTTTTTGGCAAACTTTTATTTCTCATTTCAATTTCTTATTGAATTTACAAAAGAGGAGGTGGAGAAGTGGGAGAGATCAGGAGAAACAAAAAAAAAAACCCTTTTTATTGATTTACAAAATTGTAGATAAATTTCAAATAACCATCTTCTTATTTCTAATTGAAAAAAAAAAAATGTTTTTGAAATTTGGATTCTTCTTTTATCTTTAAAAATTACTTTATTTTCAGAAATGAAAGGGGGTAAGTAAATAATTATAGTTAAGATTTATTTTAGTTTTAATACTACTACAATTAAATGTATAAATTTACTGTGTACTCTAAAATATGTTAATATTAGTTTTCATTAACAGATTCTCTTTTTTGGGGGGCAAACTTTTATTTTTCATAAATTCATTATGAATTTTTAAAAGTCAGATAAAAAAAGGAAATATTTCCTGCCCTGTCACACATTATAAGAAATACTTTTTTTTTTTAATTTGTTAAAAATTAGTTTCAAAATTAATATTATAATAATTTTAAATATTTTTATTTGAAAATGTCATTTAAATTATAGTTTAATTTAAAAAAGTAAAATTCAAATCTAAAAAAGTTTATTTTATGCTTTTTTTGATTTTGTTATTGCTTCAAAGCCAGCCAGTTCCCTTTTATTTGGAGTGTTTGATTGGATTTGTATTGAATGTAGCTGCATCAAAGTTCACAAAGCAATTCACACACCCCTCTGTCTCCGTCACTTTGTAAAAAGGAAGAAATTTACAGATTTTTAAAGACAAAATGATAAAAATTTCCAAAAGAGGTTGTTTGAATTAGGTAATTCTAGGACATAATTCACTCCTCTCACTTTTTAAAAAGCCAATAAGAAAGAAATTTTAAAAATTTTAATTAAAAAATCATAAAAATTTGAAAAACAAATCTGTCTATTACAAATCAAAAGTTGTTTGAATTCAGTAATACTAGAACTCAAATATTACAAATAATGCAGGATAGTTTTTGTTCATTTAAAATGTGTACAGTTGCAATAATTACATTGACAGTAATGTAAAATTTGAATTTAGCAATTAAATGAAAATCTAGTCTTATCTATTTCTCTTATATACTACACAGACATAAAATTATTTTAAAATCATTCCATGTAATATGAGTGAAAATGTTCTTCAACTGTTTTGCAATATAATCTGGAAAAATAAGAATAATGAAAATGCACATAAGAAAGATATCTAAATATGCATGTTCCATGTATAAATAAAATGTATGTAAAAGATATGAAAAACTCATCTTTGCGTACATCTTTATGTATGTGGTAGTCTTTTACTGATTATTTTAGTTTAATATGTACAAATACTTATGTATTATACGTAGGCATTGTTATTATTGCCAATGATGACTTGTGGATCATATGATTGATATTTTTACTTATTTTTAAAATTTTTAACATATAAAAAAAAGAAAATCCATTGTGCTGTTTTTTTTTTTCATATAAATTATTATAAATATCAATATATAACAGCTATTACAAAAAAATATAATTTATAATTATACAGCACATGATTTTATGCCCTTTTCAATGTTAAACATCTATTTTAATATTGAAAAGGGCAAAATCATGTTCAAAATAGGTTTTCTGTATTATAAATATATATGTAATAGCTGTTATATATTGATATTTATATTATTTTATTATAAATTTTCAGCATAATATATAGGATCATTATGATTACTTTCTCCAACATTGTTTGAAATGATAATATTGATCAAAAATAAAATTATTTTGTATCTGCTATTAAATAATTATACATTTATGCATTATATATCAAATTTGTATTTATAGTTTGATGAATTTGATTTTACTGAACGTTCACAGTTTGAAGATCTTCTTAGCAGTAAGTATGCTTTTTCTTTTTAGAGTATTCATTTAAAAATAACATTTCTATCAAGTCCTATTATTGAAAATGTATTAATTTTCTTTTATTACCAGTTAAATATATTGATTTCTTTATCATACCATTCAAATTTGAATAATAGTACAGCTTATATGAATGAAAAGAGAACAGATATTAATTTTACTTCTTTATCCTATTATTCAAAGTCGAGTATAAAAAAGGATATCCTTTCTTATATTCATTGGGAGCAGAGTAAACTTTATTATTAAATTGTTAATTACAGGGTATCCATTATTTTTAATATTATGTGAAACATGATATATCAAATAGATGCTTTATAAATGTGTTTTCAATATAGTAACAAATTATAAATGTGATCTTTCAAACATGTGCTTTCATAGACTATAGCAATATGTTTATATTTTTTTCCAATATGCATAAATCAGATTATGCATGACTAGTTACATAAATTGAGAACTGCCTGTAACAAAAGAAGACGATTGTTAATTGTAAATTTCTGTATTTTTTTGCTTGTTTTTTTAATCCTGAAATCATATTACATTTTTTTATTTTTAAATTAATAAATAAAATAAAGACATTTGCTAAATGGGAACAGTTAAACTTATTTAACATTTTAATTACCTTCATATCGGCCTTTCAAGCCAATTGTGCAAACACTTTGCGAGTGTTAAATAATTAACACTCGCAAAGCATTTGCACAATTGGCTTGAAAGGCCGATATGAAGGTAATTACAAATTGTATACAGATGCTATAAAAATAAATGCTTATTTAACATTTTAATGTAAAAAAAAAAGCAACTATTTAGTATTAATAATAATTTGTATTTGTCAAACACATGAAATATGGAAATTTTATCAGAATTTACCTCTAGCACAAACTTACACACTAACTATCTTGATTAAATTTTTAATGGAATAAAAAATAATAATTGCAGAAATAATAAATATTTGGTCATTTATTGGCATTCAAACATCAAACTAACAGATTGAGCATCACAAACTGCCTTTTTTTTTCTCTCTCTCTACAGTTAGGTTACTATCTTTGTGTCCACTATTCTCTCTGTTTAGCTAAACTACATTACATCTTTATAGATAAGAGTACTCATAGAAAAATGTGCTATACTGTTTTTATTTTAATTGTATGTCCTATTGAAAATCTAGTATCTTTTTACGAATATAATACAATATTAAGAAAAGATTCAATATATTGAGTAGTTTACAGAAATAAATGTATAAAAAAATATAATTTTATATAAAAAAAACATTGAATTTTCAGAATCTTTTATAAACAGAAAAAAAAAAGAAGATAGATTCAATAAATTAAAATTAGTAATACAATACACCTGGGTCTCTTTTTACGCGGACTTATTTAACACGATTTTGAAGTTACGCGATTCGGGTTTCACTGGAAGTCGATTTCCGATAATGCGCTATTACTTTAAATAATAAATTTCGCGCACTTATGTTATATTGAAAGTAATAGCACATTACTGGAATTCGACTTTCATCTTAGTAATTTCAATATTTTCAGTGCTTTATAATAGTAAGATTTTATGCAATAATGAAATTAAAATCATGATTTCCACATTTTATGTATACACACATTAAATTTTACAAGATTATAATGTAAATTTGTTCAAACATTGTGCGTGTTAATTTTGCATTTTAAATCACATTCTGTTTTTGCTTTTTAAAAAAGAACGTAATCAATTATTATTTTCTTATTAATGACACTAATCATTAATGTGCTCTTAAATTCCAACGAGAGCTAAATGGTTGTATGTCTGGATATCGCGAGCTTCGTAAACAGTTAATAAAATCGTCTCAAAGATTAATTACTAATTACGTTGTCACCAGAAAATCATAATAATTAAAACGTGTATAAAAAAATGTAAATTACTGTACTGTAAATTATGCATAAAAATATATTATTTTGAATAAAATTAAATATTATAGTTAAAAAAAGTTTGTCTTGTATCAATTTTTTTCAAATTTGAAATTTTTTATTAGTCATATTTTATTTCCTTATTTTTTTTTTGCGCGAATTTTAAAGTAATTTTACGTTGGTACTTTGCTTTTTCGCGAATTTTGAAAAATCACAGACCGCATCCCCCCTTTTTCAATGTAAGTTACATCTATTTTTGCGCGATTTCGTTTGCGCGTGTTTTCTGAGGAACCTATCTATCGCGTAAAATGAGACCCAGGTATACTGTGTCCATGCTATTTAGTTACAAGTCTTTGTATAAATATTTAAGTCTATGAATAGTAACTCTCACTATATAATACACATTTTTAACTCACATGCATATATATACATTTTATTTTAAAAATTATTAAGATACCAACAAAAATGATTCAGTAAAAAATAGAACATAAAAATATAGTCATGGTTAAAGATAGCGCAATAATAAATTGAGAGCACATATTTCCATCATCTAATAATGTCATTATCACAAATCTTCAGACAAAACATTTGAATCTGGGTTGTATTCAAAGGTAGGTGAGTGCTTATGCAAGAGAATTCTCTTTATTGCTTTGTTCCCCTCAAAAAAAGTTATCCTTCAGTCTTTTTGTCATAAAAATTAGTGATAAAATGCAGAAAATATGAACAATGCTTACATAAATTGGCAATTTGTTCTTATTGAATACCTGACTGGCTTCAACATAGGATTTTTTTTCTCGATACCAAATCAATTATTTTTATTTTATCACATAAAGCAAACACAATTTCTTTTAGGCTTAGTAGAATTGCTGCCACTATTAATTAGCTTTGTACTTTGAGACTTTTTTAAATGAAATTTTAATTTCTTAAATAACATCAGAGAAATATTGAATGCAGTGTTTTCCCACGATTGCAGTATGACTGAATGTTTGCATGTCATTAAGTAAATACAGAAGACAAGGGGTAAAGGAGCAATAGTAGATGTAAAATTCATAAAAAAAATTCCACTTTTTTATTTAATATTTTTTTCCAAATCGTGGATAGTTTATTTACATAGGTTTTGAGAGCTTAGATTTGCTAGTGGTGCTATAGTCACAAAGAAGGGCATATTAAGTATTTAATAGGCATAGTAGTTTAAATTATATGTTGATCAATTTTGATTATATAATTATATTATTTAGAAACATACATTTAAATCATATTTATATAATAATAATAAAAGAGTTCTGAAAAAATAATAAATTATAAAAAATAAATGGTTTAATGCTGATTGTAAAGCCCAAGGCCTACAGATCACATCTCGTCTCTGTCACTTCTGCTGTTCAAACTTCTTAACAATAAACCTTTTTTTTTTTTTAATCATCAAAACTATTTCTAAATTAGAAGAAATAAAGATCGAGAATTTAAGATATTTTATCTAATTAATTAGACTTATCTTAGAGAAAAATATCAAATAAGCTGTCTTTATTTCTTCTTATTTAAATATTTTGTTCTTCATTTATTAATTATTTTACATTGTTAACTTTTAGGTGGTTCCTTATTATTTAGACAAGTCCCATTATTAGAAATGGATGGTTTGAAAATGGTACAAAGTGCTGCAATTTGTCGTTATTTGGCACGCAAATTTCAAATGAATGGAGCCGATACTATAGAAGAATTTAGGTACAAAGAAAAATTTGAGAGAATTTATATATGTATATTTACAGATTATTACAAACTCACACAATTAGTAGCAATGATATTTTTCTTCACATGCGATTAGTTATGTAAGTACTTTGAAATTATTAATGTAGATTATGTAGCTATGTCAACCAAACAGTTTTTGACTAATTATTTCTTGTTATTTGTGGAAGTCATTTGGCATTGTTAACTGGTATCCATAGACCAAATTGTTTAGATATAAGAGAACAACTGATAGGTTATAAAAGAAAATTTAAATAGATGGCAATGCAGTTTAATTTGGACACTACATTGTAGTGGCTTGTTTTAATAAAGTGGTGATTATCCCTGAGGAGTATACTGCCAAGAATATGCCTTTTGTATGTGTATATGGGTAAAATAACTTCTTATAAAGAATAATCTCCAGTAACTTTCACTTTATGATAGCAATTGAAAATAAGTACACAAATTTTGGGATATTGGAAGGTTTATAGATTATAGTTCTTTTGGGGAATTGGTAAAAGTATATCACTGCCTGGAGATTATATCAAAAAATAAATCTCTTTATTTTTGTAACATATTTACTGACTTTCTTTGTAATAACTATAAGTGAAGGTAAAAGTGAAACAGTATTCTATGCATATCAAATAAAAAGGCATTGCGGTATATTAGTTTATATAGCTTCCTGATTTAAAATGTTACAAAAACACAATACTAACAAAAATATACAACTGCAAAAGTATAGATCATTGCTTTCATGTGAATAATGTGCAGTGTATTGTGAATGTTGATAGTAGAAACTAACTCTACATTCTTTTTTTCTTTTAGTTTCTGCTTTTAGCCACTGTGTGGAGCCATGAAAAGCTTAGATGTTGCAAGATAAGGGTGATTTAGATTTAG
Organism: Epiperipatus broadwayi; assembly: GCA_028023455.1. Taxonomy (NCBI): domain Eukaryota; kingdom Metazoa; phylum Onychophora; class Udeonychophora; order Euonychophora; family Peripatidae; genus Epiperipatus; species Epiperipatus broadwayi. The sequence goes on from JAQFVV010012789.1 coordinate 543,210, forward strand.
GCCATAGAGTTGACAAAGATTATGTTGTGGAAATGGGATGGGGCAGAATATGGGAAGACTTGAGTGGGGAATGGAAAATAAAGTGGCTAACAGGTTTATCTGGGCATAATTGCCGAGATATTCTTGACTTCGTTTAAGGAGAAGCCAAATACATCACATCACATGCAAGAGAAGACAAAAAATTCTAAAAGGATTAAATTTTTTTTTTTTTTAAAAAAAAAAAACATTGATTATTTTGAATTAGAAGAAGTCATCAACTACAATTACCTGAGTCAAATTATTAATGCAGAGGGAAACATTTTTTAAAGATGAAATTAATCATAATGATTTGCTTTTGATAAAAATAATTTTGGTACCGAAAGGAAATAATATATACATATCCATTTAAAATTTGCATATATTTCACCATCTGCATAATGAAATGGTTTCTTTCTTCTTTATAACCTAAAACTGAGTGCACTATTGGTGAAATTCACCATTCACTGAAAGGGCACTTGGCTTTAGAATCATGAGGGTGAATGTTCAAGTTAAAAAAGAAAAAATTTATATACATTATGATTTTTATATTTATGTAATAAATACATCTTTATTTAAAATTGACAAATAATCACAAAAACATTTATTACAAAATTATATTTTTAATACATAAATAATAATAATATTCTTACATAATAATTGTCAAATTGCTGTTAATGTAAAATTTTAACATGAGTGTGTATAGTGTTAAAGAATGTTTCATTATATAATCTTGAAAACATTCGCAGGCTAGATTAGTCACTTTGGAGAGACAAAGTTGGCTCATGGGTTGGAGATTTCCCACCCCTGTTTTAGGATATGAAAAAAATGAAACCGCTTCATTATGCAGATGAGTAAATGTTTGCAAATTTGAATTACAAATATAAATGAAGCGAAAAAATCAGTAATACCTATTCATATGAAAAGAAAGATTTTTAATATATATAATTTATCAGTTCTCATTTATGGAATTTAAACTTGGATATGTAACAGAACAACAAAATAAAAGATTCAAACCATTCATTGAAATAGAGGGGTATGTTGGAAATAATAGGAAGGGCTCGAGAACAGAATACTTGGGTGAAAGAACAACCAGATACCACTAAATTGAACTGAACTGAATATACTACTACTGTCAAGCATTGGTGGTCGAGAAGTCAGCGACAGCTGCTTTACAAGCAATTGTCCCGGGTTAGCGGGTTCACTTCCCGGCTGATGCTATGACACAAGGAAAAAAACAACTGGATATACTACAAGAAGAGATGATAATGTGGGACATGTGAAGTTTTGAATTATATCACAGGAAGTTGTAAAGGATCTATAAGGAGACCACATGTGAAATGATCAGTTTGCTGGTGTGATATTGAGAAGAGAGGTTAGGGCTGGGAAAAACTGTATTACCTTAAGGGGATCTTAATTTTGCGATGGATTGATGATGGTAGTAGACATGGTCAATATTAAACCAATTAGTACATATAAAGTTTATTTAGAGGTTCTGTGAAAATGAATAGAATCCTTTCTTTATAATGGTTCTTAGTCAAAATATAGTAAAAATAGTCTCAAAACTTTGATTGTGCATATTGGTAATATAAGCATGTCACAGGAACAATCAAAAATATACTATTACTAAAAATATATAATTATTTTCCACTTGTTGCTTAATATAAATAAGACTTGTACTTCTCACATGGTGTCCAAATAATTTACAGCATATATCTCATGATTGCAAAGATTGATGGAAATCAAATCACAAAACAGAATGCCCCATAGTTCTCTATTTCCATTATGTTCTCTATATACGAGTCAAATGTGTGTGTGGGGGGGGGGGGTAGAAAAATATCCACAATTCCAGGTTTTCTATTCATTTAAAGAATATTTACTCTTTTCAAGAGATCTGTATAATCAAGAGTTCGAATTATCTAAGAATTTGAAAGATTTAGAATCAGTATTTGGAATGTTCAGTAACCTCTTTATAAAGTTTGTCTTTTTTTTTAAATTTCCATGATAAATTTCAAAGAGTAATTTAATGGAGTGATGTTTATTAACTAATTTATCAAAAATCTATTTGAAAGCAATCACTTTTTATAACAGCATAAATTTCTGTATTTTTTTTTACATACAGTGTATCCCAGTAAAAAGATTAGTTCTGTCTGTAAATTGCCAGAAACCCTGTCTCTAAATCAATGCATGTGGTTATATAGCAACCTAGTTTAGCTTTTCGCCACAAAAATTGTAAGGCGCTAGTGCATGGGTAAAATAGATAATTATAGAGAGAGAAGGAAATTAAATAGTAAATTATTGGAGGATATTAATAAAAATGAAAGAGATGGGAGTAAAAAAATTTAGAAGTATATTAAAAGAAAGAATGTAAGGGAGAGAGCAATAGTATTACTAAATGATGAGGAAAAAGAATATAGCTCTAAAAAAGAATTAAGAGACAATCTTAACTAAGTATGTAATGGATATAGAAAAGATGTTAGATGTGAAGGACAGAATAGTAGCAAACATAATAGCACATAGTAATGGAAATATTAGTTTTACAGAAAATGAATTGAATGAAGCAGGGAAGAAGTTGAAAAGTGGAAAGGCAGATTTAGATGGATGAGCAAGCAGAGATGTTGAAGAATTTGGGAAATATAGCAAAATTAAATCTATTATCATGTTTTAATAAAATGGCACAGAAGACAGAATTTCCAGATATCTGGAAGAATACAAGAGTGCGGCTGTTATTTGAAGGAAAGAATAAGGACCATAGAAAGATAAACAGTTATGGATCTATAACAGTAATATCAGTGTTACATAAAGTTTTTGCATATATGCTGGATGGAAAAGTGGCAAAATGGATGGAAGAAATTTCATTGAATAATGGCTACAATTTTGGGGGGAAAGACAAGTTATTGATGGAAAAGAGATTGTATAATAGATTGTAAGGTCTCACTTATTTTCTGTTTTTGACATTCTAAGATGTATCATGTTGTATTTTCAATTTTTTTATTTCTCCATTCTTAAGTATTTTTATTTTCTTGGGATTCCTGGGTTCTGATGAAGTGGTAATAGATGGATAGTTGAAATCTTTAACAAGATTCCAAGAAATTGTAAAAGAACTAGAAAGATCTTACATGTGAGATGAATGGAAAAAATAAAAAAATATGCCGGGGTGACACGGAGAAAGAGGCTAGAGATTGGAGATGGATTGAATTTGAAAAGATTATCCTGCAGTAGATCAGTAATGATTGAAAATGATAATGAAGTATTTAAAGTTATTTCATTTTGCTGATAGTTCTGTTGCTTATCTTTTGGTTATTAGCCCTTTTTTTGATTAAATATTATTCTAAGTAAATATAATTATTTCAATTTATTTATTTTTAATCTATGATTTCCAGACTGTTTCCGTATATTAGGTTTCTTTTCATTAGCAGCAATAGACTATTGAAATAATGAAAATAATTATTTAATAAATTTAACTAGATTTATATTCTAAAGGAATTTTGATTATAAGTAATATTGATAAGAGAATGACAAGTGCTATTTAAAATAGAGTTTTAAATTCTAAATGTTTAGAGTATAAATATCAGTATATGTATATAAGCTTTATCTTTTTTAAAGGATTGATATGCTATTTGAAGGAACAAGAGACTTTTTGAATTTTTTTATGGGTTTTGGATTCCTGGGTTCTGATGAAGAAATAATTAAAAAAGCTAAGGAACAAGGACTACCTCGTTATATGCCAATATTTGAAAAAGTAAGTTCATTTTTTTGTCTGTGCTTATCTTTTTTTAAAAAATAATAATATTAATTTCCAGATTGTTTCATATTTAGGATTTTCACTTTTTTCTTAGAGATAGATATGGAAATGGATGAATATATGAATAAGTAATTTATTAGATGAAAAGATAAAAGAATGAATAATGGACTAAATAAATAGAAATGAAAATTTATCTAAGAGTGTATGAGGATTATTTGTAATTTTATAAATGATAATTATTTTAATGGCAGATTTGAAAAATATAAATTATCACTTGTCTGAAATGAAATGTATTATAGCCAAACACAAAAGTCATATACTTAGTAGCACTTTTTACATTATCCAACAATTTCAATTGTCTATCAATCTTCTTCTTTAGAACAATTCTGAAAAAGATTGCCAGGGAGTTGAAACTATCAGGCAATTTAATAAATGCAAAAAAAAATATTTTTTTTTACTTTTCATATATATTTGGTGTTAGTGAAAATAAAGTTTATAAAATAGTCATGGTTATGAAATCACAGTTCATATGAAAGAGGAAAATAATATCAACAAACTTGATTTATTAACATGGAAAAAAGAAAATACATAATTAAATAATAACCAAATCCCACTAAAAAAAACTCCAGTATAGTCTCAAAAAAAATATTAAAAAATCCTCAAGAATAAGTTCTCCACAGTGAGAATAATTAATTGAAATATTCTACCAAAATATGAAATTTATAACTACGGTAATTTTAATTCCAATTTTATTTTCTTTGAATCAGTAAAAATTTAACAATCATAACAATTTACATTTTTATATATGTTTAAGTGATAGCAAGTTAGTTATAATTTTTATTATCATTTTCAACTATTATCGATCCACTTGCAGGTTCGTCCTTCAAATTTAATCCAGTTTCTTGCCCGCAACATAACAAATTTCCTTACTTCATCTGTCCATCGCATATGTAGTCTCTTTCTAAATCTTTTGCAATTTCATATGATCCAATTTAAAACTTGAGTTCATTTACTAGTTCCATTTCATTCCATTAATTTGTCAATCATACCAGAGACAGCTGTTTATTGTCTCACCCTTTTATTTCATTTGCTCTTCTTTTAAGTGTTCAAGTTTCAGATCCATAAGAACCTTCCTTTTCCAACACATAGGCATATTTTCTTTTAATATTATTTCTACCAAAATCATTCCATCCAAGTTTAATTTTGTGATTAATTTTATTCATTATGTTTCCACCTGTATTAATAATCTGACCAAAGTATTTGTAATTATTAATTTCTTCTTAGTTGTGATTATTTTTATTTTCTTCTGAGAAAATCCATTGAACATATTATTTTAGTCTATTTAGCATTTATTTTTAGTCCTATTTTCTTTCATTTATTTTTTAATATTTTTTTTGAGACTATACTGGAGTTTTTTTAAGTGGGATTTGGTTATTTTATTTACTTTTATCTGATAACTCTTGCATTTTCTGAATCTCTGAAGCATTAACGTTCAAAAACACAATTACATCATTGAAAAATCTAGATGACTTAAATAATTTACTTTTAATCTCGTAGCTTTCCATTTTAGTCTATAAAATACTTGTTATAAAACTGCTCTAAAAAATTTTGAAGATATGGACATCATTGTGCAATCTAATCACTATTTGTTGCATTTTGATATTCAGAATATAAGAATGTCCTGGATCTATATCTAGATGATCCAATGCTTTAATCATTGTAGAAATGCTCATAGAATTAAATGTTGCATAATCTACAAATCCTAAGTATAACAGTAACTCATATTCATTGATCCTTTCTAGGTATAACTTCTCTCAATATTTGGATGTAATCAACTGTTGTAAAACCATTTTTAAATCCAGCTTGTTCTTTTGGTTGATTAAAATCCAAGATTCATTGTAAATGAATTGCAATTATCTTAGTAAAAATTTTGTACTGAACTGATAAAAGACTAATGAGTCTGTAATTGCTGACATTTTTTTTATTACTTTTCTTAAATATCAATATTACTACTGCATTCTTCCAATCATCTAGTACATCCTATAATTTTGCCAACAATTTTTCCCATTTCTTCACTGGCTTTTTTTAAGATGTCAATATTCATCATTGCCCAAAACTTCTACTTTCTTTATAGTTTTAACTGCATTTTTAACTTCATTTAAAATGCTGAGCAAGCCATAAGATCTAACAACTGTAGGGGATACTTTGTTTTCTTGATGAGTACTATATAATTCTTTATAGAACTTTTCCACACATTTCATAATGTCATCTCTTTTTAGTAATAGTTCTTCTTTTCTTCTATAGTTACATATATAACTCTTTTTCACACATCATTTCAGTAGAAAATTTACTGATAAATTGCTCCTTCTTTATACCAGATATCTTTCTTGCAGTTGTTAGTAGAGTATTAGTTATCTTCTTATTGATTTCATAAGATTCTGAATCGTCGTAAAAGTATGTTAATATTTTGAAATAATTTGCAAGTTCTTACTTAAATTCACTGGAGTATTTTTGAACTTTAAAAATATAAACTGTTGATAGTGTCTTTCTTCATAGTTTTCTTCTCTCAAGTTTTGCATTAAGCTCTTATATCTCACTAATCACTTCCCATGTTGAATCAAATAAGAACTTCTGAATGCTTCACTTTCACTTAAATGTTTCCAAATTCATTTCCATTTAGCATTTTTTTCAAAGAAAGAATTCTGCAAACTCCTCAAATCTATGTCCTGTTTAATCTCTGTCATATAATTAAATTTTTCCACAACACTTTAATTTTTCATTTACCAATTTTAATATTAAATTCTTCCATAACAATTTTAAAATGTTGCTTGATCTGATCAAAAGCATTTTTATACCCATTTAAAAGTTCTCTACTTGTTCATCACAATGAGAACTGAATTATCTGCATTGAATAACTAAGCTTGTCTTTCTGTCTGATATACTATCACTCTCCAGAATGTTGATCTTCCATTTTTTATTTATAATGTATTCCACTCCTTTTATGCTCCCAATATTTGTGCCTTTGTAGTAAAATAGATATCCACTTTTTAAATAGTCTCTTCCCCTTTTCTTCTAACTTCACAAAGTCCAATAATATCCTAGTTAATATTTGGCAGTTTTTTTTTTTTCCAACTCATGCAATTATAAATATGTAAATGAAAGGTTATCAGGTGGCAGCCTGGATTACAATCAATATTTTGAGCAAACTGCTACCTGGACCAATGACTTTACAGCCTTGTGGAAATAAGGCCATAATTTCATTTTGTTTTTCATGACTGTACATATATATTGAAAAAAAAATCATTCACACACATGTTCATCCTGCCTTTAAGAAAATTCAGCTGATATTTCATTTGAGAAATGTGAGGCAACTGAGAAAAAAAGATTATGGTCATTTCTCTTATAAATTCAGAGGTAAAAAGCTAGTAAACTCATATGCTGGTTGATGCATATTCACTTACTATATGAATAATCATATAGTTATTACAGCTGCAGTGACAAGAATGTATGGAGTGGTTCCTTTAAAGCCTTAAAGAGATTCCTTTCAGATAACAATAATTAAAGTGCACTGATTACCTTTTTAAAATAGTTGATATGCACACAGTACAAAGTTTTCATAACACTAATTTGTAACACTTAAGATTTATTTATTATTGCTTAAATTAGTTTTTAAATGATGTTTTTATTTTTTTTTAATTTTCCAGATTTTATTAGAAAATGGAACAGAAAATTTAGTTGGAAATCGTTTAACTTTAGCTGATATAGGATATTTTGAAGTTCTTTTGCATATTGAAGAGCGTTTACCTGACGAAATGGAAAAATTCCCAGCTACACAGGTAATTACAAAATATTAATTTAGCTAACAATAATACAAACAATTCTCTGTGTAAATGAACCATTCCGTGATTTTTATTTTATTTTAACATTAGTCATGGTGCTGAATATGAAAATATTTTTCAATAAATGAAAATTATCACTATAATATATCCAAGAGATGTTCACACATGAACACAAACAAGAATTGGGGCTGTAATTTCTTGGACATTAGATTTATTTATTTTTTAATTTCATATTTGGGAAAATTATTATAGAAAATGGGTTTGTGTAAGTAAAGGATAGCCAATAATTAACCAGATGATAGTTTTAAAATGTTGGTGTACTATTTCAGTTTTATGTGATCTATCTCTTACTGATTTAATAGTTAAATTCTGAATTAAGATATTGATTTTTTTATTAGCTAATTCATTCATTTAAAAGTATGATTTAGCTAAGTAAAAGCTCAGTAAATTGTAAAACTATTAGAAATATGTGCAGAGACTTGATCATACTTATTAAAAGTATTTTTGCAATAAACTAAATTGGAACTGCATTCTCTTGATTATAATATTTTAAACATGGTGTTGATATGTTAAGATTCACAAATATTGGAATTTTTTTTTAGGAATATATGGATTCATTAAGTTGTGCTACCCAGTCTTAAGGATGCTTCTGCTGCTCCAATTTTTGAAAATAAAGAGAACAAAATTGCAATAATTATCATGAAATATCATTATTATTCACTATAGCAATTGTACTATCAGAAAAATATCAGGAACAAAATAATTTATATATTGCTTTTATTGATTTCATCAAAATATTTGACTCAATTAATCAAACAGGTTTATAACTATTTGAACAGTCATATTATGCACCTTCTACATGATGGAATGAAAGGTTATTGCTAATAATGTTAAGTAAGGATTTTTACTTAATTCAACATAGTTTTTGAATTTTTACAATTGTGCTTTTTGGAACTATGTATAGTAGTTTAATGAATCTCGGATCAAGATGGAGTACAAGTTTGATGATGGAATTTTTGAGTCATTCAAAATAGAAAAAAACAATTCTATCATATTGAATTCTGGATTTATAGTATGTTAATAGTTGTGCTATTCTTGCCAGTTCAAAAGACAAATGCATCATATAAGTCTTGCATTGGTGGTTGAGAGGTCAGCACGACTGCCTTGCACTTGCAGGCAGTTGCCCGGGTTGCGGGTTCGCATCCTGGCCGATGCAAAAAAAAAAAATGCATCATATAAAGACTTATAATTAATGTTCAAAAATCTTAGTAGCTTTTTAAGTAGAAATGTGGATTTAGATGTTGAGATGTAGCGTGCTGTTTTTAACAAGTTAAAAGATAAGAGTATTTCATCACATTGAAATAACTACTGCTACTAAATTAACTGTTTATTTTACTTCATTTATTGTATGGAAGTGAGTTTAATATCCTATTATGAAGAGCTGGAAATAGAAGTGTGAAAAGGTAGTCAGCTAAAAATACGTAGTTGATATAGTAAACATGCAATGAGTTACGAAAATTATTTTATTTTTAAATTAATAGTAATTGACTGAAAGAGAAATACAATAAATTAATAGTATTTTTTTTTTGAATGTGCATATAGGTGAGATATATAAAAGCATATTAATTGTGTTAAATGAACAAATGAAGATTTTTTTTTTTTTTTTGAAAGGAAACAAAAAGTTAATTTGATTCGATTTGTAGATAACAAAAAATAAATCTATTAATCTGGTAACAGTAATTAAAAGATAAAAAAAAAAAAAGGAATCACTAATTTATTATGTATTTTTAATTACTAATCTATTATACATTTTTAATGAAAAAAATGTAGAATTCTTAAAAGACCAGAGGAGTTACATGCTTTCTTTAGTGCTAGACTAAAAATTAGTCTAGCTCTAATTATTGAGTTGAAACGAAATGATTTATTAAATATAGTTACTCCCAAAAATAAGAAACTTTTGATTTATGGATTATTTATTAATATAGCCACAGAAAATGCATTGCTGATTAATTTAAAGTGTACGAGCATGTCATAATTTTATAATTATTTCCTGAAAACTGCCTGAGCTCAACATTAAAGCTATAACACTGGATTAATTACAATGCCTATGAAGAATGTGCCCCTATCATTTTTGGAAGCATAAAACATTTAAATGGAACAAATTGGAAGCATCACAACTTTTTACTCCATGCTGATCAGTAATGGAAGTTATAAAATATATACCATGGTAAGACTATTTCTTTTAAAAATTTTAATAATAGAAAAGGTCTTAATAAATTAGTATAATCCATGTTGTATATTTTGTTTTTTATATTAGTAATTGAGTTACTTTTATTTACCTATTTTCGTATCTGCTTATTCATTGTATGAATTTATTCTAATTTGTGTATCTGTCTTATAAATAAATTATTAGTTTATAAAATTAAAGTTGTCTGTGCCATTTCATAGCATATTTCAGTTCAAATGTTCACACTAACATTTATCAATTCCATGATCATATAAAAAAAAAAAGAGAGAATGCTTAATCATTGAGCAAATGCCAAATGTTATCAAGAATTGGGAAATATAGGATTTCAAATTGGTCCATTCAGCATTTTTTCTTTTCATAAATGAAAAGATGGCATCCTAATAAAAGCTGAAAATGCATGCCTTTTTATTTAAAACAAATTACTTCTTATTGGTAAAGCCTATTTCAAATCCCTAGTCTTGAATTTTGTAGTGATTGGGAAATAACCAATTTTTAGGTTTAATCATCTCCATCTTTATCCATTTTATATACAACTCTATGAAAATTACATCAATTAGTTATGTTTAAAGGCAGTCCTTGCACAATTGATATAACCTAAAAGCATTTGAAAATTTCATTTAAGAATGCTCTAAAATTTTTAAAATACAATGGCAAAATATGTTATTCAACTTACTGGATGTAAAAAAGCACAACTTTGTTGTATTGGACATGTGAAATGAATTATCAGTGTAAGACTTCCTAAAAGGACATCTTATAGTGAACTTAAGAATAGTTTTTGTGTGATAAATCTCATTTAGATTATAAAGATTATCGCAAAAGTATTCTACAGAAATGAAATATTGTTTTCATTGAGAAGATATGGTGGAAAATATATATTGGATAGCTATAATTAAACATGGTATTTTAGTATTTCAAAAAGAAAAGTTTTCTGCACAAGCTAAAATACAGCATTGCAAAATATCAAATAAGAATAATGGATTGTTATATTTTACATGTGTAGTTCACTGATTGGTTTGTATAGCCATCTCAAAATTCATTTCCAGTATATAATTATTTTCGCCATATTCATTTGCAATTGACTCCTACTAATAAGAATTATTATAAGAGGATCATAAGCAATGGAAAACTATGACTAAACATAACTAAATCTTATCCATCAGTTTCAGAAACGTAGTTATCTCCAATCCATGTTTAGGTAGAGAGAACTTCACACACATTACTGATGTTCTATTCTTGAAGCTGCATTAATTTGAAATTTGTCTACTGATTGATTTAATATCGAAAAATTTATGAATTATAGTTTCCCTTTTCGCTTGAAATAGGGAATATTGTATCTGTCTCCCCCTTTTCCCATTCTATTTTGCTTTTAATTCTAAAGGCTCAGATTGTGAATTATTTTATTATTCTGAATAGATCATTTCTCTAAAGTAAGCTATGAAATTAACATTTCAGTAATTATAGAGAAATTAATCTCTTCCAAAACATATTTCCTATTGCTTACTAAAAAAAAAAAAAAAATCAAGTGACATTCATTTAAAACCGTTTGCTAAATATTAGACAAAGAATGTTATTGAATCTGCAGAATTTGTTAAATCAGATAGTAGCAAAAATTACATGAAATATAAGAAATTGTGATTCACATAGCAAATTATATTTATTCATAAAAAAGAATATTACTTTATTTCTTTTTATCATAAGATATGTCTTCCATTCATATTTGAAATTCCTGATAAAAATCAAATATACTCCTGGATTTCTTCAATGGAAATTCTGGGAATTTTCATTACTCATGTTTCATATTGTGATTGGTTTGAGAATATAAAAAAATTAATCTCATATCATGAGGACTAAAATTGTAGCAAGACTCTAACTAAAAAATCTTTTGAGACTAATATATAAACTTACTTAACCTTTTCTCCCATATCTTATATTTCTCATCTAAATCCATTAAGAATCATCCTAGATTTTCCTTTCTTTACCCATTCTAATATCAGCTGCAATATGCTTGTTCATTTTATTTTAAAATAGCTTTTTTAAAAAAATATTTCTATTACTGTATCATATTAAATTTTTTCTTCAAAAGTCTTTAAATCATTTCGGCTTTACTCAAAATATTTAAATCTAAATCCATCTTTGGCGAATTTTTGGATAATACGCACATATATTTATAGGTACAATACAAATTCAGTAGCTTCAAACCCAAACAAAATTGTTTCATGTCTACAACTTTTTTTTTTAATTTCAACTACATATTTTTTGGTACTTGTGATTTTTCAAGATGGTAGCCTGTAGTTTTGATAAAATGTATAGTTTTGGAGACTCAAAAAATATTGACAAAAAAATGCCTGCTAGGAAGTCATATTTAATAATTACATTTTATTTTTTATTACTATTATTTTAAAAAAAGAAATCATTGTGGAAAAATTAATTACAATATTTAAACTTTATTCATGTTGGCGATGTGCAATCATATCATGACCATATTAGCACACTTTTTGGGAGGTCAGGATCTTGTATCTTTGGAAATAGTCCACTGTATCATGTTCTGTGACAGGAAGATCCCAAATTTTTTATCGGTGACAATTTACCAAAAAAAAAAAAAAAACTGCTGACAAAAAAATATACCTGAATTGAATCAAAGTACGACAATGTTAAGAAAACTTCTTGATGAAATTTATTCCTTTTTTAAAATTTAACAATTGATTTATTAATTTTGTTTTAACTAATACAATTTTGGTAGATTGTAGACCCTCGAAACTATATTTATCAAAAATGGGGGATATCATCTTGGTTTACTTGAAAACTCACAAGAAGCCTTTTTTTTTAAAAAAAAAAAAATTACTATATGTATATTTTAAATTCAAGGTAAAAAAATGTAGTTCAGTAAAATATCTATAAATTACCAAGTCTAATCAATGTAACTGCTTCTATTTTGTTTTTCTTACATATCAATTCCACTTAATTTATTTCATCTGAAAAAATAAGCAACTTCAATAACATTTTAAAAAACATTATAGAAATAAGTAATGGGGAGGGGGGTAGTATTACTAAATTTTTATATTAGGCAAAATAAATTATTTTTAAATATATATTCATTGTTGTAGATATCAATACTACTATTTAATATTTACATTTAATACTTTTTTCATAATTTTTAAACCATATTTTGAATTCTTACGTATTCACTTTATTGGCAATGAAGATTGAGGGATCAAGAATGCTAAATTAAAGCCATTGTCTCTGTATATAAAGATGTATTATTAATTTATGTATTAAATAGACTTAACTTCAGTTTGGTCCAAAAATGATTTCATAAAACTGTTTTCTGCTTTTGTTTTTTCAGGAATTTTTCAAGAAGATCAAACAAATTCCATCTATGGATCAGTACCTCACCAATGTTCGTCCACCCAAACCTGATGATGAATATGTTAAAATAGTTAAATCAGTTCTTCTGTTTTAAAATTATAATTGATTCCCAATGTGTATTTTTTCCAATATCATTCCTTTTTTTTAATTTCTTTTTGGAAAAGTTTCTTCTGGAACAATAATATTGTAAATGTTGTTTAAATTCAATAATTTGTTAAGAAAACAGAAAAAAAAAAAAATTTAAAAAAACAACACGGTAAATCTGTTTTTTTTAGCTTTTTAAAAAAATTTAATAAAAGAAATCTGAGCTGTTAACTATAATCAAACTATGAAAAACAAATAATGGAAAATAAAAGATTTTTAAAATCAGATTTGTAAATTTCTTTAGCTTTTTCATCACCAGAAATCTATGTTGCTTAAGATTATTTAAGAGATGTTTCAAATATTAATTTTGATATTTTTTTTGGTGTTTGATGATGATTTGTAAATAGTTTTTAATAAGCTCTTTTAACATTAATATCATATTACAACTGTGATTAATAAAATGTCTCGTGATATAGTGGTAAGTCACAAACAGACTAGGGATTTGTTTTTTTAGATAGTCAAACCCTTCTAATATTAATGAGTATCTAGTAATTATTATTTGGAGGGTAAAGATCTCAGATTAATTAATAAATGAATCAAAAAGGATTGGCACTCATAATTGTATGTAATAATAAAATAAATTTCAAAATGCTTAAATTCTGTTATACAGAAAGTATTAGAAACAGATAAAAGCTGAAAAAATAAATGTAATATTTAATATGTATTTTTAAAAAATAATATTTCAATAATTAGAGATACTCTTGAAAATGGGACCAAAAATTAAAATGTGGGAGTTAGTATGAACATAAATGCCCAATCTTTATATAATATTGGCCAACTAATCTAATATATACTACAATAACGAAGTTTATAAAAATATTTAAAAACAGTAATGTAAAATAAAATAAAAAAACATTGTTTATATCTACATATTATAATTGATAGTGAAGATATTTTTTATAAAGATAAAATATAGAAGCCACATACATAATATTATGGCAATCAACATTACAAATAAATGCCAGAGATATTTTGGGATAGAGAAACTGTAGAATTAAATATATCTTTTTTAAAAAATTGAATAACCATTAAATTTTGATATATCAAAACCCCAGGAAATTACAACTTTAATCTGAAAAAATATTAATTCTAGATTAATTTTTTTTCAATAAAGTCTTTTAGATATGCTTTTCATTTAAAGAAAATTTCTGGGTGTTCCTCTTATTAAAAATTACATTTTAAAAATTAAAAATGACTTTATACTACCCTTAATACATATTATATGTACACAAAACATTAGACTCTTGATTCTTACTAAAATATATTTCATCAGAAAAGATGTGTGTAAACATAACATTTTACAGCACAAAATGCACTTGACAATGTGTGATGTAATGTGTGGACCTCACTAACAAGTCAAAACAATTTCAAATTAAATAATCTTTCACAAGATAATTATTACCCATTCTTGTTAGTTGAAATTTGTATGAAATTAAAAAAAAAAAACAATTATCTGACAACCAATTTGGTTGGGAATCCTGGCTTTAACTAAATTTGCAGTTCTGAATCCAAGCTCTTGCTCTTAATCTTACTACAATATTCTTTCATTTTGGATGTTTATGGATCTTATTCTTTATTCAAACTATCCATTTCTAATAATCTTTTTTACTTTATTCTTTATAAATGCAATAATTCCAGTGATAATTGTTTTGCCATAGGGAAAGTTCCGTAATAAATTCTTCAAGGTAATTTGTTCTTTGTTTTTTTTTTTAAAGCTATTTTTTACTATCTTTATTAAGACTATCTATTATCTCCTTTTTCTTATAATTTCTATGGTTCATTATTTCTCTAAAAATATATCTGATCCAACTACTATTCTTCGGTAAATGTCTCTTTCTCTATAGTCAATATTTTCCTCAAAATCACATAAAATTTTTCCATTTTATTCATTTCACATAAAACTTTTAACAAATCCTTTTCCTAATTCCATGGTTTTTATTAACATTCTTCCTTGAGCTAAAATATTTAGAAGAGTAATACAGATCTAAGTAACTTAACTATTAAAAAAAAATCCAATTCAGATTAACTCAAGGGAATGCTAATTGTTCATTTTGCCATCTCCTTTGCCTAAATGTCATGATCCCTTGAACAATTAACCATGATTGTTTTTACCTGTTCCCATTTAATGCATTGATAGAATGAAACTCTAGAGCTAAGGATTCATAGATTATAATTCAATGTGCCACTTTTGTATTTTTTTGTAATCTCCTGGATAATCAATTCTCATTCGGAAGGGAAATTAAGGATATACAGGCAGTCCCCTAGTTACAAATTTAATTGCTTCCTGACATGTATTTGGAAATTGAAATTGTTTGAAAGTAGAGGTCTGTAAAAAAAAAAAAAACGAGTTTTCAAAATACAGTATTTATTTTTTATTGAAGCATCTGGAGTTTTGTTTACAAATTTATCAAAAGTTAGTTGAATTGTATTCTTCTCTTGATAAAGAATTCTGTAGCATTCTGCTCTTTTTTCTATTACCCCTCGTACATGACATATATGCTCTCCATTGGGATCACATTCTTCCATGATGGTCAAAAATTTGTCAAGATGCATGAAGGCTTCATTCATATTCTTGATTGCCAAACTCTTAACAATAAGTTCATTAACAGGTTCTTCATTTTGTATTTCAATCAGCTTTTGTAGTTTAATCAAGTCTTCATTTGACAGAGGTTCTGAGTGAGATTGCATTAACTCATCAATATCTTCATCAGTGACATCTAAATTTAACTCAATCATTATATTGACTATTTCAGTTGTGATATCTTCAGGAGTTTCTTCAATGTCTACAGAAGCATTCATCATTTGTGGATATATTTTTTCCCAACAACTTTTATTGTTGACTCTCTTATTTCAGCCCACTTGTTTCCAATAATATTTATTGCATTCAATATATTATAACTTTTCCAAAAATCTCTTAGTGGAGGTCCACCTTCTTTGTCAATTGCCTTGATTGCTTGAGTCATTAATCTTCTCATATAATACTGCTTAAAAGTAGCTATCACAGTTTGGTCCATGGGTTGTATTTCACTTGTGGTATTCGGAGGGATAAACACAACATTAACTTCTGGATATAAGTTATGTAGGGATTTTGGATGTCCAAGAACAATAGTGTGTTAAATAGTAAATTATTCTCACTACAATATTGCCTAACAGAAGGATTTTGGATGTCCAGGAGAACTGTCCAAGAGCAATAGTGTTTTAAATGGTAAATTATTCTCACTACAATATTGCCTAACAGAAGGCATAAAATGATGTGAGAACCAATCTTGAAAAAGCTGTGCAATAGCCCAGGCTTTAGGATTTGATTTCCAAATGACTGGAAGCATTCTTTTATCTTTTCCTTTTAATGCTCTAGGATTTTCTGTCTGATAAATTAGCATTAGCTAAAATTTAAAATCGCCAGCTAAATTACCTCCAAGAAGCAATGTTAATCTGTTTTTAGAAGGTTTATGCACAGGTGCAACTGATTCTTCCTTTGCTAAATATGTACGTGCAGGCATCTTTTTCCAAAATAATCCTGTCTCATCTACATTGAAGACTAGGCATGGAAAATAAGCTCCATCTTTAATAATATTAGAGAAAGTGGAAATAAATTCACTGGCAGCTTTCTTATCTGCACTGGCACTTTCCCCAGTATATTTAATATTATGTAAAGAATATCTCATTTTAAATTTGTGAAACCAGCCATTGCTTGCTACAAATTCAACAGCAGTCTTCTTTCACTTCTTTCTTCCAATCTTCATGCAAACTAAGAGCCTTAGCTTGAATAATTGATAAACTCACTGGGATGCCTTTTTGATGTTGATCTTTAATCCATAAAGCCAAAGATTTCTCCATTTCATCCATTACTCTGCCATGTCTTTCAATCTTCCACAATTTTTAACATATTCCTTAATTTTGTTCTTGTTTTTCACAATTATATATATTGTTAATCGGTTTAAATTACATGTGCGATTGAAGCAAAAAATGCACCATTTTCAGAATGTCTAATTATATCCATTTTTGTCTGACCGTTTGGGGTTTATGAGATCTTGATTTCTTTTTAGCAACACTGCTGTTTTTCATTTCATATTCATGTTTTTAATTAATAATTTTAAAAATTTACCAAAACAGAAATATATACAGTATATGTATAACATAATCATGCACAGACTATTTTTAAAAATAAGCAGTAATCATGCTAAAAATAAAAGAAATCAATGTCAGAGAGATGGGAAGATTTACTGAATTTTATATAGGGTTTTTTATTGTTCTCTAAAGTATAATTTTAATTATTTTCTAAATTCCAAAGTTTATCTTACTTTAGAAAAAATTCAATTACGAATGTATGTAAATAGTTTTTTTTATCATGTGTATAGATAAAAATATAAAGTCCAAAAATGATTATGTAATAGCGAAATGTTTGTAACTAGGGGACTTCCTGTACTGTATCATGACTTACACTTCCATCAATCCTGCCTGATTTCCTTTATCTTATTCTCCATATTTTACAAGAAACTCTGGAAAAATTAAGAAACTTCTGTGTAAATTTAAATATCTAATATAAATGATGTCACTGATCAAGTTACGGTATATTTTATCCCAATAGTATCATTAGTAGATAGATAAGAAAATGCTTAATACTTAAAATTATTTTTATAGGAATATTTTATTATGCTGGATGTTTTAAAAAAAACTATCATTTGTTTAACATATTGAGATACTGAAAGATTTCCATCCACAAAACTTTGTTTTTCTCAAACTTTGCAAAGATAAAAATACCTTCCACTATAATTTTTATTTATATAGAAGGTATGACAATTTAATTCCCAGGATGACAATGTAATGTTGCCCATGACCTAATTGTATTAAAATCACATAAGTATTGAACATGTTTAAGCTAGCATGTAAATTTTAAACTAATACAACTAGTTTTTAATTAGCTATTGAGAAGATAATAAATATCGCTTTGGCATAAAAATGGATCATAGTACACTCATTGTGAGAGACTTTTTGGCCAAAAAATCTAATTATACAACTAGACCATCCTGCCTGTTCAAATGATTTAGCTCCCTGTGATTTTGGGTTATTTACAAAATTAAAAACTGCACAGAAAGAATGAGAGACAATTAAAAAATTGGTTTGACAATAGGGGTATTAGAGCAAACGGAAAAATCTAATTAGGCTATGCCATTAGTAATTCTAACAACAGAAGCATCAAATTCAATTGCAAAATTATCACATATCCATCAACAAAACAACAAACAAACGTTGCTCAGTTAACAATGTTAAAAAAATTATTGCAGAAATCAATTTTTTCACAAAATTAAATCTTAACACAGCCTTCCATCAGATATCAGTGACAAATGTTTTGGATATATTAATGTTAACTATTCACATAGGATTATTTAAGTGCAAATGACATCCATTTGGAATAACTTCTGCACCTAATATTTTTCATTTGAAAACCAAGACTCTCTTTAAAATTTGAGGATTGATTTTTGACAACATTCTAATTATCATTATGGTAGAAAACCGAAATGGCAGCTATTAAACATAGGTAAAAAAAAAAACAAAGAATTTGGAGCAAAATAGAATACCCAATATGGACGATAGATAGACAACAGATAGATAGAAAATTAAAATTTTAAGTAGAAATGATATCTCTGGAAAAGGTCAAAGCCATAGAGGTCTGGTAAATTATTTCAAGAACTTTTTGAAGGGAGAGACTCAGATAACCAGATCTTTATATGATTTACTAAAAAAAGAACCAATGGTGAAACTGGAGATAGGGAAAGAGCAAGCATTTTTTGTATACCAAATCATTTTACAAAATAAATTGCTTATCCACTAAAACAGCAATGTAGAAGTTATGCTTACTATAGATATATCAGAAATTGGAGTGGGGGCAATATTATATCATCCAGCATATTCTGGTGAACAACCTATGGCCTACATATCATGCACATTGCCTCTAAAACTGAGATCAATTATAGTCAATTGGACAAGGAAGAAGCTCTTGCCATACTTTTTAGAGCACAAAAATTTCATCAATATCTATATGGATACACATTTAAGATTATAACTGATTACAAACCTCTACTGGGAATTTTAATCAACACACTATTCGGCTATGACTATACTTTAGACTAAGGGAAAGCAAATTGGTCATGGCAACATGCTATATGCCATAAAAGGCTGAGAGCGAGGATAAGGTAATTGAAATAAATTATAATGATGTGCTTAATTCACAAACTTTGAACAGCAAAACACCATAGCTTTCTGGACAGATGAAGAAAGGATTTATTGGTGGATTATAAGTCAAACCATTGGCCTAAAGCATTTAAAAGTTCATAAGAAATTGTGGAATGCCAGGATAAATTATCGTTAATAATGGTTGCATATTGATGGATGATAGTGACAACTTGTGATGAACCTTAATTACAATATTGAAAAATTCATTAAAAGATGAGGTAAATGTCAATCACATGATAAAATGCTAATTAAAAGCTTTGTAGCATGACTGAAACCATTAAGACCTTGGTATCATATCCTCATTGATCATGCTGGTCCATTTAATGAATAAGTATTTTTGGTTGTGGTTGATTCATATGGTGGTTAAATACAAATTAATTAAAAAATACTAATTCCAAGATTACAATCGAAAAGTTATACAAATTTTTTTCATATCATGGTCTTGCAGAAATTAGGTTTATGACGACAACCAGATTCACATCAGATATATTCAAAGAATATATAAAATAGGAGGGAAAACACATTCTTATGCCCCATATCATCCTCGGATTGTCTGTAAAGGCTATCCAAAATTTAAAGTTATCAATCAGCAAATTGGGAAAAAATGAAAATACAAGAAGCAGTATATACCACACTTCTCTACCAGCACTCAATTCCAGGTATGAAATCAGATAAATTACCCATGGCAACATTTTAAGTAGTCAAATATATATCTGAATTTGTGTATGTTTACTGCAGGTAAGACATAGTTTAAATAAATTTTGGACTCGACCAGTAAACACAATCTGTCAAAGCAAATAATCATTTAGACAAATGGAAAAGAAATATATAAGTACATAAGCAATTTCAAAAGAACATGAATGAAGACCTAGTTCCTGTAAAGGAAGCTAGTTCTTGGAGCCAAAATGTCAAACCAAAGAACCAAAACAAGAACTGGATCAAACTGAGATTAAGGATGAAGATCAAATACATGTGCCAAAGGATACAACCAGAGAAGCAGATGTAAATCACGTTCTCAACAGAGTTAAAAGGAAGAGGAACAAATCTAGTTACTTTTGTGATTTTTACAATTTCAAAGAAAATCTGAAATAGGGAAAAATAGCTATCTATATTACTGTGTGTGTGTGTGTGCAGGTTATAATATATATAATTAGAGAGGATTTGAACTCAGACTTTCAAGGTCCTTTCAGCTATCCACTCCACCTTATATAACCAATACACATACATATGTAAAGTTAGAAACATAATAAGTTATAAAAATGTTAGTAAAAAATAAAGATTAAGTCAGTAAAAGAATTTTGATCTACATGAAAAAGATAAAACAAGATTAATTGAATTCCTAAAATGTCTGATTATTCCAGACACATAACTGCAAGTTGACGAAAAGACAAAACAAGATTAACAGAATTTCTAAAATACCAACGGTTAACTAATTAACCTAGACTGATAATTGAAAATAGAGGAATTGACCAAAGATGGATAACACAACAAAGGTAAGCTAATTATTAACCGATAACAAGAGTTGGATAATGAATTTGTAGAACAGATGGAGAGTTCTATAATCGGAGGATACTTGCATAGAAACTACTCTAGTGGAAATAGCCTTGCATTACCATGATGCTGGAAGTCATCATGCATTGCCTTAAAGTATGTTTCAGTTGCAGAGAGATCTGCCTGCAAACATATCAACAGACCTATGGACTTTACTGATTTATATTATTATTTCTATATGCCTTAACATGAAAATAATTCGCAATTGTATATACTTTATATTATTATAAATATATTAATCTTGTTATTCTAGTTATCTTAGTTTTTATAAGGGTTTAAAATTTAAACGCATATCTGTTTAGAGTGAAGAGCAGGTTTACTTAGAATAGACAAATGTAAAAAAAAAAAAAACTATCAACATTCGATATTATATATCTAAGGTACTAAAAAAATGTAGATATTTGTTACTTATAAAATAAATTAACACCTAAATCAAAATAGTTTTAAACTACAATAAAATTAAGAAACAAAAATTTGTTTAATTGGGCTTAAAATCATCTTCATAAAATGTAAGCAATTTATATAGAACAAGGATTTCTAAATCATATATAGAAATTCATTTATGTTTAGTATAAATTATCTTTGTTAGTTCTTTTATTTTAAGAATAATTATAATGGAACAAATGCAATTAAGAGAAAATATCCATCATTATTCTAATATCAATTTATGCAAGCATTAGCAAGTTATTTAGGTTTTCTTAAGAATCATTAAGCTGATCAAGTCATAATAAGCTGAACATCCATTGGTTCTCTATTAAAGTGTCATTACACACGTATATACTTTCTCTTAGTTACAAGTAGACTATTGTTTCACATTATCATAAGTCCCAACACTTAATTATAATACAATACCAGGGAGTTACTTACTTATCATTATACTCTTTATACATATATATGTATTCATGATTCATCTACCATTTGTAAATAATATATCATAACCATATTGCTGTTATACATGATTGAGTCAGAGATTAAGTATCCTACTAGGCAAAATATTCTGTACATAATTTAAGAAATATAAGTTACTTAATATATATTTTCATTGTCTTGCATTTCTTTTATATTTTAGAACTAGCGCACATCATTAAGCAACTAGTTTCTAATTATGTATTGGTATAAGTGTGGAAAATAGGATAAGATTCATAAAGACTCTTATTTTATTTAGATCAATTCTATGTTTAGTGAACCTAATTCAAATAGTCTCTATCTCATGGGCAAACCCTTCCATTGGCTACACTTCAAACTGATACAGTTTGGCACTCTGCCATGTGGCCCAAATTAATGACCATCAATAAATGAGATAAGTAGAACATATTGTCCAGTCATATAGAAAACCTTACTAAGTAGCAACAAAGGTGAAAAATAAATTTTTTTAACTTTTCAATGAATATATTTTGATAGGCCATCAGTCACATAATTTGTTTGGAGATAGATGTCAACAACAAACTATTAGTTATTTATATAAGCATTTTATTATAGTACATGAAGAGATAAGTCACACATACTTTCTGTTGTATATAAATGATAGTTATTCACATTAGCATTTTGCATGTTGTATATAACCACAAATAAGTAACCTCAGATAAAATTATTTTGTCAGATACTATTATTATGGAAGCCAAGGATCAAAAAGTAGGGGCCTGGAGTTAAAAGTTCAGAAGTGGTAAAAATGATCCTCAGTCAGTTACAGGAATTCAAGGTCGATTTTGATAAGAAATTTGAAGAACTAGATAAGAAATTTCAAGAATAAAAAATAGAGCTAGGTAGAAATTTTGATAAAAAATTTGAGAAACAAAAAATAAAGCTAAATAAACATTTTGATAAAAAATTTGAACATCAAAAATTAAAGCCAAGTAAAATTTTGAATAAAAAATTTGAAAGAGCAATGGGTAGATGAGATTTGAAAGAAGTTAATATAAGATTCAATGCATCTGACACATGATTCCAAAAATTTAAACACAATCTTGAAGTTAAATTTAGGGAATGAGGAAATAACCCTACTGCTAAGTTCAAAAAGTTGAGAGAATTACGCACAATAATCTAAAGAAATTTGAACGGAGTTTTGAATTTAAGATACAGGTTAAAATTGAGGAGGTTATAGTGGGATTAAGCAGCGAATGCAGTTATTTCGTAAAAGGTCCAAATCATCTCTAAATTAATGGCGATATAGATGATAGGCAAGTTCAAAGTACTTAATATAAATATTCAGATACATGCCACACTAAAAAGATTCACCATACCTATTTGAATGTCCCAATGACCATTAAATGCTGGTGTAGTCATCACAAATGTTAAAATGAAGATGCCCATTATAAATAAGTATAGTCCAAGTATCAGTAGGCAGAAGAGTCTGTGCATTGACCATCAACTTAAGTATTCTTAGAAATTCTTTCAAGCATTTGCATTATAATAATGAAGTTGAACAGCATACAAAAAGTGGTTCACTATAAAGTTTCTGAAAATGCTAAGGTATTAAGGAGTTAAATAAGTCATATGGAGTAGGTTGTGATCTTCTTGCCTCGAGTGTAGTTATGGGGCACAAGTTATAGAAGACAATTTTCAGAACAAGGATTATTTAGCAATACATGGTGATCGCTCCAGAAGTTATGATTATTACCATAGTAAATATGATTATGGGTCCAGTATACGGCAACACTCTAAATGCCACTCTTGAATATTAGCTTGAACAAGTGTAAATCCAAAAACAAGATTTAAGAAATCTGGGGAAATTTACGAGACACATATATATGAAAAACAGGTTAAAACAAACGTACATTACCTAAAAAATAAAAGGATATCTTATAGATGTGAATGTAAAGGAAGGGGCAAGTATACTGATAAAATTTCCACACTCCTTATATAACCCTAAAGATTTATTCTATAAATACCCTACTCAAATAAAAATCAAAAGGGGCTACAATATTGAAACAGAAGACTAAGTGGTACAGGATTTTACATAAAGATGGAGGGACAATCTATGATGATATTCCTAAAAATATCCAAGTTATTAAAAGGGTAATCCTATCATATGATGTAGATTTTAGCATACAATACTTTAAAGGTAGCCATAAAACAGAAGACTTAAATTTTCACCAAAACAAAGTACATAATAAAATAGTTGAGATGATAAAACTGATTTAAAAGATTTTATGGACCACCAGATAATCCATGATTTCAGTAAAATGCCCTAAGCATTCATTTGCAATAGAAAATAAAAATTATTTGATACAAAATATCAGATTGTTTTAAAAATTATCGGTATTATTATGATAAGTATGACCACAAGTCAGATGTGAGAACAGATCACTAATCAACATTTATACTGACTAACTAATAGTAATTATAACTTTAAAACAAGATTTGAGAAGTTTTAAAATTTCATAAAGTATACATGCATACGAAACACGTCATAGAAAAGAATGGTTGTCAGAAAACTAAACCACCATTTTATAAATGCAAATGCAAAAGTAAGAATGGATATGAAATAAATGAACATGCAGGTATTATGGCTCCTAAATTGCTTCACTTTATTTTCTCTATGCTTGTTTTGATTATAAAGCACTATCTCAAAGATATATAATGAAAATAGACAAAATCTATTTTCACCATAGGGAAGTCGTAGAGGGACCTATTAAAAGGATTTAATGAATAAATACCCTAGTTCACAAACTTCCCTTCAATCCAAAGGTAAGATGTGTATTAGTACATTTTGCATTAAAATTTTCCATTACATTACTTGTTAAATATGTTGAGTATATTTCGCTTATTGCTTCCTGGATTTGCACATCTCAAAGGGGGTGAAGTTATTAAGAATTCCATTGACACGAATTGTTTTGTTATTGTTGTTATTCCCATTATTATATTTATGGTATCAAAAGTTGAAAAGCTCCAATTATCATGGAGTGGCATCCCCTTAAAACAGGTGGGAGGACTGATTTTCTTTGTTGGTGAAATCAATTATAGTTCAAGTACATTTATGTGAAACTTATTCAAATGATTCTTTAAAAAATTTGTTGGATCACAAATAGGTCCTTTGATGGTCAAATAGCTCTTCTGAATAATATGGCTATGTTAATCTCTCATAACGAATGGACATGTGATATGAAGGTAACCGTATATTTGCATTATGAGATAGTATAGTTGCATGATTGAGCCTTTTCTTAGAGGAGCCAATTGATTTATGAATGTGGGATTGTGCTCTAAAATTTTAGATGAGTTAGTAATGAGCATCAGTCAAGATATCCTGGGCTCACCATAAAATAGCTGGTAGAGAAGAATCCCAGCGAAATAGTAAGTGTTGATGAGTTCTGACTTTATAGGAAAAGGTGCAGTAGAGATTCATCCCTTAAAGCTATCCAAACCATGGGTAGCAACTACATTCCGCACAGCTGAATTCACAACGTAGTTACAGCATCTCTCAATAAATTAAATTTTGGTTCAGTTGTTTATTTTGCTTTGATATTAGAAGTTTCAATATGCTCATAGCTGGGGTCACTAAAATATATATTTTGCATAGTTTTGGGCAGGACCACAAAAAATTTGATGCATATAGTTCAATAAATAATGACGAGCCAAAATTAGGTAAGGACCTCAAAATATAGCAGAAGCCAAACACCATTTGGTGGTTAAATTTAAAACCTATATAGAGCCTTCATCAGCAAATGCAATATTCATTTTCTATTGTGAAGCTGTGGGTGTTGAGAATATAATTATTAGTGAAAAACATTAATGATAGAGCATGTAGAATTTACTAATTAAACATGAGGTACCCACAAGTTAAGTTTGACAAACACCTAATTTTTTTAAAAAAAAAATTTTCTAGGGGATTTGTACCTATAAGGTATCTATGACCCATTTTAATCAAAGTATAAATTATAATTTTTTTTCTATTCACCCAAAATAACTCATTACTTAGTTAATAGTTGATAACTACCATCAATACATATATGCATAGACACATATACATCCTGACATGATTACTGTGAATAAATAAGAACTTACAACTTTATGTGTAAATGTAAAATGCGTAAAATAATCTGTATCTTAAAATAACATTTAAAACAACGATAAATTACTTGATAAGAATCTTGTAAAGAAAATCACAAGGTCATGCATGTCCATAGCAAAAGATGACCTAATATTATCATTATTATTAAAAAAACAAAAGAGAAAAATAAAACAGTTGGCGAGTGAATATTAAAACAAAGTAAAAGAATATAACTTTTGATTCCAATTTCAAATATATATGTGCTCATCATAAAAAAAAAACAGACTTTAGCAGTATTCACTTTACTATAGAAAAAAGCAATGCATATATTTATTAAATTCGATACGAAGAAACTTTATTTCATGGAAGTTTAAAGACTCCATCATCAAATCTCCAAATAAACTAAAGTAATGGCCTGACAATGGACGATTATTTAAAACTGTGTTCTAAACAAGATTCACTAATTCACCATAATATCCACAGAAAACATACTTGATTTCCAGTAAAATTAAGCAAACACGTCAAATGTTGATTTCTAACATTAATATTAAAATCTACAGCTGTGTTAATATATATGTATTACCATGGAACTATTCGTAGAAAAAGGACAATTTTATCCCACGCTGTTATAATATAGATATGTCATTCCAGATCACTTCATACTAAACCATTGGATTTTACAGATATTTCCTCAACTTAGGTGTATTACTTTAGCACAAGGAAGTATCACATGACGTAGGAATAAAACATTATATCGGTATAAAGAAAGCGAAATAAGCTAAATCACACGGATATACTTATATGCTCAAATTATAACTCATCCCTTTCAACCCAGCTTATAATGAAAGTGTATCACAAATAATAAATGGAGACTTTGTCTTTGAGACATAACAGGATCTACACTATTTAGCAACAAGAGATCTCATAACAATATCTCATATTATATAATACATTGATGCAGAATACTTGATTTGGTGTAGGAGTACATAGTTAATGAGTACTTATTAAACAATTTATATAGAACAAGGATTTCTAAATCATATTTAGAAATTCATTTATGTTTAGTATAATTATGTTTGTTAGTTCTTTTATTTTAAGAATTATATTCGAACAGATACAATTAAGAGAAAATATCCATCATTATTCTAAATTCTAATGTTATCAATTTAGGGAAACATTAGTAACTTATTTACATTTTCTTAGACTCATTAAGCTGATTACGTCACAATAAGTTAAACATCCATTGGTTCTTTATTAAAGTGTCATTATACACCCTCATATATATATATGAAAAGAAAGTTACTGTTAACACTAACTGAAATAATTATAGAAAATATACCAACCATCATACAAAAATAGTAACGCCCTCTGTTTAAAGATCTATATCCACAACTAATGATACCACTTAAGGGTGCTAAACGATACAATATTGAAATAAGACCCAAAACAAGAGCATGAAATTTTAAATAAGCAAACGATCTTAAATTTTGCTAATAAACTAACAAGTTTATAAAGTTATTAAAGACAAACTAAACATTAGATTTTAATCTTTAAATTCCTCCCAAACTATAAATGAAAAGAAAGTTACTGTTAACACTTAATGAAATAATTATAGAAAATATTCCAACCATCATAAATTATATGTGATTAGTAATGCCTCAAATCTATCCTTAAATGTCTTTTATGCTAAACGATGTTAAATATTGAAATACAGACCACTCAAACACAGAGCATGAAATTTTAAATAAGCAAACGATCTTAAATTTTGCAAAAAAAAAAAATTATAAAACAAACTAAACATTAGATTTTAATCTTTACTCCTCCCAAACATAAATAAAAAATAAACTAACGAAATAATTATAGAAAATAACCACATAAATCTATATCAATTAAATTTAAAGTAGTGTTAAACGATGAAAACAGACTCAAGAGCATGAAATTTTAAATAAAAACGATCTTAAATTTTGCTAATAAACTAAAAGTTTACAAAGTTATTAAAGACAAATAAACATTAGATTTTAATCTTTAAATTCCTCCCAAACTATAAATGAAAAGAAAGTTACTGTTAACACTAACTGAAATAATTCAGTTAGTGTTAACAGTAACTTTCTTTTCATTTATAGTTTGGGAGGAATTTAAAGATTAAAATCTAATGTTTAGTTTGTCTTTAATAACTTTGTAAACTTGTTAGTTTATTAGCAAAATTTAAGATCGTTTGCTTATTTAAAATTTCATGCTCTGTGTTTGAGTGGGTCTGTATTTCAATATTTAACATCGTTTAGCATACAACCTTAAAGTGGTATCATTTTAAGGTTTGCTATTATTGGATATAGATCTTTAAACAGAGGGCGTTACTGGATATTTGTAATTGTATGATGGTTGGATATATTTTCTATAATTATTTCAGTTAGTGTTAACAGTAACTTTCTTTTCATTTATAGTTTGGGAGGAATTTAAAGATTAAAATCTAATGTTTAGTTTGTCTTTAATAACTTTGTAAACTTGTTGGTTTATTAGCAAAATTTAAGATCGTTTGCTTATTTAAAATTTCATGCCTGTGTTTGAGTGGGTCTTTATTTCAATATTTAACATCAGCAAACAACCTTTAAAGTGGTATCATTTTAAGGTTTGCTATTATTGAGATATAGATCTTTAAACAGAGGGCGTTACTGGATATTTGTAATTGTATGATGGTTGGTATATTTTCTATAATTATTTCAGTTAGTGTTAACAGTAACTTTCTTTTCATTTATAGTTTGGGAGGAATTTAAAGATTAAAATCTAATGTTTAGTTTGTCTTTAATAACTTTGTAAACTTGTTAGTTTATTAGCAAAATTTAAGATCGTTTGCTTATTTAAAATTTCATGCTCTGTGTTTGAGTGGGTCTGTATTTCAATATTTAACATCGTTTAGCATACAACCTTAAAGTGGTATCATTTTAAGGTTTGCTATTATTGAGATATAGATCTTTAAACAGAGGGCGTTACTGGATATTTGTAATTGTATGATGGTTGGTATATTTTATATATATATATATATTTGCATATTAGCAAATAGATGTTTATTGTTTCACATCACCATTAAGTCTCCTCACTTAATTATAATGCAATACCAGAGAGTTACTTGGTTATCATTATATTCTTTATATATATACATATTTACGATTCACCTACCAACTGTAAATATATCATAACCATATTGCTGTTATATATGACTTGAATCAAAGATCAAGTTATCCCACTAAGGAAAATATATTGTAATAATCTTTAAGAAATATAAGTTACTTAAAATATATTTTCATTGTCTTGCATTTCTTTTATATTTTAGAGTTAGCACACATCACTAACTAACTTGTTTCTAATTATGTACTGGTATAAGTGTGGGAAATAGGATAAGATTTATAGTCTCATTTTAGTTAGGTCAATTCTAACGAATCTATTAACTTAATTCAGATAAGAGTCTCTATCTCATGGGCAACCCTTCCCATTGGCCACAATTCATACTGGTACAATATATATATATATATTTAACCTCACTACTTTCAAACATAACAGCTTGTGATTATCTTTAATAAAGGGTCTAGCGAAAGCAATTCTTTATACATATATTTGAGGTTTTAGTTCAGTTTATAAAATGCACATTAATGAACATCTTTTCATGATTCCAAAGATTGAATAAGTATATTAATATTGATTTTAAAAATGTGATGTGAAGCACTATAGATTCTCCTTTCTCAAAATCAGGAATCTGACAACCATTATGCCCAAAGAAACCTCTTAGACAGTGTGATGTGATGCACTGTGGCTTCTCCTTTTTCGGAATTATTCATCTCTCAGTAACTATGCCCAGAGAAACCTGTTAGCCACCTTACTTTCCATTCTCCACCCTAAGTTTTTCTCATATTCTTCTCTATCCTGCTCCATCCCATTCCACAACATGATCTTTGTCAACTCTATGGTCTTTATATCTAAATCTGCCTTATCTTTGCCTAAACCCAGCATAAAAACCAAGAACCCACTTTCTGTATAATCACTTTATTTATATTTATTCTTCCATAACTTCATTATTTGTACCGTTTCTACTTACAGAGATTTACATTCGATTAACAGATGCCTAATATTTTCCATGCCTTCCTTAAATAACTTGCAGACTAAATCACTTATATTTTTCCATTTTTGAGTATGTTCCTGTTCGAGTGTTAAACAGTAAGCTACTTTCCTTGCTATTAACATAAATTATCTCACAACCAATATTCTGTTTACTTCTATATATTTTTACTCTCCAACTCCTATTTTTTATTAATAACTTATTCTATCCCATTCCTTGCCACTATAACTCTCAACAATTCTCCTAACGCAATCATCCCACCTTTTTTTATAAATATACTGACATAAATTCTTTATCCAGATCTGCATATCGTACTATCTTTCTCACCCATTTTGTTACTTATCCTTTACTCATATTCCAATTAAATACTATTTTGACTATTTTCTTATTATCTATAAATTGCAATCTACTGAACATTTTCATTTTGCTTTACGTATCTCTCATATAAAAACATGACCATCTCATTTCTCCTTGAACTGCCCCCTTTGTTGTCCACACATCTGCATCTAATCCACATCTTCCTACTTTTCTTTGTATTTTTTCTAAGTAATCTAATACTTCTTTACTAACACATAATGCATCGTTACCATAAGTTAACCTGCTACTGCCACTCCATTCCATACAATTCTAGCTACATCATGTTTACTATATGAAAACACTGCTAATTTCTTTATGAGTTCCTTTCTTTTCTTTGCTTTATTTATCAATTTTTTTCTCCCGTCCATCCAAGCAATTCGTCTGAATACTTACGATGATTCCCAAATAGTTATACCTATTTACTATATTTAACTTTATATCTCTCAATAAAAATTCTTTCCCTTCTCTTTCCCAGCATTTATCATCACTACTTTTAATTTTTCTTCACTAAATTTAATCCCCATTTCTTTACCCACTCTTGCACATGTCTTCAGCATAACTTCCATATCTTTCTTACTTTCTGTGCACAAAAAGATATCATCCGCAAATAAAAGACTCAATAATGAATATACTCACAACCTATTAATGTCTCAAATATAACAAAAACAAAATAGGTGACATAGGGCATGCTTGTCTTAGTCCCACCCCATTTTTAACTTTAACTGATTCTATATATCCTAATTGATACGTATAGTAATTATTTTCATACAATCTCTTAATAAGATCCACTAAAGCTTGATTCGTTCCCAAATTCACCAAATGTACCCATAATCTATTTCTATTTATTCTATCATATGCCTTCTCTATATCTATAAAAACCACATATAACAGTCTACCTGCATTTCTACATGACCTCCAAGTTGTGTAACTATAAATAAACTATTTCCTACACACCTATCTGATCAAAAGCTTCTTTGCATTTCTCCTACTATATTATTTTCTTCCATTTTGCAACCCTTTCAGCCACCATATATATGCAAAAACTTTATATAATGCTGGCGTTACCACTATCGGTCTATAATAATTTAATTTTCTATGATCTTTACCCTTTCCTTTAAATAGTAGCCTTACTCTTGTATTATTCCAGCAATCTGGAAATTCTCTCTTCTGTGCCATCTTATTAAAACCTAATAATAGATTTAATTTGCCTTTTTCTCTAAATTCATCACCATTTCTGCTGCCCATCCATCAAATTTCTTGCCTTTCCATTTTTCAATTTTTTCCCTGCCTCATTCAATTCATTTTCTATAAATCTAATATTTCCATTACTATATGCTTTCATGTTTGTTATAACTGACCTTCACATCCAACATCTTTTCTATATCCATTACACACTTAAGATTGTCTCTAATTCTTCTCTAGAGCTACACTCTATTCCCTCATCATCTAGTAATACTATTTCTCTTTTTCCTATATTCCTTCTTTTAATATATTTCCAAAATTTTTCACTCTCATCTCTTCCACTTTTATTATATTTAATTTCATTCTCTCTATATATATATATAATTATCTATTTTAACCAACTTTTTTTAAAAAATACTTTTCCCATTTAACATTAACATCTTTTTCACTTTCTTTGTTTGTAATAGCACATTTATATTCTCTGCTGGCTTTTTTCCTCTCTTTTATATTTTTACTAACTCTCACTTTTCTATTACTTTCATTCTTCTGAATATGCTCACCTAAAACCCTATTTACCACTTTTTCTACTTCACCACACCAGTCCTTACACTTATCCCAACAAACTCTTCCATGATTTCTTCTACTTTTATTTTACATTCTTCTAACTTATTCTTATCATTCATTCTTCATCCATATCTTTCCTATCTTTTCTACTTTTATTTCTATTTTCCATCACATTACTAACCCTCTCTTCATTATCAAACACTTTAATTTTCCATACTTTATTCATTCCCTCTTTCTCCACTAATACATAATCTATTGTGAAATATATCAGTTCTAGACCATGTGTATTGTCCTCATAAATATTTGATAAATTTCCAATGCTCAAATTCACTCACTGATAAAAATTCTTCAAAAGTTGTCCATTCTTGTTATCTACTTCATCAATATGCCCATTCATATCCTTATAATTATTATTTTCTTCCCCTTTTTTTTCTGAAACTCTGTATATCCTTAATTACTAAGCATTTATAGATGCTATTGTTCCACTTCATTACTGTTTGACCATCTCCAGTGGCTACATACATTATAATCACCATCCATTCTTGTCTTCCTAACATTATCTCAAACCACAAATGTTTTTGATACTTAAGAATATTTAAATATTTTTTTGACATAACTCCTATACAACTATCCCTTTTTTCTTTTTTATTTACACCCTCTCATACAAAGTCTTCCAGTATAGGTTCTTCTTCTCTTAGATGTGTTTCCACTATTGCTAATACCTCAAGCTCTTCATTTTGAACTGCTTTGTTCAATTCCAGCCACTTTTCTGGTCTCCTGCCACTTAGTACATTCAAATATCCAGTTTTAACAATTTCTTCTTTTCTAACTACCCTTTTATAAATTCTTTAGACTCTTTCTTCTCCATTACATTTGTTAGTAACTTGTATACCATTAATTTTACAGACCTATTCCCTCTCCACATCTATATTTATATCTAAATCAGCTACCTTTGTTTATTTCATACATCCCATCCATTCTTCTTCTTTTTGATAATACTGCAATTTAAAACCCTACCCCCCTTTATAAGTTTCCTAAACTATAATATTCTTCACTCCCTAATACTTCACTTCCTTGTTTTGCTAAGTGCAATCCATCTTTACTATACAACTTTCTGTTACTAATAAAAAAAAAACCTCACATCCACAAACATATTTCTCTCACATAATTTTTCAGTCTCTCATTTATATGTCATATCTAACATATATCTGTTGTTGACTTTTGGAAATAATCCCAACTATTCCTACTCTTCATTTAATCTTACTCAAATTACTAATCAATTCTATGTACTCATCCATTACCCTCTCCAATGGCTCTGACAAATTATTTGGTCCCTATCATAACATACACATCTCTATTCTCTATTTAGCACCATCTATTGTAAGCTTGGGTTATCAATGTATATAAGATAGTACATTTAATTTGGTAACTATCAACAGTTCAAGTCTATAATTGATTGCATGTGAAAGTAAAAGCACTTATTAATATAGTAAGCCCTGAGAATTGAATAATACTGTATTGGCATATAAAAATAAATGCATTATGTAATTCTTGAAAATCTGAGAAGTACTACTTTATATAAGCTATATCTAGATTATATGTATATCGGAAAAAGATTTAGAATATCTACAATGAGTGATTTATAAAGAGAACCATAAATCATGTAGTCTGTCTATTCTATAACATATATATATACATAGTATGATTAAAATTTTAAAACTAATCTTGTGCTAAATAAATG
Organism: Epiperipatus broadwayi; assembly: GCA_028023455.1. Taxonomy (NCBI): domain Eukaryota; kingdom Metazoa; phylum Onychophora; class Udeonychophora; order Euonychophora; family Peripatidae; genus Epiperipatus; species Epiperipatus broadwayi. Next base: position 577,291 of record JAQFVV010012789.1, read on the forward strand.
TAAATAGAAATGTTGGATTTTTATATTATTGATCACATTATATTCCTAAAATAAATCTCTGAAGTTGAGAGCCTAACTGTAACTAACAATATGATAAACAACAGTCACAAATTAATCAATATTTACATTTATATATAATACAGAAATAAAACATAACTTTAATTGTTTTGTTTTTTAGATGTATAATTAGGATCATCTTCAAACACATGTGCTGGATCTAATGGTGGAATGATGGCACCAGCAGCTGTAGATAGCTTAGGAATTGTTAATTTGCGCACAGCTATTTCAGTATTCCAAGTGCTGCCCAGAGGAGCACGAATAGTTTTTTCAAATGTTTTTATACTTTGAAAAGGATAAGGAAGTTGATTTACCTAATAGAAATAAAAAAACGTTTATAAAGATAAACTTTATACAAAAAAAGAATTACAACTATATAATTAGAATTTAAACTATATTTATCTTACCTGATGCTTAGAAATATCAGTACTTTTAGTTTCATTAATAATAACATGGCTGAGATGTTGATCTTTACGAGGTGGTCCCTTAGGCACTTTGATAATAAACCTTTAAAATTAAAATACTTAGTTTGTAGTTAATTTGCTTTGTATGGGTGATGTTCTTTGTGATTTGAAAACAAAAATCCATTATAAATAAAAAAAAATCCTATCTTAGATTTTAGAAATAATTTTATATTTGTAACACTTAAAAACACAATTCATAATAATTCATAATTTTCTAATAAAAAAGATATAATTTCATAATTAAGACTTGTCTTAAATCAAAATTTCTTTTCTGTATTTTCAACCACAAATCTATAATTAAAAAATTATGTCACCTTAAAGTCAGATGGACTTGATATTCCTAGGAGCAACTGGGGTCTTAATAGCAACAATTCATGATCATTTAGCTCATTCACTTCACAAGTGAGATTCAACATCCGCTAATCTATGTAGGTGAGGGCAAACACAAACCAAGAACTACATAGTTAATGAGTGTCAATCTAGAGCTACAGTGGTAGAATTGGAAGAACTTTCTGGGTGGACTCTCCAGAAGTTTATTTTTGATATTTTTTTAATAACTAAACTTCATAAATTTTGATTAAGTAGAAAGTTGTAAATTCTCCTGTCAAACTGTTTGTTTAATTTTTATCATATCCATCTATAATCATTGTTATATTTTATTAAGTTTCATTCAATCTTTCTGTAAACTTCATCAAACCTAATTAATATCAAACTCATTTTCAGTATCTGCAACATTGTCAACACAGAAAAAAAAATGTATGCAATGAATTATACTACATTTTCTGCCCATAGTTGTGAAAATATGCTCAATAAAAAGTTGATTTTAAGATAGTCAATACACCTAGATTTTATTCATACAAATATTGCTTGATCCAAAGACAAATTTCCTAAGTCATCACTCCTTCTAAAGTACACCTTTCTTCTCCAAAAAATCCAAAAAAATATACCAATTCAACAAAATGGCACATGACTTTTCTCAACTCTTACCTAATAAATGGTTTTAAGAGCAGTTCTCTTAATTCTATTCCAGAGGCATCTAACATTCTTCCTTTCTTAAAATCAAGCAATAATCACCTTTCCACTTTCTATATACTTCTCAACAATAACCCTCATCATAATTATTGCATTTCTTGTTCCTCCATTCTAATTCCAAAGTGCTCTTATGGTATAAACATATCCATTATACTATAAAATCTAACTATCCCATAATATATTAGATACATGGGATGTCTAATTTTTTCTAAAATACTCACATTGTATTGTATCTTGCTTTTCTCTGAATAATTCATAATTGTTCGAAGTTTTCTAACCATTTTCCTACGATCATATGATCACCATTTCTACTGTATGGAGAATTTTGCTTGTTTTAACATTTTCCTAAGACATAAATTATGATACTAATATAAACTATTTTGATACAATACTCAACTTTCAGAAATTTAACTGAAATTTCATTTAATCCTTGCTTTCCCTTAATATCATCTTAGCATCAAATATTACTGTTTAATCTAGTCCATCTTTAATTCTCTTCATTATTTTAATAGAGATGAGAGCTTTTTCTATCATATAAACCACTTACATACATACTTTTATTATTTTTATTATTGTTTTTATAACTTCTTTTTTCCCTCTATGTCATAGCATCGGCTGGGACGTGAACCCACAACCATCTGCAACCAACTACTTGCTTGCAAGGCGAATGCAATGACCTCTCGGCTAACAATGCTTGACCGTTTTTATAACTTTAAATCAGAAAAGACAAAATAAAACTATATATTCGCTTTTATATATCAATACAGAGCTATAGCTACACTATACAAATATTTATTTAAAATATAAATAAAGATATGGATTAAATAAGAATTAAGAAAAACAAGTTATGAATTAAAAAAATACATATTTCATGTTTATTTTTCCTTTCCGATTGATTCTAAAAATAAAAAAAAAAGATAATTAAATATTATCTTGTTTCTGTTTGTTTTTTAATTTAATCAATTTATCTTTAAATTTACAATCGCTTTTAAATTTCAGTAATAAAATGAAGGATGCATTTTTAAAAATTTATTTCCAAGTAATTGATAATGAATATTTGGTAATATTTTTTAGGATTTTTGCCATTCTAGTTTTAATAAATTTGCAAACAAATATTCATCCGACTGTTGAATGGAATCAACAAAAAATGCATTAAAATTTAATTATATTTACTTATTCTACACTTAATGTATGACAAGTATATAAAACAAATATTTACACAAAAATAACAGTTGTTTTAATGCACTTTTCAAAATGTTTTATTTAATTTATGATAATTATATTTTTACATAAATATACAATAATTTCATTTACATATAATTATATTTATTATTATTTTAGATCTGAATAAAACTGCTAGATACTTGAAACTATCATAAATTAAATAAGGTGTGAAAAGTGTAATAAGTGTAGTTTTAAAAAAAAAAATTTGGTAATAAGGATGGAAAAATTTTTTAAATATAAATACAATACATACATTTATATAAAGTTCAATTTTTAACAACATGTATTTTTATATTGCCAAGTCATTAAATTATTTGACCTTTCATAATACATGTTGGAAAAGGTGAAGAAATATTGTTCTATAATGTATATTTATAGGTTTAATAGCTACTAAGACTTATAAGTGTTTATATTACACATACATATAAAATTAAACTTACTTTTTCTTGATAGGTAAAGGAACTGGTATATTAATTCCTGTCCATGTTCCCCATCCTGGTAATGTTAAATCAATGTCTTTAGGTTTATCTTTTTCTTCAACAGCCTGTTTTTCTTCTTGAAATTCTCTCACAATATCCAAATCAGAAAATGCTTCTGCAATAGTGATTAGTTTGATTTTCTCTTCCTCATCTCCTTCCTCATAATGATCTATATATCTACTGCGCATTTTCTTTGGTTTAATTATAACTTTATCAGGATTAATTACAATTTCTGTGCTCTTTTGTTGTTTCTCTGTATAATCTTTTCTGGTACTAAAATTATTTTCAGTTTTGTTTTCATTTAACAATTCATTTGGGTCTTCCTTTATTCTTTTTCTTTTTAAACTTTCAGTAATTAACGGTTTAACCTTTTTTTCATTATCATTTGTTTCCACAACCACAGAAGTTACACCTTTCTTTTTTTTAACAATATCCTTCTCTTTGTTTTTAGCAAAGGTGACATTTTTTTTTTTTTTAGAAGTAACAATTTCTACAGCATTTTTTATATCTTGTTCCACTTTTTCCATATCCTTTAATCTTTTGAATTCAATTTCTTCAAAAATATTATCAATATCATCTTCATTAATGTCTTTTTTACCAAAATCTTTTAAAATGTTTTTGATTTTGTCATCTTTTTTAGCTTTTTTATTTTTTAATTTTGACTTTTTAACTTTTATAATAGGTGTTTGTTTACAAGCTTCATCTGGATTTCCTCCAAGAAAAACTGCATCTTTCTTTTTATTTAATAATGATTCTTTTTTTTTAGAATTTTTCTTTTTTAATTTTGTTTTTTTAAGTTTTGATGTAGATGTTCGTTTACTAGTTTCATGAGCCTTTTCTTCAAAAAAACTTGAACTCTCTTCAACAGGATTTAACATTTCTTTTTGATTATTCGTGATGAATTTTGAATTGTCACCTTTTTTACATGTTGTAATAGTGAAAATTCCTTTTCCAAAATCCTCTGTTTTTTCATCTTCAAATTTATTTTTACTCTTAATGTTTTGTTGTAATATTGTTTCTTCAAAGACTACAATAAATAAATTAAAATGCATTAATAAATGCTAAGTTTTTCATATATATATACACACACATAAACATATATATATAATAATAATAAATAATAAACCTTCCAGTGCTACCTATATAAATGCAACACCCTCTAATATTAAAGCAATATAGATTGTTTCAATACTAGAGGGCATTACCTTAATATAGTTAACCCCGAAGGGTTTATTGCTCCAATTATTACATATTTAGCATTGGGTAATTTGAACTTTATATATATATATATATATAAGTTATCTAAAGCAAGTGTAATTGAAATATTTAAAAAAGATCAATTTTGGTAGTATAGTAGAAATTGTGCATCTGTATTAAAGCATTACTTGCAACATTTTCTATTCTTTGTATTATGCAAGGCTTATCTCTACTATTTTAATATTTTTCATTCAACATTGGATATATAAAAATGAAGAGTTCTTACTTTGTTCTTGAAATAAATCCACATTGAACATTATCTGCAAAAATCAAGTTTTAATTAAACAGACACAAAAGATATTCTTTTTAATATTTCTACAAAACTATATTTGTTAAACATCCCTGTATATATTATACACATGTTTGAGGAATAGTCTTGTATATCCTCTTCAAATTGAATGGATGCCATGTTGAATTTTAAGCAATTGGATTGAGATACAATTTGTACAATATCTTCAGGATTAATGCACTAAATGTGAAGTGTATCACATTACTAAAAAGAGCAAATGTTAAGGAATGTCATAAAGTTGAAAAAATATAATCATTACTTTTAACAAAAAATTAGATTATAATACTTTGACAAATGCATATTTTTTAATAGGTTCACAAATTCTAAATTTTAAAAGTTAAATTTTAAACTGACACTTTTTTAGACAACTTAATCACATTCCTTATGAAATTTGAAAAAAAAAAATATATAACATGACTTACCTGATATAATTCTTAATTGCCAAACATCAAAATAAGTCATACTGAAGAGTTTCATTTTTGCTAGCTGACCCAGATCTTGTCCTTCTATACAGCTATCTGCTGCATATATGCTTCTTTTTAAAGCAAAAAGAAATAATACTTCACAATAAGTATTGTTTATCAGATATTAGTCATTGTATATCAGATATTATGCAAAAAGAACTTTAATTAATTGTAATTTATTATAAAAATAAAATTAATTATAAAATAATTGCAAAAAAAAATAATATATAATATAAAAGACAAAGAGAAAATATGATAAGATGAAAGACAAAAATTATTTCAAGGTATATGTATATCGCATTTCTACACATGGCAATAATTAAACAAAAAAAAATTTTTTTTTTCAATTTAATGCAATATAAAATATTAATGAAAGTAGAAAAAAATATCCATAAATTGCAAAGAATGAAATATAATTGCTTATGTACACGTACATGACAAAGATATATGATGCAGATCGATACAAAACAGATAAGTGAGATACTGCTTATGGTAGTAAGACATGTCAATGAAATAAATTTGATCTTTTCATTATAATCATTATTTACAAAATATATATAATATTTATACTACAACTGATAGAAAATATTTCAAATAAAATTACAATTGACCAGGTTCTAGGCATTTGGAGTTATATATGTAATGGAACACAAACAGACATTTTACAAAACAAAACAAACCTTTATTCTACAACACTATAAATTATTTATATAAAAAATACCTCTGAGCTATCACATTTACAGTTGGTTAGGGTCTAAACCCAAGGAATTATATATATACATATCGGAACACAGATATTTTACAACACAAAATAAACCTTTATTCTACAGCATTATAAATTATTTAGATAAAAAAAAAATATGAAAAATATTATATATTTACAGTTGGTAGAAATGATTATCCTTGCAGTTTCATATAATTACAATTGCTTAGATTCTAAGCCATCTTGACTTCCATACATACGTATCGGAATAATAAGTTTTCAGCAAAAAAAACATTGACATTAATTTTTTTGTGACATTCATAAAATTAAAGAAAAAAAAAATTAAAAAACCTTTTACTAAAATGTTCATAAAAAACACAATTTTTAATATACAGAAATAAAAAAAACCATTGTTAGAAAGATCATGCAATGATAAAAAAGATGGCATATATCACATGTCTGTATTCCTTACCATTTACACACAGTTGTGATTTAAAGTCAATGATTGATTAAAATTCTAATCAATGAGTAAAATTTGTGGGAGTCAGCCTGAAATCGATATACCATATTACTCTGAATATAAAATGCACTTTTTTTTCCAAATTTTGAACCTATAAAAGAGGGGTGCATCCTAAATTCGAAGTGAACATTTCTGCCAACATCATATTTCCCAATGATCGTATTTTTGCTTTACTCTAGACACATGCACACACTTGATAGCAATTCATACTTTTCTAAGTTAATCCAGTTGCTGTTTGATAGCAGTTTTGTATAGAATTATGTGTATTTGGCTATATTTTAATTGTGAATTTTTTTTATTACTATACTAATTTGAAGCAAACATTTTTAACATCTTATTTCTGCCAATGTTGTATTTCCCAACAAATATGTGTTTTTGCTTTACACTCTACATGCGTGCATAATATTACACCCACTGATAGCAGTTCGCACTTTTTTGAGTTAATCTATTTGCTGTTAGCAGTTTTGTGTAGATGTGTGTGGTACCCGGCTGTATTTTAATTGAGTTTTTTCTATTACCATACTAATTAGAAGTGAACATTTTTTAACATTTTATTCTTACCAATGTCATATTTCCCAATGATCATGTTTCTGCTTTATGCTCGACACATGCGCATAATATTACACTCATTGATGGCAATTCACACTTTTCAGAGTTAATCGAGTTGCTGTTTGACAGCAGTTTTGTATACAATTGTGTGGTATCTGGTTGTATTTTAATTTTGGGTTTTTTTTTTATTACCATACTTATTCAAACCGAACACTTTTAACATTTTATTTCTGCCGATGTATTTCCAACAACTGGGTTTTTGCTTTATCCTCAACACATGCACATAGTATTACTCTCGTTGAAAGCTATGAAACAAATGTTATTTCATGTAAAAAAAACACAGAAAATCATTCTCAGAGCCTAAAAAGGAAAGGTATACTGCAACTGATCAGATGTTTTATCTTATATATACTAATAAATTATACAGTAAACAAAAAAAAAAAAGTTAAAAATTTTAAGAACCGGATATGAAAAATCATAAATTATTAATATGCTGTCTATAACTGCTGTTGGAAACAAATTGCCATTTTTTATAACTTATATTAAACAGAAAAACTGTGCCAAAGGAAGGGTGTTATAATTCCAGCACAAAAGAATGCATGTATGACAACAGAACTGATGAAAGATTGGTTACGAAATGTTTGAGAGAAGAGACCTAGCACTCTTTTAAAAAAATGAAGCATGCTAGTAATGAATGCATTCTGGGAACATTTAACTGATGACATTAAGCTTAAAGTAAAAACAAAAAACTGTGATATTGTAATAATACTAGCAGGTATGACTTATCAACTCCAACCACTTGATGTATCTGTTAACAAACCCTTTAAAGATAAAATGAGAATTCATTATGAAGCATAGTTAAATCAAGATCATCCTTTGATACCAATTGGTAAAATAAAATGAGTTTCGTCTTCTATAATAGCTCAGTGGGTTTTGCAATCCTGGAAAGATATCCTTGAAGAAATTATCAAAAAAATCTTAAAATGTTGCATTGCTAATGACTTAAATGGTATTGAAGAAAATGTAACTTGGTAGAATGGTGAAGATGAGAATTCAAATTCTGAAAGTGAAAATGTTGAAAGTGAAAGTATGTCTGAAGAAGATTCACAATAAATTAAGTGAGCTTACTGTATTTATATTAGTTCCTATTTAAGTAAATAAAAATGTTTCTTATTTTTCAATAAAATCATTTTTAATTTTTCCCCAATTATCCAAGTTTAAAATCATACTGCATCTTAAATTCAGAGGCATCTTATATTCAAAGTAATACAGTATTAGAGCAGGAGTCTCTTTGAAGGGCCAGATGAATTTTAAGAATCTTCAGGATCAATTTAATTACTAGAGGTGCTATTATCAAATTATTTAAAGAGGAAATTTTTTTTAAAAATTATATAAAAACTTTTAATTTTTTTGAATTCTTTTATGAAATTTCAAGATAAATAAAATCTCTGCGCTTAATTTTAATATTTTGTGCTGTCTGAATGTGCAATTTTTAAATGTTTTTGTAAAAAGGAATTTTCTTTCCACTACCTCTTTTATAAAATATTTCATTCATTCAGCTTTAATCTATTTGTAATTAAAAAATATAAAAGATATTCATCTTTTGAAGAAAAATTAGATGACTTTTGTTTCTATACAAAAATGAAAAATTTACTCCATCTGCACTGATATGTAGAGTTTTTTAGTTTCACTTTCTAATTGCCAACATTATGTAATCAAAAAATATTTTTTTGTTTCATTTGTTGATTATAACAAGATTGAAAAATATTGTTTTACTTTATTTGTTGATTGTAACAAGACGTTTTCATTAGAGCAGCATTACATGTTGCAGGTCAGATAAAACCGTCTTACAGGCTGGATGCGGTCCATGAGCCATAGTTTACCAATCTTTCCATTGAAAAATATGTTAGTTTTCTTATCTTTTTTTATTTTAATATATATTATTTACTAATACTTACATTAGGAAGACAGTCCAATAAATTAATTTATTACATTTTAATTTAATAAGGTTGATGTGTAATTGTGATAAATTTTCTTTATTTAATCAATAGGTAATTTATTCAGTTTATCAATTATTTATACCTTGTTCAAAAATTATATATATACATACAGGTAAATAAATATTTTTATTAGTAGTAATTCCTAATAAAGTAGTAAAAATATTTTCTATAGATATAAACATGATAATAGGTAATGCAATAAACTCTGCTTAAACACTTAGTATCAAATCGGTGAATTTAAATTACAAGTCCATTTGATAGACTGTGTGAATATTTCAACTGACTTAATGTTTGCCAAAATAAAATATCAATCTAATCTATTACCCAGGTAAAAATGAATTCCTTTTTCATCTTCAAAGTGTTTTGATTTGTTATTAGAATTTGCAATATTTATATATATTATTACTCCAATTATTTAAATACAATTATATTGTCTATACTGAACTTAATGTAATTAGAAAGAATTTGAATTCAGCCTTTCAAGCTCCCATGCACCAGATACATGTGAAAAAGATAAATGATCTCCAATATATATATTTCATGCTGAACCAGCACTCATCAATTGGTCCAGATCACCATCTAACACACACATATATAATCAGTACTCAGTTTATATTAAGATAGCAAATCTTTAAACTTTAATGGACAGGCTTTGAGTCCCATCCTCCAATTCTTCTCCATCCATATCATTGAAAATCTGATGATGGAACACTTGAAAGTCTGAGTTCAAATCCCTACTCTAATTATTACATATTATTAGCACTGTATAATTTGATATTTAAATAAATATACTCCATGTTATATGCATCAATAGTGTGGCATTACTTTTTTTTTTTTTTATCTTATTCAATTGTGACATATTTCCAAATATGTAACTGATGACAACATATTAAGTAATTTTAACAAAAATTATTTTTTCTAACTTAATAAATCATTTGAAAAATTTAAATCAGTTTTTATGTAGTTTATTTTGCTTTAAAAACTTATTCCAAAATATTAATAATTTACTATGAGTACACCTAGATTAGTATGAAATATGTGTTCTGAGAAACAGTCATTATTTGAAATTATAACTATATTTAAATTATAGTAATCGGTTGCAACTTAAAAAAAATTTATTCTGGAATTTACTAAAAGTAAGTTTTTTTTATTTATTCACTAACTTGATATAAAACAGACAAAACTCACTATACGTATTGCCACACACAGCAAGCTAGAGTAATCAGTGGATGCCAGAAGGCTTGTGCATAAAATCCCCATCTAGTGTCTACTCATCCAATATCCCCAGACTAGTTTCTGGCTTGTGGCAATACGTATAGTGAGTTTTGCCTGTTTTAACAACAGTTATACACAAGCATAAGAGATGGTGGTCATGTGATGTTTATTGACTTAACATGATATAACAGTAAAAGATAATCAAAATAAATAATTTCAAATAAAGAAATGGAATAATTAAACAAACAAAAAAATAATAATACGAAAAAATATTTTATTAAAAATCATTTTTTAAAAAATTTAATAATATAAACTATTTTTTCTTTCTTTAAATCATCATAGCTGTTTTATCTATAGCTTAGTGAATCTATTTTTTTTTAATGAAACTGCAAACCTTTTTTTTTTTTTGTTTGCTGTTATAATCATTCTAATTATTTTTTCTTTTGTGCATTTTGATACTCAATAATTTTTAAAAGATAAAAAATAGCAAAATTATAAATAATGTAATACATAAGACAAGTTGTTATGCATTCACATAGCAATAACTATGATTAACTGATATCATAGAGAAAGATTCTGACCAATAACACTAACTTTTGTTTCCAATAAATAGAAAATTGTATTTTTATAAGCTACAATAATCAGATATTGCACTATTTAAAACTAATATTAATTGCAGCCAACCAATGTAATATTGGAACAAAAAAATCAAATATATTTACTTGTTTAAAATAAAAATATATTAAATGAAATTTAAAGTTGGTTTTTTTTTTCTACGATTTGCAAAAATTCAAATTAACATTTTTTGGAAAATTCCCTATTATGTTTATTTGCATTCATTGAGAAAATGTTTTGTGGATCTTTGAAGAGAGAATTAAGGAAAAGATTAATTAAATGCTACATGTGGAGAGCACTATTGTATGGTTTAAAACATGAACAAGTAAAAAAATTAGGAACAGATTACAAATTTTGGAAATGTGGTCATGGAGAAGAATGGAAAAAATTAGTTGGTTGAATAAAATAACAAATGAAGAAGTTTAGGAAAGAGTAATGAAAAAAAAAAGATTGATTGAGGAAATTAAGAGATAGAAAGAAAAATCGGATTGGGCATATATTAAGAACGAAGAATAATTTAAAGAAAGGATGTTTTGGAGGGAATGCTAAATGGAAACAAGAAGATCGAAAAGATTGCCTTTGCTGGATGATATAAGAGATGGGAAGAGATATATGAAATTTAAGATCTGGGCAAATAAGAAGACAAACTGGAGAAATGGATGAACTTGAGTTGTGACTGCTTCCAGACCTATCTGTAGAACAAAAGACTATTAATGTTAATCTATGAATTCATACTACATGAAGATAATATTAATATCATCTATGTTCTTTAATATTTTTACAATGCTTTTTTTATCCCTAATATGACAGTTTTGATTGCCTCAGCAATCTTGTTCAGAAGTTCTGAAGACGATTGCTGGGGCAATCGAAACTGTCATATTAGGGGTAAAAAAAGCATTGTAAAAGTATTAAAGAACATAGATGATTTTAATATTATATGGATTTGGCAATGCAATAGGAAAGATAAAGTTACATGAAGATAGATAAATAAGCAATTTTAACTAATTCCCTTAAAAAATAAATGAAAATAATGATCAAAAAATTATGGAAACTTAACAAATATTTACTCATTAACTTATATTTAATGAAAACATTTAAATATAAACTTATCAATTTCTCTTACCTGTACTTGGAACTGATATTCTACTTTGAAAGTTAGTTTTTGTTGATTGTACATCTTTAGTCAATGAATTTTTAAACCATGGGTTAACTTTAGCTAACAGGTGTTTTTGAAATGTTTTAAAATCTAGTTCTTTACTATTCATAGCATCAGAATTAGGAAGCGGTTCAGCTTCATCTTCACTATTTGAAGGAATGTAGACTTTGCGAGTTAAATCTTTGTTTAACTGAAGCTGTTCCAACATGGCATCACGGCTCTGAAATAACATAATTATTCAGTGAGCATTCAATTAATACAAAATGTTATTAAAAAATTAAAAACTATCTGCCTTCCAATGTGAAGAGTTTATTATACATAATTAAATATATATATACTTCTTTAGTGCTTAAAAATAAACAAATCTCACTTAAATGAATTAGATCAAACAAAGAATCATATGATTCTCTTAGTTTATTTTCAACATCTGCATTAAAAGTCATAATCCACTATTATCCTACTCCAGAAACATATATTGTAAAACTTGAATAATCAATGCCCAAACAAATCACCTCATTTGTTTCTGGCTATTTGAGACCTTCATCAGTGAACATGCTATATATATGTATATGTGTAAATCTAATACCCTTCGCTGATGATATTGATCTTCAATCTAAAGTTTATCACTTTAGTACTTCATTAAACTATGAAAAGCAAAAAGTTTTATATATTGCGAAGTGACAGTTGATTCCAAGACCTTTAATTTTTTGTCATTCTAACTTTAAATTAAATTGCAGAGAGCAAATAAACTTTGTACACTATATATAATCGAGCAGTTCATTATTTGAAGTCATGTGACCCTTCAAGCATCAGCAGTGACAACTGAGTTTTGATCCAGAGAATATTTTGTAGAGAAACCATAATAATAATTCACAAGTCAGATCCCAATAGAGTCATTTTAATAAACTTGCAAATAACACTTACTTTCTTATGTCAATGTTAATTTATTAGACAAAAAATGGTCTAACTAATAAATTAACATTGATACAAGAAATTAGGTGGGTTTTTTTTTTTGCAAGTTTGTTATAATGACTTTAGTGAAATTTGATTTGTGAATTATTATTATGCTGTGTGCATTTAAGTTAGTTTCTCCATAAAATGACCATAAATAAATTAATGTTATTGTAAATATTTTTTTATTTTACAAAGATGATAGTCTGGCATTAAACTACATATTTCACCAATTTATAATATATTACATCTACGTTATGATTGAATATTATTATTAATATTATTTATATATATATGTCACATTGCAAATTTAAAAAAAGTTAATGTTTGCATAGCATAACTTCTCAAAATAATCACATAAACTGACAACTTTTTTATAATGTCTTCACACTTTAGAAAGGCTGTTATTTTATTAATAATAATGTTTGTTTAAAAATAAATTTATAAATATTTAACTTAAAATAATAATATTTAACATAAAATTTTCTAAGCAAATATCTAATTTATCAACATTTTAAAAACCTTTGGATACATGTACTTACAGCTTTATCATATTTTCTTCGAAGAGCATGTTGTTTGGCCCATTTACCAGTATTTTTATGTTTTAAAGTCATACGTTCCTAAAAAAAATATTAAAAATGCAAATTCAATAATATATAGATTTATATTATTTGAAGCATATTTACAGGTGATAATTGACATTTATATACATTATAAATAAAGACAAAATTAATATAATCTCTTTAAATCTCTTTTCACAAAAAAACAAACTTAACAAATACAATTTCTGTCTCATGTTGTCAAAATAAATATCTTAGTAGATAGTTAATTTCATATTATGTTGTCTACAGTGTGGAAATATATATAATGTACATAAGAAATTATGTAATTCTTACATTGAGGAATTATAAATTGCAATATTATAAATATGCATATAAGCATTCTCTATTATTGCATTGAAAAATAAGATTAAACATTGTCCATAATAGCCAATTTTAAATTGTAAACTACAATACAAGGCTCAAATTATTTTTAAGGGAATTTTCACCATCAGTTGAGTCACACCTATTCTAGTTTGTGGTTAGTAATGTGTAAGGACTTGGCAAAGTTGAAAATCTCTTCCTTCAAAATATGTGCTATGAGTTTTGTATTATCATAATTTACAATTCAGAATTTATCAAATATATATATATATCACCTAATATAGTGCAGATGGCTGCAGAAAGGAGTTTGCTATTAACTGAAAGGAGACCCTTTGATTCCTCTTGGAGGCCTTAAAGGAACCGAGCAGGGCAAATTCCTAATGTCCACTCCATACGTTCTTGTCGTTGCAGCTGTTATTACTATGTGATTATTCATATAGTATACGAACATGGATGGGCTGCTCACCAACATGCATTAGCTAGCGTGGTGAGTTTATTGGCTTTTTACCTCTGAGTTTAAGATCAAGAAACACCATGGTCTTTCTTCTCAGTGCCTGATAAGGCAGAATGAATGTTTGTGTAAATGATAAATATTTTCCCCATACATATATACAATTATGACAGACAAAAATAAAGCATGGCCCTTATTCCCAGGAGGCTGTAAAGTCACCAACCAAGGCAGCGGTTGGTGGCCGAAGGCGGAGGGTGCTAAGCCTGCCATTTGATGACGACTTTTTATTTAGGTACTTACAACTGCAGATCACTTTCAAGTGAAGGAAGATTGCAAGAATTAGAAGAAGAACTGTCTTATATTAAATGGGACATTATTGGACTTTGTGAAGTTAGAAGAAAAGGAGAAGAAACAATTGATTTAAAAAGTGGACATATACTCTATTATAAAGGCACACATATTGGAAATACAAGTGGAGTAGGATTCATTATAAATAAAAAGTGGAAGAACAATATTGTGGAGATTGATGGTGTATCAGACAGAGTGGCAAGATTAGTTATACAACTTAATAGCAGATACCAAATGCAGATAATTCAGGTTTATGCCCCAACAAGTTCTCATAGTGATGAAGTAGTAGATTTTTATATGGATGTACAAAAGGCTTTTGATCAGAGTAAACAACATTTTAAAATTGTTATGGAAGACTTTAATGCTAGAATTGGTAGACAAATGAAAGATGAAATTGCTGTAGGTAATTTTGGTTATGGTAATAGAAATGAGAGGACATAGACTTGTGGAGTTTGCAGAAAAAGAAAAACTTTATATTATGAATTCATTTTTTGAGAAAAATGTTAAAAGGAAATGGACATGGAAGCATCTAACTGAAGGTACAGCAGAATTGGATTATATTTTGACTAACAGAAAATACATATTTCATGATCGTAATGTTCTTAATAAATTTAATACAGGAAGTGATCATCGATTAGTAAGGTGTAAGTTACGTGTTAATGTAAAACTAGAGAGACAAAAATTATTAAGAAAAACAATATTTACAGTTGATATTCCTAATCTTCAGAAACATTCTAATGAATTTAAATTAGAACTTACAAATAGGTTTCAAGTGTTAGGAGATTTTGAACATGATTCAGATTTGAATGAAATTAATATGAAAATAACTGATACACTTTTAAAAACTGCAACAAACATAGCTGGTAGAAAAAAGCAGCAATTGACTAATAAAATTTCTACTGAGACTAGAGAATTTATGAAGAAAAGAAGGAATATGAAGATATACAAAAATGATGTATTAAAAAGAATTGAATATCTCGAATTTTGTAAAATGGTACGGAAAAGAGTTGAAAATGATATAAGAAAGTATAACTGTGAAATAGCAAGGAAAGCTGTAGAAGAAAATAAAAGTCTCAAAAATGTTAAACAACATTTTGGTATTGGTAGGAAATTTATATCTGCAATAAGAAAAAAAGATGGAATTATTACTAAAAAAAGAGATGACATCATGAAATTGGTAGAAGATTTTTATCAAGAATTATATAGTAATAAAGAGCAAGTACCTCCTATATCTATTACATCTTCCGAATTGCCCAGAATTTTAAATGAAGAAGTGAGACATGCAATTAAGTGTATGAAGAAAGGAAAGGCTCCAGGAAATGATGGAATTATAATTGATATATTAAAAGAAGCAGGTGAAGAAATAGAAACAATTTTAGCAAAGTTATATACCAAATGTCTAAATGATAAAGATGTACCGGAAGATTGGAAGAATGCAGTAATAATATTAATATTTAAAAAAGGTGATAAAGAAGATATTAGAAATTACAGACCTATCAGCCTTTTATCAGTTTTATATAAAATTTTTACCAAGATAATTACAACTAGGCTACAGAGAACTTTGGATTTCCACCAACCAAGAGAACAAGCTGGGTTTAAAAGTGGTTTTAGTACAATAGATCATATCCAGGTATTGAGAGAAGTCATAGAAAGGACAAATGAATATGAGTTGTCATTATGTTTTGGATTTGTAGATTATGAAAAGGCATTCGATTCTATACACATTTCTTCAGTGATTAAAGCATTGGATTATCAAGGTATAGATCCAGGATATTGTCATATTTTAAAGAATATTTATAAAAATGCAACAGCAACAATTAGATTACATAATGATACTGGAAAAATCAACATTGAGAAAGGTGTAAGACAAGGTGACTCCATATCTCCAAAACTCTTTACAGCAGTGCTGCAAGAAGTATTTTGTGGATTAAAATGGGAAACTAAAGGAGTGAAAGTAAATGGAGAGTATTTAAGTCATTTAGATTTCGCAGATGATGTAGTTGTTTTTGCAAATAATGCTTCAGAGCTGCAGAAAATGTTGCAGGAGTTAGTAGATGAAAGTAGAAAAGTAGGACTAAAGATAAATGTTAAAAAGACTAAAGTAATGTTTAATCGATTTGCTCAAAATATGAAAATAAAGATTGATTATGAAGAATTAGAAGAAGTTAACAGTTACAAATACCTTGGTCAGATTATTAATACAGATGGAAACATAATGAGGGAAATTAATCATAGAATTAAACTTGGTTGGAGTGCTTTTGGTAGAAATAACTTGATACTAAAAGGAAATATGCCTATGTGTTTGAAAAGAATGGTTTTTAACAAATGTGTTTTACCAGTTCTTACTTATGGATCTGAGACTTGGACACTTAATAGAAGAGCAATACAGAGACTTCAGACCACTCAAAGGAGTATGGAGATGTATGTTGGGAGTAACAAGAAGAGATCGAAAACGCAATGTATGGGTAAGACAACATTTGTAACAGATGTTACTGACCTTATTGAAAAAATTAAAAGATTGAAATGGAGTTGGGCTGGACATATTGCTAGAAGAAATGATAATAGATGGACAATTGAAATTTTAAACTGGATTCCAAGAGATTGTAAAAGACCCAGAAAGAGACCACATGTGAGATGGATGGATGAAATAAGAAAATGTGCAGGGGTGTTGTAGAAAAGAGAAGCTAAAGATCGGAGAATATGGATTAAACTTGGAGAGACCTTCATCCTGCAGTGGATTGATAATGGTTGATGATGATGATGATGATGATGATAGTGCAGATAGAATATCATTAATTTGTATATCTATTATTGAAAACCTACTATTATCCAAACAAAATTTCAAAGGTAATCTTAAATCTGTTATAATAATAAATTTATATATTTACCATAAAAACTAAAAAAACAAGGAAACATTCATAAATATTTATAAATCCATAAGCCTAATTGCAGTAAGCAGTGTTCTTTTTTCCTATCTTAGGAAAATTTACATTTACAATGTTTGGAGGTAAAAGATCTATTATTGAAATCCTAAAATATCATAAATGAAAAAAAGGCTTGGAATCAGGGATTTCAGATTAATGGTATTATACTTATACCACTTTCACAAACTAGTTAAATGCTCTCATCCATAATATATACATGTCAAATGTTTGGCGTGTGTGTTTCCCAGAACTTATGTTTAAAAAAAAAAAACACTGGATGGATGATAATCTTAATCATTTTTGCAGCTAAATTTAGTATCCAACATTGTTTGCAGATATTTACACTGTTTGTTGGAAAGTTTTTAATTATTCAATTTTGATTACTGTTAAAGGATAAAACACTACTTACTGATAAGATAGATTTCAGCCATCTTAATTTCAAATCAAATTTTATTGACAACCAAAAACTAGACAGGCATAACATTAGTTTGTCAATATGACTGCAAGATTAATATTGTTAAAATTACAATTAGTAATTATATCTAAAGTACTTTGTAGCTTAACTCTATTAATAATAGGTTCTTCAACTGTAGTTAAAATAATAATAATTAAAATTATATATCTCAAATTTTTCATACTATATTTAGATAATTTTCTTTCAACAATTCACTTCATGCCTAATCTCCATTGAAGTGATGTTTTGGAAATCCTTCTGTAAAAACAAAAACTTACTATATGTACATTGATAATGTTTTTTTTAAAAAAAAACAAGTTTAATCCATAGTTGATTTATTTAATAATCTATTTAATAATGAATATAAAAATTATTTTGTTCTGTATAATTTGACAACTTGTTAAAGAACAGTTTCGAATACTGGATAAAAGCCTTATTTCTCTTGCACCACTAGTTTCATTAATTTTCTTCTAAACCAAATTTAATTTAAAAAATCACCATAGAACTATAGTATTCCAATGATATTTGTTTGTCCATGTGAGTGTTATCTTATACAAATATAATAATGAGAAGAAAAAAACTTGGAAACATAATAAAATATAAAAAAATAATTTAATTATTTTTTATATTTCATTATACTACTAAATAAGAAAAAAAACTAACAACTTATATTTCATTAAGTAGTTGTTGCCTTGATTTCTTCAGAGGAAAATAATAAATAAATATTACAGTTTGTTGCAATTATTTAAGGAAATAAAACCATAAATAAAAACTGCAAATTGAGATAATTAAGCAATAAAATCTGTTTTTAAAAAGAAAAGTACAAAAATGGAAAAATTATTGGCCTTACTTTTTGATCCAAAAGTGAAGCTCAAAAAGTATAACTTTTCAAATACAGCAAATGATGAAATATCAATTTTTTTCCTACAATATTTTATATTTATGTTATGATCTTTTCATTATTTTGGAAGTGGATTTGAGCTCAGTGATTTTGGATATCACATTTTTACTTTTAAATATATTTCTTAATTAGATATTTATTATTAATTATTATAGATTATTATTATTATTAATTATTAATAATTACAGATATATAAATACCTGTAAATATTAATCATTCTTAGCTAGAAAAAAAATCAAGAAAGAAAAATCAAAAATTATCATCATCCAAACTAGCCTGTTGTCTTCTCATTCATTGTTTTTCTGTTTAGGGTATGTTGGAAGACCTATACTCCACAATGGACAACTTATTAGGCATTTTTGGCTTTTTTTTTTTTTTTTGCTTTTTTATTCCAAATGTTTTATTTCTTTTTAAAAAAATTTTGTTTTATGATCTACATAGTTATCTTATTTTTACTCTCTTCGATATTTATGAATATACTGTTTCTTTTTTTTGATTTTACATCCCTATATTGTTAATAATATAAAATAAAAATCCTAACTGTATTCATTTTTTGATGCTAAGAGTGGATGGTAGGCTTTAATATTTACAATTGCTTTACTTCTGAAGTTGAAGTATTATTAAAATGCACCATATTGAACACATTTAAAGATTATATCTTATGTATGTGTGAGTATATACATATTCTGATTTGTGATTAACGATGTCGGGCATGACAGCTTAGTTTCTTGTATTATCCAGTTCATGCTTCAATATTCAGCTATTATATAACATATCTTAATTAAATAATCAGTAATTTTCCTAATTTTGTACTTTTTTTAAAAAACACTAATTTTACTATTTAATGGTCTTAGATATACTCATTCATAAATAAAATATATTTACCGTAATTCTTAACAAATTTAGTTGTTTTAATTTTCTTGCAGCAGCTTCTGGATCTTTTTTCTTAAGTTCTTCAAAATTTTTTAATTCTTCTTTTATTTTACGATGTTTCAAATGTCTGTGATAACTATATTTTTTTTTATATAAAAAAAAATATATATGTATATACAAAAATTTAACTTTTGATTTTCAAAATAAATACAATTATTTCATTATTTTACTAAAAAATGTATAATGATTTTATTTCCTACAAAATAAAATAAAAAATGCACGTGCTAAAAACAATAAAAAAGATTTTACTATTCTATTATTTAGATAGATATATAAAATTATAACTAATGTTACATGAAAAATAAAATAAGACAAGGTGATCTATATAATTTAAGAATAATTAAAAGTTAATTTGACATACAATTGCTAAGATATTACCAAAATATTTTTTTTTAGTATTAATTATAAAATAATGACACACAGACATAAGAAATGGTTGAATCAATCAAAAGCTAAATAAGTCTACAGTAACAATCATACTTAAAATTTAATTACATATCACATTTACTTCAATTTTAATCTGTTCTTATTTCTAAGATAACCATCAGGTTTTGTTTTAATATATATCTACTTTTATAAAAATTTGCTTCACTAATAAGCAATATATTGTACCATTTTGATGTTGATTTAAAATTTTGTTGGCCTATTTTATTTTTCAATTGTTTTAAAAGAATCAATAGGTTATAATATTAATAAATAGTTATTGGTAATTCATCTTAATATAATATTCATGAATTTTTAATTTTTCTTTTAACATATATTAAATTGTATATCGTAATAAAGTTAATATTTTATTATTAGAAAAATTGAATAGATTAAAGTACATATTGATATATTCGTTTATTGGGATTTTATTTTTATTTTACTGAATACATTTAACAAATAATACACAAATCTAAATAAACATAAAATAATTAATTTATTTAGTGAGTGTGTGCATTTTGTTAATACAATTAAAATAATATGAAATCATATAAATTTTAAAATATTTATATATAATTATTTTAATAGATATTTTAAAATAAAATTATAGAATAATGTATATTAAATAAATAAATATAAAAGATATATTTTTATTTACACTGTGATTTTCAAATGTATTTCAATTTGCAAATACATTTTAGTACATTTTTTTTTATATTTAAAAAAAATTGTTTATTTATTATGCAGTTAAGAAATACTTTATTTGACAAATGCTGCTGAAATATTTTAAAGAACTTTTTATTGAGCAAAATTTAATTCTTTATAACAAGACAATAGTAATGGGTTATTTTTGAGTGAAACCATAGAAATAATGCTAATGACTTTAATGTTTTATCATTAGAAAATGGGTACATAAAGCCCATGATTTTAGATTGAACTTTCCCTCTTAATCTGCATTTTCAATAAGCAAAATCAATGTGTTTTACATAAAAATTAATAATTGGGTTGTACTATAATAACGAACAGCTAAGGAAAAGAAAAATGTTTGCTCGAAAATATTGTCTTTTAAAAGATCTGGAAACATCTTGAAATAAAATCATCTCAATGTACAACACATTATAATGTCTAAGGAATATGGAATACTCTCGACAATACAATATACGTATTTGCCATAAAATAGCTAAAAGGATGCAAACTGAAAACACATTAGGGATTAAATTTGTCAAAGGGTTAAATAATGCTAATATGTGTATAAAAATTGAAATATTAATGTTACAAGGATTTGCTATGGAATATGTTATTTTAAAATGTGTACTTCATTTCATTGGATAAAACTTGTTTTTAAACGATGTCAGTAGAATAAATAGATGAATTTCAAATATAATGTTTATTTAGAGGATCTTTGTATTATATATGGTATAATAGGAATTCTCAGGACTTACGAACTATAATTCTTATAGTATTTTTTTTTTATGTTTATTATGTATTAATAAATATATTTAAACTGAATAACCACTTAAAGGAATATCCAACAATTCTTGGAAAAGTTAACCAAGTCATATGTTTTCATTATATGCATTTATTTATTTATATACCTATTTATTATAGAATATATGTTTGTCCATATTATATAAATATAAACTAATCAAAAAGAAAATTAGATAATTCTAAAACAAAATTTAAATAACTTTCTTTACATTAATTTTTATATAAAATTTTAAAGTATGTTTGTTTGTTTCATTATTTAAATATATTTGAAAAGCAATGGATTTTAAACATAAGTATTAATGAATTATATTTAGGACAGAGCATAATAAATATATCTTGGTGAAAGTATAATTTTGTATTTAAATTGGTTGTCTTACATTTATGATTGTAAGAAAAATTAAGACACAAACTAAAACAAACTTAGTTTTTCTTTTTTATATATTTTGAAGATTTATTTATTATTGCTTATACAAATAAAATATTTTCTTTGTAGTTTATTAGTGTATCATTCTTCGCATCATTTGATAGATACATAAATAAGAAATTTAGACAAGACATGCCTTTATACTACTGTTAATTAACTTATAATCCAATATTCTAATCAATATTATTTCATTCACTTATTAACTTATATATTATTATTTATTTATTATATTTTTTTTATGTGAATAAATTTTACTTTATTAATTAAATTTGAATCTTGTAAATTATTCATAGTTTATTGATTACATTATACTTTAATAATATCAACGTAAAGCATCTATACTTTAATAATATCAATTTAAAGCCTCTACATATTTCTATTTTTATATTAAATATTCAGCTAGCCAAAATATTAAATAAACATTTATATATTTTAATAATTTATTATATTACTTTCGTAGTTTTCTCATTTACATTTTATTGATTATCATGAATAAATAATTAGGGAAGTTAAGCTAGTGTTTAATAAATACTAATTGGTTAAATTATTATATTTATTCTAAACTGACAAACAGGTGCTCAATATTATTTGTATTTTCATAATTCATATTTATTTAATCATTACTTTATAGATACTTCATGCTAATACAGTTTGATATTTCAACTGGGTTTTAAGAAAATTATTTATTTCATTCTATATAATATTATAAAAGATTGGTATCTAAAAGTGTTAAACCATTTAGTTATTAATAAATAACCATTTTAATATCATTGTACCATTATAGATTTTTGGTATCCAAGGTTATGGATTATATGGTCTTAGTCCATATAATTGCAGATTTTTGAACCAAACATGATAGTCGGTGATTTATATTATTATACCATTACAATATATATCCATTTTTTTATTCAAGTTTTGAATTCTATTTTTTATTCAAGCTAAATGGTATTTTAAAATATTTAATGCTATTTTTCTCTAAGAAACAGCTTAAAGGCAAAAATAAACTGCAGGCCCCATTACTTATCTCTCTCTATCTCTAGTGAATCGCTTATCATAATTTTATTTTTTTACAATAAGCACATTAACATTCATCTAATTAACTAACTTGTGATTATTAGCCTCTAACTAATAATAGCTAGGTACCCATTTAGTGATTCATATTGGATAACCAGTTATTTACTTGGTCATATGAGCTGATTACTGGAAAAAAAAAGCCCTACAATTGTTTGTGATAAAAAAAAAATGTTCATGATTCATCCAGCTTAAGATTTGAATCCTAAGTTTGTGGATATAGATAGATGCACTACACTTCAAAGTCCATCAAAGTCTAGAATACCAAACAAAGTGGCTCAAAAAAGAAAACGACTTAATTTTGATATATTTTATTTAAAAAAGATTCTAATCACAAATATCTAACTGTACTAATTTTTTTTAATGGGGGGCTTCAGTATTCCACATCAGATTAAAGGTCTAACTTTAAAAAAAAATATATAGCACAATAAGACCTTTTAATGGAATAGTAGATATTTTATAATGATCGAACACTTTTGCAATACAGTGCTAAAGTGCTTCAGAAATTTCTTTAATATTAACTTAAATTTATAACCAGTTAATTACATTATAAGAAGATTCTTATTCAGTTTTAGAAATATAAATTAAGAGTGATTAATTTTTATAATTAGATACAATTATAAAGGTTTCTGAAAAGATTGCCATCTAATTAATCTAGTTTGTCAACAGACTGACTTTTTGCAATATAAGCAGAATACTACAAAAAATATTCTAAGATATGGTATAGTACTGCATTTAGATAATAAGAGATGAAATAATTCAGAATGGCATCTAGTTTTCCAAAATATATTTAAACATATTTTTAATATCATTTCACTTCAAGTAACTTTATCGATAGAATCTTTACTTATTTGATTATATTTCTTCTACATTATTAGAAAATATTGAATAAGAAATTAACATAAAAATAAAATTATGATGATAATATACTAAAGTAAAGGTATGATCCACTACTTAGAATATCATGTGATGTTTGAGCACAAATTAATAGGCTGCACATTATTGTTTACCTCAAATGACTAAACTGAGTTTTTTTTTAATTTTCATATCTGGAAATTAATCTGTGAATCTTTACATCTTGGATCCATCATGGATCACCTCATTAAGTATTACAGAACAACATGCCTGAGTATCTTTTTATCATCATGAATTGAATATTTTATTGACTTTAGAGGATTTGCTAATTTCATTTGCTTAGGATAAAAATATTTTCATTCAATGTTGCATAGCATAGATGAAACATTTGTTTTTTCTCTAATTCTTCTTCTTTCTGTTCCATAATAATCTCATTCACAGTTTTGCTTACGATATTCTGACTCTGTTCAAACTTTACTTTTTCAGCCAAAAAATATTGATAGCTTCTTCAATAAATAATACCTCAAAAAAATATATTCAATATATCAGCCCCAAATTAATTAAATTTAAGTTTTTAATTTTTTCAAACAAATAATCATGCCTTTTCTTTAAATATATATATCTTTACTACTCTAAATTAAATTTTCACTCTAAAAATCTCCAAATATTATTCATTCTAGCTACATTGGAAGTTTTTTTTTTATTTAAAAAAAAAAATTATTTTCAAAATGTTATTTTCTACTTAGGATCAAATATAACTTTTCTCACTTTCAATTTTACCTTTTATATGAAGCTCAAACACTACTTTCCATTGAATGTTATTCTCATATACATTCTTCGTCTGATTAGATAATAATAATTGATTGGATTATTGCTCAAGAGTCCTAAAAAGTTTGAGCACCAGAAGTCCAAAACAGGAATGAATCAGAAGATCTTAACATCCCAGAGTCTCACATGCTTATCAACACAAGCCATACTTATTACATATTTCAACTCATCGATAATCAACTTTCACTTTTTTTTCTTTAATTTCGTACTTTTGTTGCTGATTTCTATCTCTTGTAAAAATACTCTTATAGCCATTATCCTTTCTAATTTCACAAATCTTTTGTGAAACTACAAATAATCAGCCTTACTGTTTCCACTAAAAACAGCATGACTGTTCAATATATTCTTTTAAAAATACATACTGCTATTAAAATCAACACAATGCATAATATCTGAGGTCGTTAATATATGTAATTATTAGCTAGCATCAAATCTATAATATAACTATACAAGTACTTAGCTTGGTATTAAAACACACAAAACTCACCTTACAGTAGTGCCACTCAGTGCAAGCCAGAGTAATCAATGGATGCCAAAAGGCTTGTGCATAAAATCCCTATCTAGTGCCTATGCACAAGCCTTCTGGCATCCATTGATTACTCTGGCTTGCAATGAGTGGTACTACTGTATGGAGAGTTTTGCCTGTTTTAATAACAATTATGAGCAAGCATAGGAAATGGTGATCATGTGATGTTTAGTGTTTTTATTTGGCTTAGTAAAGTTTTTTTCCGAATTTCAAGCTATTAAGTTTTACTAATATAAAGAAAACATTCCAAATTTAAATTCAAAATCATCTCACACAAAGCTCTTCTTAAGCCAGAAACTAGTTAGGAGTTGTAGATATAAAAACCTACCATCATAAATGGTTCTAAAAAGGAGAAAAAAAATTGGACTTGAAAGCAATATTCCAGCTATTTTTCTTAATTTTCTTATTCTTTACATTTCAACATATCTTTAAAAAGAGATTGATAATTGCACTATGCTAATAGATAAACAACAATTTGTTAAGAGGATATATATACTATATATCAGTGGTGCCTAATCTTTAACTTATCTTGAAACAATTTAAAATTAAAATTTTTTTAGGTGAACCACAAGTAAATTTTGCACTTTCAATATTTCAATTTTAAAATTATTTAATACACAAATAATAAAAATTTGTAAAATATGAGAAAGAAAATATATAATTATATATTCTTATACTTCTATTTGGTACAGATTTAAATACAAATGAAATAAATGAAAAACATAAGCCAATAAACATCACATGACCACCACTTCTTATGCTTGTGTACAACTGTTTTAAAACAAGCCAAACTCACTATACGTATTGCCACATACAGCAAGCTAGAGCAATCAATGGATGCCAGAAGGCTTGTGCATACAATCCCCATCTAGTGCCTACTCATCCAATATCCCCAGACTAGTTTCTGGCTTGTGGCCTCCATCAGTGAGGAGCCTTGGATCTGAGAGCACTGCACCTAGATCCTAGTATCTAATGTAACCCTCCAGCAGCCACCTTTTAACTCCACTTAACTACAAAACTATGAGTCTTAAATTGAAAACACCTTAATGTCTTCAATCCAAGCCCATTAGCTAATATAGTCATATGGGTCTAAACTCAGTTCAGTACCCACACATTTTGGTGCCTTTGGTTCTTTAATAACCATAGTCACCACTATCCTATTAGACAGAATTGGTTTTAAGCCAATAAACATCACATGACCACCATTTCTTATGCTTGTGTACAACTGTTTTAAAACAGGCAAAACTCACTATACGTATTGCCACACACAGCAAGCTAGTGTAATTAATGGATGCCAGAAATATTGGATGAGTAGGCACTAGATGGGGATTTTATGCACAAGCCTTCTGGTATCCATTGATTACTCTAGCTTGCTGTGTGTGGCAATACGTATAGTGAGTTTTGCCTGTTTTAAAACAGTTGTACACAAGCATAAGAAGTGGAGATCATGTGATGTTCATTGGCTTAAAATC
Source organism: Epiperipatus broadwayi (assembly GCA_028023455.1). NCBI lineage: Eukaryota > Metazoa > Onychophora > Udeonychophora > Euonychophora > Peripatidae > Epiperipatus > Epiperipatus broadwayi. The sequence continues at coordinate 604,287 of JAQFVV010012789.1, forward strand.
AATCCTGCCTACTAGGATAGTGATGGCTATGGTTATTAAAAAACCAAATACACCATAATGTATGGTACTGAACTGAGTTCAGACCCATATGTCTTTTTATACAAGCTAATGGGCTTGGATTGAAGGCATTAAGGTGTTTCAATTTAAAACTCATAGTTTTGTAGTTAAGTGGAGATAAAAGGTGGCTGCTGGAGGGTTGCATTAGATCCTAAGATCTAGGTGCAGTGCTCTTCACTGACGAAGGCCACAAGCCAGAAACTAGTCTGGGGATATTGGATGAGTAGGCACTAGATGGGGATTTTATGCCCAAGCCTTCTGGAATCCATTGATTACTCTAGCTTGCTGTGTGTGGCAATACGTATAGTGAGTTTTGCCTGTTTTAAAAACATATTTTAGTGTGCAACCTGAAAATGCATGACTTCTGATAATTTATTGTACTTGGCACATAACGATATTATAGCTACATGCAGTCATTCAGATGTTCATTTATTATCCTGGATCTAAACTTTGATTTTAAAAAGTTCATTGTTAAAAAAACACTTTTGCAAAGATAAGTTGACTCAAAGCAAAAGTTTAATGGTTGAAAAGTTTCCTTTAAGAAAGGATATTTTTTCGCATCTGTGGCGTCCAAAAATCTGAGATCTAATTGTAGATCAGATTGAAAATCAATTATTCCTATTTCTAAATTAGCATCAACAAATAGATTTAAAATGAATGAAGCAATCGGCTAAATTTTATGAAATTCAGAAAATCTAATTTTGAAATTATTTTTAAAGTTTAGCAAGATTTTCAGAATAGTTTGATTTTCTTATATTTCTTAATGTACTTCTCCTAATTTGGAAAGTGACTGAAGTCACATTTCCTTTATTTGGGAAATCCACAAATGTAATTTTGATTTATATAAGTTTACACTTCCTATTAATTCAATAATAGTTTTTTGTTTCCATGAAGTTCAAGATTGAGTATCCTGATTTTTGTTGTTATGTCTATGAGAAAATCTAAATCAGACAGCCAGTTATGATCACTAAATTTTTCATAAATTTTGTTTCTGGATTCTACAAATTGCTTTATCTCTAGAAGAAGCTCTAAAAATCACTGTAGGACTTCTGCCTTGTTACACTATCAAACTTCAGGATGTAATATTAAAGTTCCATAATCAGCGTCAAATCTATCAGTCAGTATTTTGAATAATCTGCTCTGAAGGCATGAATAAAATTTATGTTTAGAATAACTTTCATGACATCTTAAAAATGCACCACTTTTGTACATAAGGCTTGTTAATGTATGTTGCAGTGGTAATGAAAAAAAGTTTGGAAACTCATCATCATTCTTACATAATGTGATGAAGTCAACACCACAACCAATCATGAGAGGTGTGCCATCTTTTGTTATGGACACAAGTTTTTGTATCTGGAGATTAATTTCTTAATAAAGTGGTATATGTCTATGTCTATTTCCTTTTAATGGCAAAACCCACAGTATACTGAACAATCATGGAAGACTATCTTTATAAAATATTTGAGTTATATTGCAGATGTCTTTTGATTCATTACACAGTAAACTTAGAAAAACACCTTTTTGTAAATCATGTTTTACTTGTGCTCTGATATTTTCTGATATTGCTTCTATTTTACTGAATTTCTGATAATTGAACTTGGATAGCTGGCATACTTTCATTCTTATCTTTAAATTCTTAAAATAATATCTCTGATGCAGCAAGCATTGCTTCTTTAATTATTATGCCATCCTCAAAAGTTTTTTGCACATTGAAAATATATGTGCAATCTTAAATGATATATTTGCAGTAGCTTTCGTTTTATTCACAATCCTGGTAATATAGATTTTTAGGCAACTAATGTGATTTTCAATTCACTTTAGATTTTCTTAAATTGCTGTTAGAAGGATATTCAGTATCGTACTTTTCATGAATTGTTGTAAAATATTCTATGAGCATTTTTTTCCCCACAGCAACTGTTGGATCACAAATACATTTGTTTTTAAAATAAATAAAAAAATATTTTTCCATTCCTCATAAAAATGATAATTGTATATATGTTGTTGTTTTTTTCTCTGGCTCGAATGCAGACATAAATAGGGTAACTATAAAATAATTATTAATATATTAACAATTAACATATATAGAACGATAATATATATTTTTATGAAATAACCTGTCAGTTGCCTTACATCTTCGAAAATTCACTTTGCATAAAGAAGTATTATAAAATAACTCAATTGACTGCTCTCTTAGTAACTATAGCTCCATGTTGTGCTTCAATGGTATAAAAGTAGAACCACTTAGAGACATTGTGTAAACGCGCCATAATAAAAGGTTGTGTGAACTACACATGGTTTGCATGCTACAGGTTAGGTATCATTGTTATATTCTATGGCAACTTCTAACTGTTAATCATAATGAAGTTCAAGAAAGTCAAAGAAAAAATTAGCTTCAGAAAAAAACATATATTCACTAAAAAAAAAAATGATTAAAAAAAACTTATATGATAGCAAGAATATCTTGGATAACATTCTAATAAGAAATATTAAGTACTGAATGTAGTTGAAAACATTATTTAGTATAGGAAAAACAGCAATTTTAAAATTTTTTACAAAATAGTGCCTGTATTTTGAAAACAATAATTTAAAAAAGAATATATCATGTGTAGATAATATAAAAAAAGAGAATACTCTAAACAAAAGAAAAAAAAAATATTAACCACTGTAATGAATTAGAAACAGATAGGATAAGTCCTAATAAACTCTAAATATACAAAAAAAAAATGTACTAAACTTGCATAAAGAATTTAATCAATAAATCTGCCAAATTAGATAACAAACAAAATAAGTGTGGAAAAAAAAAAAGAAAAATGACTTAACAAAGTAAAAATGAAATAACTTAAAATAACCCATGGAATTTAGAATAATATTAAAAGACCATAGTTAAAAAGTTTACACCAAAAATATTTGACAAATATTTTTGAAGAAATGCTTTTAAAGCTTCTATGACTATGAAAATGATTAGTTTTATAAAAATTTAAATGAAACCAATGACCGAAATATGCTCTCAAATACAATTTTAGCTGAATAATTAAAAAAAAAATTGATACTTATATTTATTTAATAAAATTAACAACATAGCAGTCCATTTAAAATGTAATAATTATGGGAGCCAATGAAATCACCTAGCACTAGCTTTATTGAATTTAATTAATTATTTTGCATTATGTCATCATTTACCTGTCTTTATCAAATGAAAATATCAGTTCCAACTGCTTTTTGACCAAAGTAATTATTAAGATGGCAAGAATGGACAATGACATTTGCGGGTTTCAGTATTATTTCATGGAGATGTTATTACTGCCTGAATCAATTTAATTTTGAATAATCTTTACACATAGAAACATGAAATATTCATTAAATTTTAGATCTTAGTGAAGATTATTCATCCAATTCATAATAATGGCTCTATGAATTAAATGATGTTCATAAATATCATAACCATACTTAACATCTTAATAATAAGAAATATAATCAGAGGTGATATTTTTGTCTATTAAACATACACGAACGATGACATAATGTGAGATAGTTGATTAAATTTATAAAAACTGCATTAGAGATTTTTATTATTAATACAATTAACTATACAAATTTTTGCTAAAAAGTTTTTATTTCAATTAAAAACTTATAATATTACATATTAATATTGACTATTTTTTGAACAATATGTTCATCCTTTTTTATGAATTGTTTTTACTAAAAAAAATTTCTTAAAAAGTTTTAGTAAAGTTAATTTCTTAACTTCTCTTATGTTAAAACAACTTAAAATAAAAAATGAGCAGTCAAAAATGTGTTTTATTTTTAAAAATAAAACTTTATTCATATATATAAATCATTTTGAATATATTTAATTTTTAAAAGATGCAACTGTTAAAAACCTGAAAATAGTATACAAGTTAGTTTTAATATCTTTTACTATATTGTTTTCATATTACATTAGCAGTTTAATTCTGAATATAAAACTAATAAATGTAATATTTATAGAGCATTTTCAAAATAGTCTGTTCACATTTAACAGCTAATACAATTCTATTCATTTACCCGAATTTGTAAATTTCTACAATCAGATATTCATGTAAGTGCATAAAATTTTACTAATTAAAACTTAAAAATATGAATTGCAAACTCTTAGTTTTAGCTCCTAACTATATTTGATCAATGAGCATTAAAGTCCAAAAAATACTAGGCAACTTCTACTACTCATAATAATTAACATCACTGTTGTCTCATATTATGAATTTAACATACTGATAATCTGGAATCTTTCTAATCCACAGATAAAATTAAAAGAGGGACTTCAAATTCCCAAAACTACTAGAAATTAGCTGTATTTTATATTGGACTAATGTCTTTAGAAAAATTTAACTTTATTTAAATATTCCAAATACATTCCGCTGTTAGTAATAGCACATCAAACAGGTTAGTATATACCCGTTTCGAGAGGATTATTCTCCCCTCTTCTTCAGGTGTTGCTGACCTGACCAGTAACAGTACTAGCATAGGATTCGAACCTGGACCCTTAGATTCTTGAGTTGGTTAGAGTGTTACCTTAAAATTCAATACTCAAAAATCTAAGGGTCCAGATTCAATTCCAATGCTAGTACTGTCACTGGTTGGGCCAGCAACACCTGAAGAAGAGGGGAGAATAATACCTTCCGAAATGTTGTGCATATACTAACCTGTTTGATGTGCTATCACTAACAGTGGAATGTATTTGGAATATTTAAATAAAGTTACATTTTTTCTAATGACATTCAATACACATATTAGATGATGGAAATAGTCCAATATAAAAACCCAACTAGCACCCCAACATCACAAACCTTCAGGAAAATACTAGAAATTACTTTGGCATGAATTAAGACTTGGGTTAAAATTATTATTTAGCAGTATAGTTATTGTGTTTTGTTTGTTTGAGCTATGAGAAAAAATTGACCAATTGCTCTAATAATCATGATGTTTATTTTTCCCTAAAATAGCAATTGAAAATAAAAAATAAAATTGACTATCTTTTTAAATACATTTCTACACTTTAGCATAAACATAATCAAAAAACTACAAAAAACTTTATTATAAAAGAGCATTAAAAAAAACCTTTCATCACTAAATAATATTATTAAAAACTGGCATAAAAACATAACTAATCAAATGTCATGGACATAAACATAAAATTTTAATATAAAGATATCAATAAATAGTAAATTTAAGATATTTTTATTATGTAAAATTTACATACGATATGTATCCATCCACAATATTTTGAAAACACAAGAGATATATAACAAGAAGATAAGAGCTGTAAATAATAAATTATTATTACATGACTTACATCTAGAAAACCATTTAATTGGGAAGATGGAGAAACCTTACATGTTATTTATCAATGGCCACTGTGTTTTATAAATTTCAAATAATAATTACACAAATAATTTATATCAGAAAAAAAAAACTGTACTCCTCGAATGCACTTTTCATATTACTTTATCTAACTCCCCTATAATGAAACCGAGGGAAAAGCATATAAGAGGAATAGTTTTTTAAAAATATGACATAATAAATGCAAGAAGATTGAAAAAAGTGTTGAACATCTAAAAATTTATAATATTCCAATTTGAACAGTTCTGTTGCAAATTTCTACCATTTCACAATATTTAATCCTCATATTTACATTTTCCATAAATATTAAATAATTTAAATACTTTATGAATATTTCAGCTACTTTATTCTTTTTTATTATTTATAAAGCCCTACATCCATACTGTTTTAACACATTGTATCAAAATTTCCTGCAACATACAAAGTTTCTCAAGACATATGGCACTATTTAGCTAAGAGAAGTAAATGTTATAACAACTAATATTTTTTTCAATTGTTTATTGGCATGGTTTAGTGTAAAGATAGAGTGGCAGATAAGAGACCTAAAGGTCCATGAATTGCAGATCAATTCTGTATTGGTGTTCAAATATCTTATGACCTCCCAAACAACAAACCATTTATTTATTAATCAACTATGCATAAACTATTTAATAAATGTCGATAAAAATGAACTAACTTATTTTTCTCTGGAATATAGTTTTAAATACCAATGTTTTTCATTTTTTACAAATGTCAATGTTTAGACAGTTATTCTTTAAATATTATAATGGAATTTACTGATTTTACATTTAATTTAGCCTAACTTTGTTAAACTTGATTTTTTAAAAAGACAACAGCAATACATTAGATTTAATCTACATAATCAATTATTCTCCTGCTCTATCAGTTTGATGTTGTAGTAAATAGTATACTTAAAAATAAAAGTTACAGTACATAAATTGACTTAAAAAAAAATCTCAGTTCAAAAATTGACTGGAATCTTGTGCTCAATTTATTACTTTGAAATTCAAATGTCACATGATCTCTTGAGCAATTAATCATACAATTATTTTTATCTATACTTCTACATCATTCAGAATATTTAATGCTAAAATTCATCCCAACCCAATAAGCATCACCCGTACTAAAATACTTAGTTTACTTTTGCCAAAATATAAATTTGTACATTTAAAAATTTCAAAACATTTCATTAATTTGAAAAATAAACTCTTAACTTAAAAGATTTCCACTTGAATTCAGATAGGCCCATTCTTATAAGTTCATAGTTTTTCATAAATTAATACGATATCCTATGCTGACTAAATAATTGGTAATAATATGGAGATACTTCCAATATATCCATATAATCCCAACTCCTACAAGTTATTCTATTTTGTTTTCTTTAAAATGTAATAATCATCTGATTTAAACATATCAAACTTCTTTTTAGTATTATCTATAATTTTATGATATTAGTACTGAATGTCAATAGTATCATCTATTCATTGAATAAAATGTTTTTCCTTGCAAAAAATTTATTTTTCAAATATATTTTGAATAAAATTAAATATAATTATCATAATTTCTTGGTAAATATTGTTTACCGATCTAAAAATCCTATGATAAACTATAGATTTGACCATGTAACTTATTTAAAGAATCTACTGATATATCACCATTTCATTTTTCTTGCCTTTCTGGTTTACAGTTAAAATAGAAAATGGATTTTTTTAATAATCAGCAGAAAAAATCCTTAGTTCAATATGTTGAGTGATTTTAGAACCAATTAAAAAAGTATTCAAATTCAAATATCAGATTCAATCATAATTTGTTCAACAACACTGATAATTTGTGCAGAGAATGCCTAAGGGTTTTGTTCTAAAATAAAAAATAAAAAAACAGTAGCAAACTCTCCATATAGTAGTGTCAGCCAATAGATGCAAAAAGATTTGTGCATAACATCCCTATCTAGTACTTACTCATCCAATATCCCCAGATTAATTTCTAGTTTGTGGCTTTCATCAGTGGGGAGCCTTGGATGTGAAAGTATTGCACCTAGATCTTAGGATCTAATGCAACCTTCCAGAAGCCATCTTTTATCTATTTAGTTAATTATAAAGCTATGAGTCCAAGATAAAAACACAATAATGTTTTCAATTCAAGCTCATTTGCTTGTATACATATAGGTGCAGTGCTCTCAGATCCAAAGTAAATCACTGATGAAAGCCACAAACTAAAAACTAGTCTGTGGATATTAGATGAGTAGGCACTAGATTGGTATTTTATGCAGAAATCTTCTTGCATATATTGATTACTAAGATTTTCACTAGGTAGCACTACTGTATGAAAAGTTTGCTACTGTTTTAACAGTTTTTCTGAGCATAAAAAATGGTGATCATGTGATATTTTAGCAATTTTAAGACAGAAATTGTAGAATAATAAAAATTATACTTGGGGAATCTAAATAGTGCATGTACAGTCAAAGTGAAATAGTGATAATTCATGCAATTTCATTATTAATGATCTTTAAAAATCTGGTTACAAATTATAGAATTGTATGTTTCTTATTTTTTGTTTTAAAAGTTTTCAAATAAAGATAAGTTAATCCACTTAATTTTTATAAAACTGTATGCAGTCCTTTTATAATATTGTTAGTTAGAGTTAAAATCATGCATTATATATTTGTACTTATATGTCATTCTGCCCTATCAGGCAACTGAGAAGAAAGACCATGGTGTTTCTTGATCTTAAACTCAGAGGTAAAAAGCCAATAAACTCACCACTATGGCTAATGTGTGTTGGTGAACAGCCCATCCATGTCTGTATACTATATGAATAATCACATAGTAATAACAGCTGCAACGACAAGATCATCAAGTATAGATCCAAGATATTGTCATATTTTAAAGAATATTTATAAAAATGCAACAGCAACAATTAGATTACATTATGATACTAGGAAAATCAGCGTTGAGAAGGATGTAAAACAGGGTGACAAAATATCTTTAAAACTTTTGCAACAGTGCTGCAAGAAGTATTTTGTGGATTAAAATGGGAAGCTAAAGAAGTAAATGGAGATTATTTAAGTCATTTAGATTTTTGCAGATGCAAATAATGCTTTAGAGTTGCAGGAAATGTTGCAAGAGTTATCAGATGAAAGTAGGAAAATAGGACTAAAGATAAATGTTAAAAAGACTAAAGTAATGTTTAATGGATTTTTTCAAAATATGAAAATAAAGATTGATTATGATGAGTTAGAATAAGTTAACAGTTACAAATAGTTTGGTCAGACTATTAATTCAGATGAAAACATAATGGATGAAATTAATCATAGAATTAAACTTGGTTGGAGTGCTTTTGGTAGAAATAACTTGATACTAAAAAGAAATATGCCTATGTGTTTGAAAAAGAAGGATTTTAATAAATGTATTTTACCAGTTCTTACTTATGGATCTGAGACTTGGACACTTAATACAAAAGCAATACAGAGATTTCAGACCACTCAAAGAAGTATGGAGAGATCCATATTGGGAGTAACAAGAAGAGATCGAAACGCAATATATGGGTAAGAGAACAAATAGGTGTTACTGACCTCATTGAAATAAATTAAAAGACTGAAGTGGAGTTGGGCTGGACATATTGCTAGAAGAGATGATAATAGATGGACAATTGAAATCTTAAACTGGATTCCAAGAGACTGTAAAAGACCCAAAAAGAGACCATGTGTGAGATGGATGGATGAAATAAGAAAGTGTGCAGGGGTGGTGTGGAGAAGAGATGCTAGAGATTGGAGATGGATTGAACTTGGAGAGACTTTCATCCTGCAGTGGACTGATAATGGTTGATGATGATGATGACTTATATGTCAGCCTATTAATATTGTCTAGTTGAATTGTTAAATATTTTTAGAAAAATTCAAACTTTATACTTTTCCAAATATATTCAACTATTAGTAATAATTAATAAATTAGTATCAAAGAGAAAATTTTGAGTTATTTTCCTCTTTTCTTCAAATGTTGTTGGTCTGAACTGTGACATTACTAGCATTGGGAATTAAACTGGCGACTTTTATAGCGAATATTAAATTTAAAGTGATGCTCTAAATAATAAAATTATTCTGCCAATGCATTTGATTAAAGCATATTTCTAAATACAATATTTACAAATCTAAGGGTCTCCAGTTCAATCCCTGTGGTAACACTAGAACAGAACAGGCCAACAACATCTAAAAAAGAGAGTAAAACCACTCAAAATGTTGTGTTCTAATTAGTTTGTTGATATTTTAATAAGTATGTAAAATTATAAATAAGACTTGAATTTTTCTAAAAATATTTAACAATTCAACTAAACATAAAAATAGTTAAAGAAATAAGTAAAATGCCACCATTACAAACCTTCAGATAAAGAATTATATATTTACTTACATATTTAAAAAGAACAAGTAATAAAATATTTTAAAAATCAGAAATAGAAAAAAAAAAATAACTTGCTAATTTATAAAGTCTTTAGCAGCAAAATTCATATTAATTTGTTACTAAAAATTCATCACTAATATATATATTGTACCGAGACAAAGCCGGTACAGGTATATACGCACACACACGAGCAATGTAAACACTCTATATTTTTTTCTCTTCTTTCACTTTCAACTTATGATAAAAAAAATAAGTGTAGTTTTCTTTCAATGCATTATAAAATACATTGTAAAATAAAATGTTAATATTTCTGATTAAATAGTTTAAGGCTTTCATATAATCTACTATAATAATATTCTCTAAAAAAATAAAATATAAAGTATTACTAATATGCCATTTTAAACCTCAATAAGTGATATCTACTTGTATATGCCGCGGGGGTAATTAAAAGGGGTTTATTTTAAATTATAACTGTAGTGAAAGTTAAAAGCTTATAGAAGTGATTTTGAGACAGATTAAATGCTCGACTTTTAAACTAATGTAAGTTAAATTGTTCTCTTAAAACACGCACACATGTATGCATAAAAGGTGTGAATAAGTATGAATTTTTTCTAACTGAGATTGCAATATGAGATTGCATAAACCTAAGATTGCCTCAAGCATATGGATTGAGGGGACATTATGTAGGACACGGACCCCAACGACAACTCAAAGAATATTGAACTCTGGGTGGAGATTCGATCCTCAGATAATAACCAACCCATATAAATATGAATCTAAATCTAAAAAAAAAAAAAAAAGCTTTCTTTCTTTTTACACTCCTAGAACTTTTCTCTTTTTGCTATCCGGTTTATCCAATATGATCACTGTGAAATTAACATTTAGAGCGTCGATCGTCATGATGGGCTAGGAAACCCTTCAGTGATTGACCGACGCTCCGCCGCCAGAACATCTCCACAGCTATGAATGATCAACAACAGTACCGTCCGAACATAGTGCTCCAATCAGTCTAAGGACGTTGTTCCGTTTAATATACAAGAATCGTCCAAACATACTACGCTGAACTTATGTGAAATGAATAACCATGTATTATGGAAACATCATCTATCAGGTTCGAACCCTCACCAAATTAGAAGCAGCAGAAGACTAAGCAAAATCCTAGGTAAACATTTTTTTTTATAATGCTTCCATTCATTCTTTACGTAAACTTAAAAGGCAATCTCATAATTAATTAAACTCGACTTTCGTAAATCAAATATAAAATGATCCGTAATCCCTCATATTTAAATCTTATCATTTTAATCTCAACTTTCGTAAATAAAAATATCAGATGCTACATAGTTCCTCATATTTAAATCTTAGGACTTTTCCAGTTATGAACTTTGATCCTAATTATTATTTTCTTTCGCAGATAAACTATAACACACACCTAATTTCAAATGTAAAAAAAAAAGAAATATATTTTATCATCCATGTTTATTATGCATAATATGTTCTTTTCTGTGCGAGTGCGAGAATGCGCGTATGTGTGTGCAAATAAAGCTATTAATCAATGTTTCATTTTTTTTTATATTCAATAAATTTTTTTTAATTTAAACAAGTCGAGCATTCCTCAAATCATTTTCTATAATTAAATATATATTTTTTTGAAATTATTATTAAAATTAGCATTTATTCATGCAATTAATTATTTTACTTTTAAATTTGTCTTTCTTATATTTTTTTTTGTTTCTTTTAAATTTCATTCATAAACATCGTGCCGTAAGTCACGATGTTTACTGATTATGTAGTTAACATAGGTTTAAGAGTTGGGAGGGCCTATTATTAATAAATATAAGTAAATGTCAATAGAGCTAGTATAAATAATTCTATTGGACTGTATGATAAAGGGGGGATGATATGATAAGCGTCTAATTGTTTATTCTAATGATGCCTCAACCGAACATTCGTATTAGTTATAAATAACCAATGATTCCGTCCAATGCTTGGACCGATCTATTAAACAACCGATCTTCTTATCCATTGGTTAATATTGTGTCATTTGCCAGAATAATAGTCTTGAAGGCAATTTCATCGCGACCCTGGGTGACCCCTATTGGTCCATGCTGGGAGTTCGAGCTTATGGGCAGGGATTAGACTTCAGAATCGTTTGATATGACGTAAGGTGATGCGAGAAATTAAATTGTGAATCAAATCATCGTATCTGGCGCCCTCTTGTGTTGATAATGAACAATTATTGATATAAGAAAAAATAAATAAATCTTTATGCTGTATCATGTTTGTTTTGGAGCTCACAATCCCTTTTATGAACGGTTTAATAGGGAGCCGGTGCAAAGGGAGAGGGGGACGGTAGAATATACACACACTATACAATAAATTAATTTATGATAGTAAAGATAAATTAATTTAATATAAATAATTTTTAAGTTATAACATGCTTTGTCTTGAAATTCCATTAATAAGTCATCTTCAGTAATAGAACATAAAATGGCATAATTAAGGTGGCATCCTAGAGTTTATTCATTACTACATGTTAAGTCATTTACTGTTAATTATGTCACTAAATAATTTATTGCAAATTTTTGTAATTGCTATTCACTATCATATATTATATATCAGCTTTTAGTTTCTTCTTTTACATAAATTCTAAATAAATAATTGAATGGTTATTTGCTTGCGAGGTCATCTGACGTTAGAATGGCAGAAATAATAAGTAGAACTTAGATTCAAAAATTGAATTTATCACTCTACCATTATGAGAAAAGATATAAACAATGTATAACTTTTAAAAGAGTCACCATATAAAAACACTATTAAGAGTAATAATAGCTCATAAACAACATCAAAGAGAATCCCCCCAATAATTAATTTGTAAAGAAAAAAATATCTGTTGTTGGATAGTAAGATGCACACATACATAATTTTTCTGAAATCAGCATTATAGTAGAAATAACAGCTTACTTTTTGCTTTTAACTTTCGCTTGTCTTCTTAGATTAGCTGCTTTGAAAGTGATCAGAGCTCTCATTTTTTGAAGTTCAATTCGCCTTAATTCAGCCTAAATAAAAGTAAGTATACAGTATATATATAAATAAGTAATTATATAATGAATATTTTACATAAATATTCTATATTATGATTATTATTATCTGCAAAAAACTACGATAGCAAAAAACTATGATAACTCCATATGTAATACTGCATCACACATGAGGATTAAGTGCGGAAAATGCATTAAAATTATATTTATTGTTTTCAATACTTTCTCCATGCACAAAGCAATATTCTATAAGTAAATGTATTTAAACGGTCTCTATTGACTTACTATGAAAATAAAATATAATAGTCAAATTGATTTGTACTTAGGCACAGCTAATGAAGGAGACTCTTGCCATAGAAAACTATTCTGAATTTGATTATTTTATCTTATATTTTAATTTTATACTTTATTTTCATAATAAGTTAATAGAGCACTTAGATATACTCATTCATAATAATATATATTGAAGTGATATATATGGACTTCACATATATCATTTAAAAATTCGTTAGGAATTTGTAAACAAAAGCTATTACATTTTTACTAGATGGAATATATATATATAAGTATGTGCATAGATAAAATATATTAGGTCTCATTAATTGTAAATTGATTGTAAGTAATTTTTAAAAAAAAGTTTATAAAATATTTTATTAATTACCAATTGTAAAGTTATATTACAATTAGGTGGATGGAAATGACATTTTTATATGAATAATTAAGTTCTAGATAATCAGACTAGCTAATTAAAAAATTAATATCATATGTAGTCTAGTCAAAACATTATCTGTTATTTTGCTATAATCCCTTTTCAAAAGTAATTTTTGTAAAGTCTGTAAATGGTCAGTAAGCCACAGACTACAGCGAAGTCTAGAACTAATCTACAACCAATGGATGGATTTATGAAATTGAACCACAATGAAAATTGATATGGCAGCTTAGTGAACTATAAATAGGAGTCTCTCAAATCATTTATTATGCTTACGCTTTTCTTCTTTGTTTGATTCATTCATTCTTTCTGTCTTGATCAACAGAATCACTATTAAAGAAATTACTGCAATCGACTGTTGTATCATGAAAGAGCAGAGAAGCATACCATCCATTCCACTCTGCCCAAGCCACCCAAGTGTAAACTTAAGTCCATTGTGAAGTGTTGAGAAGAGGCCATAAAATAATGTAAAACCATCCCATTGATTATTGTGTCCAGATTATATGCGAACTGTATATCGCCTAAGTTTAGTTTCTTATAGTTGGAAAAGAGACCAGCCATCATTCAGCGAGATTCTTATAGTTGGAAAAGAGACCAGCTATCATTCAACGAGAAAAATATTGTCATATGCTGCCCACTGAGAAACATAGAAGAGCCAATATCAACGGAAAAACACATTAATGGAGACCGCTGTAGTCAGCAACAATAATCTCATAGAAACTTCATCGCCAGACAGTTATGTTTATATCTACTATTCCACAAAAAGTCTACAGGTACCTGAATTTACAACATGAATCATTGAAGATAAAAAGGGTAATTGTATAATTGTTATGATTTATTTGGCATATATAAATTTTTAGAGAACAAAATGGCAATGGATTGCCTAATCTTACCATTTAGGTTTATTAGATGTGTCACAGTTCATGCATTGCAACATAAAAAGAAAATATCTATAATAGAACAATTACCAATCACTGCAACCCATTGCCATTTGCTAAAGGTTTTTTCTAGTACCGTTTTAGTTAATTATTTTAAAAAGAAGGCTAAATAATGATCATTTCCACTATCTTGCAATATATTAGAGTTAGAATAACAACTTAACCATTAACATAAATAATGCAAATTAATGGCCTCTGGATAAAATAAGAGGCTGCATAGACAGATTAAATAAATTAAGAAAGATTGTTCTCATAGCTATAAAAGTTTAGTTTTAAGCAAAATACCCCTACAGGTTTAGAACAGCAGGCAGAGGGAGGAGATTTTAGAATCATATAAACCAAGTAATAAACTTCCTTTCAACAATGTCTTGAGCTAATGTGATATTATTTCAGGCTGATTTATATATTTATTTGATGGTTCAGAAATGAGCATGAAGCAGATGCTGTTCCTGCCATTCACAATCGGCGATTTAGTTTAAGCAGTATTAATTCAAAAGACACACATTCCTACCATCTATTTATTCAGTAGATACACATTCCTACTGTCTATTATGTTTTATATAATCTTAATTGTTCATAAACAAGTATAAAGCAGATGTTTTTGCTGCCTCTTACACTTGGCACTGTTATTGTTATTTATCAGGTAGACGCCCATTCCTATCAATTGGTTCATAAGTTTCAGTCACTAATGCAGGTAGAAGGGTAATTCCTATCTGAGCATTTGGTGATATTTATGTGATTACTATTAAAACAGACATTAAACAAGGTAAAACTCTCTCCATACAGTACTGCCACCCTGTGCCAATCAGAGTAATCAATGGATGCCAGAAGGCTTGTGCATAAAATCCCTATCTAATGCCTACTCATCCAATATCCCCAGACTAGTTTCTGGCTTGTGGCCATCATCAGTAAGGAGCCTTGGATCTGAGAGCACTGCACCTAGTTCTTAGGATCTAATGCAACCCTCCAGCAATCACCTTTTATCTTCACTTAACTACAAAACCATGAGAATGAAATTGAAAACACAATAATATTTTCAATCTAACCTCAATAGCTTATATAGTCATATGGGTCTGAACTCAATTCAGTACCCATACATTTTGGTGGCTTTGGCTCTTTAACATCCATAGCTACCACTATCCTATTAGGCAGGATTGGTGTTAAACCACTAAACATCACATAATAACTATCTCATACTAGCACATAATTGTTATTAAACAAGGCAAAACTCTCTCCATACAGTAGTGCCACCCTGTGCCAATCAGAGTAATCAATGAATGCCAGAAGATCTAGGTGCAGTGCTCTCAGATCCAAGGCTCCTCACTGATGATGGCCACAAGCCAGAAACTAGTCTGGGGGATATTGGATGAGTAGGCATTAGATAGGGATTTTATGCACAAGCCTTCTGGCATCCATTGAAAACTCTGATTGTCACAGGGTGGCACTACTGTATGGAGAGAGTTTTGCTTTGTTTAATAACAATTATGTGCTAGTATGAGATAGTGATCATGTGATGTTTAGTGGTTTAAAACAGACATTAAAGAGCACCTAGCTCACATAATATTTTGTTTCATTTATTGGATTATTTTCCCAGCACTATATCCTGAAAGGATTTGTTAGCTTAGTTCTTCTAATAATATAGTTTATATAAATGATTTTTAGCATATCCTAAAGCTTGTACAATCAATGTCTTAAAACTGGGTTGTGATCGGTTATATTAATAGATATTAGTAGTTACAGTTAGATTATGCAATGAGTCTGTATCTATCAAGAGACAATTAAAATGCATATAGTTGTATATTGTCATGCATAATGAGGCAATGGATACATAGTCATATGAATTTGACTTTAGATTAGAACAGTTAAATAAAACCGATAAGACAATAAATCATTAAGTGTTGTTATAATGAATTCAATCCTGGGTAAAAAAAACAATAAACTGATGTTTTCCAAGGGTTTCTGTCAATTATGTTATTATTTGTTTGGTGATTAAGTATATATATAAATGAATCATAATTTCTCATTATTCTAGCATTTGTTTTTTTATTGAAATTAATAGCTTAATTAAAATATAATAAGGTTCTCTTACATATAACTGAGTTTAGTGGGATATATAAAGTGTTTAATCATGTGATGTCGGAATGTAGAGCTGCAAACAATTATGTTCGGGCGATTTTCATGTTAGCTGTGCATTTTTGACCATTACAATATATAATATCAAATTATTTAATAAATAAAACAATTTAAAGTAAGCTTGTGGTTAAAACTCCTGTAGAGGTCCCTACTATCGCATTTAATATGCATATTATCGAGGTTATAGCCTCAGTAAATATTAAATAAAACAATGTAAAATATATCTCACAAAAATATATGTTGTATTTTACAAATATTAAAAGTAAATTATCACATTATATGATCACCAACTTTGGAAAATATAATCTAAAATGAGTATGGTGTAGTCTATTTTATAATCTTTAGCTTCACAGAAACTATTTAATAAGTATTACGTGAAGAATTTAAAAGCTTTTCACTTCATAAAATCAGAAAATAAATATACCTATAAAATTGACATGATATCTTAATGAACTTAAATAACTTTTCTACATTTTAATTATTTTATAATGCCTGCAAAATGTTTTGAAACCCGCAAGCATTGCTATGAAGACTGCTCTGATCTTAAAATTTAAAATAAGTATGTTTCTTCTGCAAATACTTGATAATAGTGCATAAAATCCCTATCTAGTGCCTACTCATCCAATATCCCCAGACTAGTTTCTGGCTTGTGGCCATCATCAGAGAGGAGCCTTGGATCTGAGAGCACTGCAGCTAGATCTTAGGATCTAATGCAACCCTCCAGCAGCCACCTTTTATCTCTACTTAAATACAAAACTATCAGATTTAAATTGAAAACACTATAATATTTCCAATCGAAGCTCATCATCCAAGCTCAGATACAAGGCTCCTCACTGACGAATGCCACAAGCCAGAAACTAGTCTGGGGATATTGGATGAGTAAGCACTAAATGGGGATTTTATGCACAAGCCTTCTGGCATCCATTGATTACTCTGGCTTGCACTGAGTGGCAATATGTATAGAGTTTTGCCTGTTTTAATAACAGTTAAGAGCAAGCATAGAAATAGTGATCATGTGATGTTTATAGAAATATTTGCTAAAAAGAAAGTTAATCTGTATAGAATACCGCATATAAAAACACAACAATGGTATATGACTTGTAACAAGTTATATTTTGCTGGTTTGTCTGAAAAAACTTTGATTGAAATGTATCTAGTAACCACTACCATATTTTTTCCAATGTCTGCAATAGTATGTTTGAAATATAAGTATTAGTTTTAGTTTCTAAAAATACATATAAAATAGGCTCCAATGTCTCCTTATCCCTACTTTTCATCTTTCTCTTCAATGATTCTTTCTTATCAATGCCCATGCTTTAACTTTAGAATTAATCATGTAATTTTTGAATTTTACTACTTTATACTTAAATACAATATTTTTCTAAGACTTAATTTTTGGAAAAATATTCATTCAACATTAATTTCAAAACAAATATAATTAGAAATTTATAATAGAATGTATAGCCTTGTGTGACATACAGGGGAGTAATAGAGTCACAGATTCAAAGTTAAAATCCAATGTCAATTTATCAATTCTTTGTTAAATAATATAAGTAAAAAAGATTCAGTTCAGTCTAATTGAATGCAAAGTGTTAATACTCAATCTACTACTACAGTGTCTGAACTTCACATAACTTCCTGAGCAATTAACTATAACTTTATTCCCAATAAGTAGATAGATTGATTACACTGCATAGTTCACCATATCAAAAAGTACATTCTACCTTGCATAAAAATAGAAAAAAAAAAGAGTATCAAAGAATTTAGACAATATTACTTTCTAGATTTTCAGAATTTCCTTTATTAGTCAATAAAAAAATAATTTTTAGACAATCTGAATTAAAATATTATCTTTTGCCACAAAAGCAGCAATATATTGTTGATGTTAAAAGTAATAAATTAAAAGAAATATTAATATCTATTCATATAAAGAGAAAACATTGATAACATTAAATACAACTTTAATGCATTTTCAATGCTGAAACATCTTTATCAAAGGTTACTGACAAAAATAAAAACTAAAATATAAAATTATATAATTAAATATGCATTATGCAAAATGTACTTAGCTGAATACTAATACAATCTCTGGTCAGTATTGATTCTAATTATTAATGAACCATGCTTCTTTAATTTTACATTAGCAATTTTATGATAAGTTAGAAGGGAATAAAAATAAAGTTACTTGTGATAAACTTTGAATAGTCTTTTCTTGCGGTACATTCTAATTAACAAAAATGAAGAAATTATAAGAAAAAGACAAAAATGTTAAGATTTCATTCACCGAGTATGTTAAACAAATCAATCTATAGCAGTAAACATAAAATTGATTTCAGAGAATGCCCTCACATTGATAATTTAATTAAATGCCAGGAATAAGCTGTTCCGATGTTTATTATAATCAATCAAAAATAAACATTAATGTAAGACTGAAGCAGCATCTATATATTTATAATAAAGCTAAAATAAATTATCATCTGTATTTTTAGAACACAATAAGATATTTGATCATTTATTTAATCCTAAAGAATTATAAATATATTGCAATGAACGTAATAACAGAAAAGCAAAATTAAAAATGTGTGATTCATTAATAACATAAACTCAATAATAAAGAGAAAACCTAAATGTTCCGCTAAGTGCATTTTGGAATGTGTGATTAAATAATTTTATATTTCCACTTTTATTTTTATTGAATATAATATCTACATTGCTCAGCACCAAAAATGCATTACAGTAGTATTCATTGATATGAATATTTTCCTCAAATATGCATTTAATTTACAAAATTACCTTAGTTCTTTATTAAAAGGAATGTGGAAATTTCTAGTCATAGCTCAAATTTGATCATAATCCTAACTATTAATAATATCAGCCATGAAAATCATGAAAATTTTTCCAAGTCATAAGCTGACTTGAAATTTTTTCTTTCAAGTACTTGACCAAATAGCTAATTCAGTTATTGGTTGATAAAAATTAAAATCTAGATTAATTTGAATTGGTCAGATAAACATTAATGAAATAACTATAAAAATATAACAGTAATATATGATCTTCGTTACTAGTGGATGAAGTATCATGCTCCTATATATGCCAAGTCCATGTTTTATTTTGCCCTTATCTAAATGTAATGGTGAGACATTAGAGACATGCATTTCTAAAATACAAATATCTTTTTTAAAAAATCAAATAATACTTTCTATTCTGTATAAAATTCTGAAAATTATAATTTAAGCCCATATCTAATCCCATTTAAACAAAAATAGTCTCGTAAAAAAAAAAAAGCCTTATTTATGCTTTAGGAAATTCTTGCTCAAAAACCATTATGTAACAATATAATATTTTAATTCTTTAAATCTAGTTTGTTCTGCTATTATTAGTCTTTATAAGTTTTACAAAAAAAATATTCTCGAAAAAAGAAAATGATGATTTAGCTAACATTAAGATAACATGTTCAATAGCTATCAGAGTGTGTGTGTATACATTAAATGTTTACATTAATAT
The DNA here is from genome assembly GCA_028023455.1 of Epiperipatus broadwayi. Taxonomy (NCBI): domain Eukaryota; kingdom Metazoa; phylum Onychophora; class Udeonychophora; order Euonychophora; family Peripatidae; genus Epiperipatus; species Epiperipatus broadwayi. Next base: position 624,439 of record JAQFVV010012789.1, read on the forward strand.
ATATCTCTATTACAAATAAAATCTCCATTAATTAAAAATTATTATAATAACAATAAAAATAGTAAATATAATTATTTGTATTGTTATTAATATATCTACATATATTTATTACCTCTTCCAAAGTCACAGAATTTAATAATTTCTGTTCAGCAGCTGAAAATTCCTCATCATCTTTTAAAACATTATCACTATTTTGAAGTAAAGCTGTAACCTGCATCTCAAGAGGCGTTGATGGCTGAAATAAAAAATAATACAAAAAAAAAATAATAATAACTATGTATTTTAAATTCTGAAATTCTTCTTTGTTAAGTAATCTTTTCATGCAAAATATAATTAAAGTTTGATTAAGACAATATTGTGTCAATTAATTCAAAACAAATTATTACTACTATAAATTACTTTATAAAATATAATAATGAATATATGAACATGAAATATGATTAAAACAAAATAATAAATCAAACATTTCTTCTTGTACTTTGTAACAATGCCTTTTAAAAGAGTTTCAACTATCCAGTACTCTCTTTAGAGTTCTGATTATTTTTTAATAAATAAATTTATATGAAAGTAGATATCGGAAGGAAACTGTTGGATAAGACATTACTTAAAAACTTCATGAAGTATATGATTTGTTGTTTTATTAAAGATATAAGCAATGCAAAAAAAAAAAAAAACTGAAAAAGAATTGAACATTTTATTGATTAAAATATAAGTAATTTATGTTTCTTATTAAAGGTCAAACATCAATGTAAAATATTTTATAAACATGGATAAAATTATGACCAGCATTTAAAAATTTTCACAAACGCGTGACTTTATTATTTTAGCATGAGTTGATATTTACTAAAGTAACATTTTTCATTTAATCTTGATTAAATTAATATACACCCAGAAGTTAAGTGAATACATCTTTGTAATGATTTATCTTAAATTTCATTTATTGTTTCTAAAGAAATGGATAAAATTGTATTAAAATTTACTGCAAAATTTTGTTAAGTAATATACATATGCGAGACAAAAAAATATTAATAGCCTTTAAGATAGAATATACATTCAAACTACTACTACCACTAATATCAAATGTCATCAAGTCAACATACGCTCCTAGAGTGATATTATGAATAATTTCTCTGTTTATCTTCTTTCATCATCACTTTTCTAATATTAGATCCTCTCATAAAATGATCATAACCGGAAAATTTTAATTGATTATTTGTGCTTCAAATGAGATTTCAGGTTTAATATGATTCACTTGTTATCTTTTCCTGCTATTTGTGACGTTCTCAAAAGTTTTTAAAAAAAAAATGAGTTTATTATTTAATTATTCTTTTCTGCACCATTAAAAAACAAAAATTGAAAATATACAATTAAATTATAAGATATAAATATGATTTTAGAAACCTACCAGCCAAATTTCCTATATTTAAAAAATGACAATTTATTAGTTAATTATTCTTTTCAGTATCATTAATAAAAAAACATAAATTGAAAATATACAATTAATTAGTTATAAGATATAACTGTGATTTTAGAAACGTATCAGCCAAACTTTAAACAAGAATGTAAGAATCTGTGGTTATTATTGAACTTAAAAGATAAATAGGAAAAAACATTTTGAAAATATATGTTAGAAGAAAAGGGAATATTATAAAAAAAAATTTGTATATTTTCTTCCTGGAAGAAAAATATAATTTTAATATGATACTGAGCTGCTCACTAAGCTTTAGATTTATAAATTATGAAAAAGCATTTAATTCTATAAACAATTCCCAATGTGACTATTTTAGTGTAAACGTACTTAATTACAAATATTCTTTTAATTGTATCATAGGTCTCTCCATTTCTTTTTTACTTCTTACTATCCTAAGTTATTTATGTAAGTTTAGGGTCTGGTCCTTATGAGCCTTTCATGCCATTAGTCATAGCTCTAAGCGAATTATGATTGAATTATGTGATTCTGTGACTAAATTTCCATTCTTTACTTATATGCTTAGCACAATCTTGTGTTTGCATTGTTGTATGATTTTTGTATTCGATGACTTTCTTACTTAAGTTTTTTTTTATTTCTGTATTGTTTTATTTTCTGCTCCCTGACCCCCCCCCCTAATCCCCCAATTCAGGATTTATAATGATCGTATTTATTTACAAATGACTGCTAATGATTTTAATGTGTTAATAGAAATTATATCTAATAAAATAAGTGTAACCCAATAGACAGATTTATATTCTTGAGCTATACTGGATACAATACTTAAGCCTACTCAACTATCTCAATGGTAATAATATTTAGAAGTGACAATGTGATGAACTATTTAATAAAAATGTATATACTGTATAATAATTTAAAAAATATAAAAATTTTAATTGTAAATTTTCTCAAGTTAAAAAAAAAATATGTTGCACAATTAAAAATTATTATTTTCATTAATTTTATTTTTAAAATGTTATAAAACATCTGTACTTTAATAATAATAAAAAAAATTAATGAATACATAATTCAGAATATGAAAAAAAACAACTAAATAACATTACTACTAAAAAAAAAAAAAATATTTACAACCAATATTATAAATAAATTTAATAATTTCTCACCTTAAATTTTTTAACATACTCAGCAGCTGGCTGCAATCGCAAATCTGGTTTAACTAATGGAAAATGCACATTCTCAGCCTTTAAATAAAAATAAAAATTGTATATTATTTCTTATAATGCTATATTAAATAGGCTACTTAACAAAGTAATATATAATAATCTTACATATTTAAATATAAAATATATATATAATTAATATATAACAGAGCTATAATGTGATGTGATGCACTGTGGTTTCTCCTTTCTTGGAATCAGGAATATCTCAGCCACTATGTCCAGAGAAAACTGTTAGCCACCTTCCCTTCCCTTTCCATTCCCCACCCTAAGTTTTTCGCCTATTCTTTTCTATTTTACTCCTTCCTATTTCCACAACATTATCTTTGCCAACTCTATGGCCTTTATATCTAAATTCCCCTTATCTTTTCCCAATCCCAGCATAAAAACCAAGAACCCACTTTCTGATAATCACTATGTTTATATTTATTCTCCCACAACTCCATTATTTGTACCCTTTCTGCTTGTAGGTATTTACATTCAATTAACAGATGCCTAATATTTTCTATGCCTTCCTTACCTTACAGAATAAATCACTCATATTTTTCCATTTATGTATATATTCTCTTGTTGCTAAAGATCCTATTCAAACCTTAAACAGTAAACTATTATCATAAATTAACTCGCACCCAATAATCTGTTTAATTCAATATATATTTAAACTCTTTTTACTCTCCATACTAGTTCACCATTTCTCCAACTTTCTATTCTTCTATCCCATTCCTTGCCACTATAATACTCAACAATTCTTCTAACACAGTCGTTCCACCTTTTGTATAAGTATACTGACATCAAGTCTTTATCCAAATCTTCTGCATACCATACTATCTTTCTCACCCACCTTATTGTCTATCCTTTACTCATAATCCAATTAATTACTATTTTAGCTATTCTCTTATTATCCATAAATTGCAATCTCCTGAACATTTTCATTTTGATTTTTGCATCTCTCACATAAAAAAATTTACCATTCCATTTCTCCTTGAATTGTCGTCTTTGCCTTCCACACATCCGCATCTAAGGCATGTCTTTCCACTTCTCTTTGTACTTTTTCTAAGAAATCTAACACTCCTTTACTAATACATAATGCATCATTACCATATGTTAAACCTGCTACGGCCACTTCCTTCCATACAATTCTAGCTACATCATATTTATTATATGAAACCACTGTTAATTTCTTCATCAGACACTCTCTTTTCTTTGCTTCATTTATCAATTTTTTCTCCCATTCATCCAAGCAATTTCCCTGATTACTTAAGACGATTCCCAAATAGTCATACCTATTCACTAAATTTAATTCTATATCCCCCAATAAAAATTCTTTCACTTCTCTTTCCCCAGCATTTATCATCATTACTTTTGATATCCCCATCCCTTTATCCACCTTTGCGCATGTCTTTAGCATAAATTCCATATCTTCCCTACATTCTGTGTACAAGAAGATATTATCAGCAAATAAAAGACCTGATAATATATATGCTCCCTTGCCATCTATTAATGGTATCTCTACTCTTCTTCTTAGTCTTTCTATTACTCTCTTCAATTCTCTCAAATATAACAAAAACAAAATAGTGACATAGAGCATCCTTGCCTTAGTCCCACCCCATTTTTAACTGTAACTGATTCTATATTTCCTAATTGATACGTATAGTAATTATTTTAATACAATCTCTTAATATCTGTTAAAGCTCCTTTCATTCCCAAATTTATTAAATTTACCCATACTCTTATCATATGCCTTCTCTATATCTACAAAGACTATATGTAACTATCTACCTGTATTCCTACTCATATCTATAAGGTGTGTGACTACAAATAAACTATCTTCTATATGCCTATCCGATCGAAAACCTCCTTGCATTTCTTCCATCCATTTTGTGACTTTCCAGCCAACATACATGCAAAAACTTTATATAATACTGACTTTACCATTATCCTATAAATGTTTAACTTTCTATGATACTTATCCTTTCTTTAAATAATAGCCCTACTCTTGTATTCTATCTGCAAATTCTCTCTTCTGTGCCATCTTATTAAAACACAATAATAGGTTTAATTTTGCCCTATGTCCTAAATTCATTACCATATCCGCTGCCCATCCATCTAAACCTCTTGCCTTTCCACTTTTCAATTTCTTCTCTGCTTCATTCACTTCATTTTCTGTAAAAATTAATATTTCCATTACTATATGCTTTTATGTTTGTTATTACTCTGTCCTTCACATTTGAATATCTTTTCTATATCCATTATATATTTAAGATTGTCTCTAATTCTTCTCTAGAGCTACACTCTTTTCCTCATTACCTAGTAATACTACTTCTCTCTCTGCTACATTCCTTCTTTTAATATATTTCCAAAAATTTTTACTCCCATCTCTTCCACTTCTATTAATATTCTCCAATAATTTACTATTTAATTTTATTCTCTCTATATAATTATCTATTTTAGCCAACTTCTTTTTTTAAAAATACTTTTTCCATTTAATACTAATATCTTTTTCATTTTCTTTGTTTTTAATAGCTCATTTATATTCTCTGCATGCTTTTATCCTCTCTTTTACACTTTTAGTAATTCTCATTTTTCTATTACTTTTATTCTTCTGAATATTCTCACCTAAAACCATATTTGCCACTTTTTCTACTTTATCACACCAGTCCATATATTCATCCTCAACAAATTCTTCCATGATTTCTTCTATTTTTATTTTATATTCTTCTAACTTATTCTTACCATTCATTCTCCATCCACATCTTTCACTATCTTTTCTACTTTTAGTACTATTTTCCATCACATTACTAACCATTTCTATTATAAAGAAATTATGATCACTATTACATACTCTCTCTTCATTATCAAACACTTTAATTTTCTGTACCTTATTCATTCCCTCTTTCTCTACTAATACATAATCTATTGTGTGAAATACATTATTTGTAGACCATGGGTATTGTCCCTCATAAATATTTGATACATTTCTAATCCTCAAATTCACTCTCAGACAAAACATTTTCAAAAACTGTCGATTCTTGTTATCCACGTCATCAATTTCTTCAATATACCCATTCATATCCTCATAACCATTATTTTCTTCCCCTTTTTTTGAAACTCTGTATATCCTTAACTAGGCATTTATATATACTACTGTTCCGCTTCATTATAGTTTGACATGTGATGCACTGTGGCTTCTCCTTTTTCGGAGTCAGAAATCTCTCAGCCACTATGCCCAGAGAAACTTGTTAGCCACCTTACCTTCCCTTTCTATTCTCCATCCTAAGTTTTTCCCATATTCTTCACTATCCTGCTCCATCTCATTTCCGCAAAATAAACTTTGTCAACTCTATGGCCTTTATATCTAAATCCCCCTTATCTTTTCCAAACCCAGCATAAAAACCAAGAATTCACTTTCTGTATAATCATTTACTTATATTTATTCTCCCACAACTTTATTATTTGTACTCTTTCTGCTTGCAGGCATTTACATTCAATTAACAAATGTCTAATATTTTCTACACCTGCTTTACATAACTTGCAGTCTAAATCACCCATATTTTTCCATTTATGTGTATATTTCCTTATTGCTAAAGATCCTGTTCGAGCCTTAAACAGTAATCTAAAATAAGTATTCAAGCACCCTCTATTAACTGTGAAAATAAGATAAAAGATACTATAAATAATAGTCAAATTTTGAATTATAAACTATGATAACACAAAGTTCATGGATAAAAAAAATCCCCTTCATCAGATGTGCTAAGTCCCAAATATTACAAATCAGAATAAATTTTTTTATTCATAATCAATAGATTTCACATGATTTATTTCAAAGTATAAATGATGAAACACTATTATAATAAATTCCATTATTTTAATAAACTTTTATCATTTCATTCACAATAATATATATAATAATATCGTACAAAATATAATTAACTTATTTATGCTATTTGATTTCAAGTCCTCACATGGTTATAAAAAATCACAGATAGTAAACCCTACATAATAAAGAAAAAGTGTGTTAATAATGACTAACGGTTAAATTTTCTTTTATACACATATATACATGGAGAAACTTTTAGACAGAAAAAAGTTACAAGTAAAAATATTTAAAAACTTTTAAAGATATATTCTTTTTAAGTAGAAATTAGAAATTGTTAAATATTTTTACTTGTAACTTTTTTCTTTTAGACAAAAAAAAGTTACAAGTAAAAATATGTAAAAACTTTTTAAGTGGAAATTAAAAGTTCTTAACTATTTTTACTTGTAACTTTTTTCTGTCTAAAAGTTTCTCCATGTATATAAAAGAAAATATAAACATACACGTACATAACACAGACATACAACTATTCAGCTCTTGTTGGAATTTAGTTCATAAGTCGTGTCATTAATAAGAAAATGATTTTCCAATTGATTAGAAAGTTGAAGACTTTCTCGAATCATTTTTGCTGTGAAACGAACAGGTTACACTTCTGTTTCATTATCTTTTTTTAAATCTTCTATGGTATCTAAATTTATTGCCAAACCTTTTTCCAACAGGCATTTAAAGTATGTAAAATTTAATGTGTGTATATAAAACAGGGAAATCCCGATTTTAAATGAAATATGAACTTCTTTATTGCATAAAAGAACACTGCATAAAAAGATATTAAGAAGAAACATGAATCGCATAACTTCAAAATTGTATTAAAAAAATCCACACAAAAAGAGACTCAGATGTACTGACCCTTTTATCCCTTTATGAAAATTTAATCGCACCCCATGTTTTACATTTCTTTATAATTTTATTAATCAATAAGCTATCATATAATATTCATATAGATATTGTGCTGGTCAAAACATGTTTTTCCATCTAACATGAGCTAGAACTCATAAAATGTACTTCAAACCCAGTCAAGCCCGAGATTTAGATCAAGGACCAGCCTGAATTCGAACCCACTCTCTAAGCCTCAGATCAAACAACTAAAGAATAACATAATAGTGATGGCACATGAGAATTAATTTTAATCCGGCCGACTAGCAAAGCTGAGCAAAACAATGAGACATCTATTGACTATGACTAAACTAAAATATATATCAACTAGGCTGTACATTTGGAAGTGGAGAAAAGAAGGAATTCATAACTACTCAAATAAGTTAGACAATAAAATATATTTAACATACTGACAAATTATTATACATTTATAAATTAAATACATTAGTATGTGCGTGAATGAGCAAGCGGTAGATAATTACATAGTGTCATTCACGCTATTATTTCTCTTATGCTCTTTATTAGCTAAATAATATATTACAAATAAACACACATCTTTGGTGGGTCCAATATTAAGATGCCAATCTATTATTAGAAAGAATTTACATAGAATTGCTATTAACGCTTTGGGTTATGGTTCTGAAACGTGGTGACTAATATATGATTTAGGGGAGCAATCTGAGATTCACTACAGATATAAATAAATTATTTTCACACCATTACGGTCGTGAAAATAAATAAAATATATTTGAAAACATTTGATTATATTTGATCCTATGACAAAATATTTAATGAAAAATTATTTTAACAATAGTAAGACGAACGCTTTATTTTTCCCAAGGCATATATATACTCTTAAATATAGAAATAAGTTACGATGGTGGAAGTGTATAAGACTGAAATAAATTTAATTAATAAAACTAGTAATAGTTGGCATTTATATATATTTTGAACAGAGCGCAATTTTAATATCAGAGCATTAAAACTGGGCCATGAAGCAAAAGAAATAATAATACGAAGAAGTTTGCGGTGCTGACATAATAGCCTAAAAATAATAGGAAAAGTCGTGCTTCTGGACAAAAGACGAAATGAATAGGCATAGTGTGTGCCAGCCTTAGGGAATCACCGCCAGAGGCCTTTTTATACGAAGAAAGTGTATGGGCATAGCGTGTGCCAAACTTAGGGATCACCGCCAGGAGCCTTTTTATACGAAGAAGTGATGCATAGCGTGTGCCAAACTTACAGGATCACCGCCAGAGGCATTTTATACGGAATAAATAATGAGAAATCTATGGGTTTGATCTTGTCGCAACCCCCAGATTAAGAAGCACATATATATAAAACACGAAGATCGGCCAAATGTCAATAACGCAGTACAAATGATAAATGTCACTAACGATGTTGGAAAAGTTTTACTGCTTTAAAAATGACTCTTGTTTGAATACTATAATTTATATAAATAATATGCTATGCCGCTATAATATATATAGAGAGAAGATTTCATTTAATAAAATATACATGAAGATTTTATTTAGTAAAAGAAACATTAAGATTCACCTCCTTCTCTTTCCTACTATTTAAAATTATTCAATCCCACCTTCATTGATTTTACAACAACTGGAATATATAAGTATATTTTAAGAGTAAATAAAAAAGCAGTTATATAGAAAATAATTAATGGGTCACTCTTTCAGAATTTAATAAAAAAAAAAACATTTTAAAAGATTTCAAAGCGTTAATTAGCTTAAGTTCTGGATTTACCCCGGGTAGAAAATCCAGAGTTGAAGAAATATATTTTTATAATAAATCAACATAAAATGTTGATTCGAAAAAAAACAAACTGGCAAACATATATCATATAATATATTGAGGGAACGTTAAAAACCTTAATTAATGGAGATTTAATTGAAAAGCAAAAAGGATTTTAGAAATGAAGTTTGCCAGAAAATTAGCATCTTAATAAGCAAGTAGATAGATAAATCAAATAATAAATACATGTAAATAAATGACCGCACCAAAGTTAAGGAAAGTTAAGAGCATATAAGAGAGAATTAAGTTTATAGGAATTACTTAAGAGCAAATTACATATTAAAACAAAAACAAAGTTAAATAGTACATTAGAAGAAATCTTGATAGATTATTTATGCTAGATTTAGTTTGAGGTGACGGCTTGAAAAATTACCTTGCAGTTTTAAGAGTTCAATTTAAAATATTGCACGTTCTCCTGTGGCAGCAAGCTTCTATTAGCACACTGAAGTTCTTAGGTCTGGCTTTTCACTCTTGGGCAGCAGGATGATACGACAGCGGAAGATGATGACCCAAAAGGGCCGAAAGTGAAGGATTTACTGCTACATTATTTAAGTTTCAAGTAGATTTACTGCTACATTATTTAAGTTTCAAGCGATGCGTAATACGTTTACAATGAGTTCTCTCAATAGTAGCTAATCTAATCTGTGACTCAAAATTCAGTCATTTTATACTTTTTCTTTATCGGTTGCTTTTGAAGATGCAACAGTAAGATAACGTCCAAAAATAAATTCAAATCTATTTCCAGGTTATAAACAGATTTGACAACATGTTTTTAACAAAAGTGTCTCTAATCTTAATCCCATTTTAAGTAAAACTTTAATTAAAAAAATACCTACCCCAGATTAAAACAATAGTGCTTCCAACCCCTTTAATCTTCCATATTGGATTTTACAATAGTTTAATAATAAAAAAACAAGCAATTTAAAAAGAAAAAGCTAAAAATAACGCACGATAAAATATTTAAAAATCAATATTTTGTTAGTAAGTTTTGCTCCTGTATATATATTTGAGTCGCACCTCTGATACTTTAATAAAAAAGAACTAATAATTTATAAAAAGAATTAATAATAATTTTAAAACATGTTATTGAAACATTAAATTTTATAATTTAGGCGCGCATTTCAAATATATACATGAAATATATATACACGACAAAAGGAGCAGGATGGGAAATAGAGATTTAAACATAGGTTAGTAGGTAGAAACATGAAGCACAATCTTAAGCTAAGATTGACTGCTTCAATATACAGCATTCATCAGGAGCAAATTATTTATTGATATTTACTGAAAAATAAAGACATGTATGTTAGGAGCCAAAAATTAAATACATGGGTGAGAAAACATAGTTATGACTGACATCATTGAAAAATTATGAAACTGAAATGGAGCTAGACATATTTCTAGAAGAGATGATAATAGAAGGTCAAGTAAAATTTTAAACTGGATCCCAAGAGATTGTAAATGATATATGAAAAAAAAACGTGAGATGGATGGATGAAATAACAAAGTGTGATGTGACGAAGGGATATTAGAGATTAAAATAATTAAATTTAGAAAGACCTTTATCCTGTAATGGTTAAAAATGATGAAGAATGACTGCAACACTTATAAAAATAATAATAATTTTTGTATTTCAACATTTGTAAAATTATGTATTTATTTATAAATGATAAATATCAGTTTTTGTTGTTGCTTTTTTATTTATTTATAGACTAAATTGCTTAATTTATATTTTTCTTTATATAATGATTAGTATAAAAATTGAACATTTTCTATATATGTATGTTATTAGGAATAATAAATTATTATAAATGTCATTTTCATTATTCATGTCATTATGATTAAAATAATTAATTTTTATTAAATATATATTATGTATATATATATATTTAAAAATAATTATAATTTTGTTTTTTAACACAAAATATCATATGAACTTACCAATCGATTCTGATAAACAATCTTCTGCCATTTGGAAACATCTTTATTTACTTTACCATATGAAATGCTTCTTATAATCTGAAACATATTATCATAAACTATTTCTAAATTGCTTTATATAAATTTAATTTATTAATAATAAGCTTTCAACAAATGCATACTTCAACATTATACATTTAATAATATTTGAAAAGATTAAAATTGGCTTATTCATGATTTTAAAAAATGATAAAATAGGCTTTAAATAGTCTACGGCAAGCAAAAAAGTCATACCAATAATCACAAGCTTGCCAAATGCAAAGTGGTAAGGGTTTGAACATTTTTTCTTCCTTGTTTACTCTCTAGTTAAAAAAAAATTTCAAGTTTACTAAGCCCAAATTCAAACCTAGGCTGTAGGCATAGCAAGCAAATGTGTTACCATGACTTCTGTAAAACTTTGGCTAATAAACAAAAAATTAATGAAGCAAAAATTTCTATTAGATAAACTAAAACTATGTAAGCGTTGAGTAACCAAATAATACAAAGCAAGTACTGAATACTGAATACTTAATATTTTTCATTACTCTTAATAGTAATACCATATAGAAAGAAAAAAAAAATCTATAAATTTATAATTAATATGATGATTAGATCCTCCAAGTTTTATGCCTTTCTTGAAACAAGAGAATTTTATTGTGAGTATTCAGTTTAGAATGTAATTGAATTCCATAATAAATAAATCATCATCTGTCATCAAGCAAAGGGAGATCAGGTCCTCAAATTCTAATACTTTCTCCAAGAGCTATTATAACTTGCCCTGGTTTTTAAACTCTTATAGTTACCTCTTTCTTAAAGACATCAATTGCTTCTTTTTTAACCTCTCTCTTCCACACACTATCTGCAAACCTTTTCCATATGTATTACATAATTCCTCTACCTCTTACATATATATCCCATCCAGTTCATTTTATTTTAAATATTTAAATAAATAATTTTTTTAATTTTTCTCAATACTTCCAACATTTTTATTTTTGTCTCAATTCAATTCAATTTTCCCATTTTCTTTCAAAACTATATATTTCTTATTATATCTCTTTTTCTTACAAAATCTTAGAAATATTTCCAATTGTTATATAAATTTTTTAACAATCAGCTCTCAGTCTATAGCTTTTCATTTTAGAATAGTCAACAAAATAATCAAAATCACCAAACAAACACCTATTCAAGACCAATGGCTAAATATATTCCCCTTTTTTTCACATTTTTCAATAACTGTTATAATTCTTCCAATTGTATCCACTTGTTGTTTTTTTTTTTCAAAATTCAAACTTCAGGATATAATAATTATAATCTATTAAAAATTTATTCATTTAAAAATTTAAACATCCCAGCAATAAATGAAATTAAACTAAAATTCTCATATGTTATTATTGTATTGGTCATTTCTTTCTCTAATGGAATCTCAACTGTTGAAAGAAAATTTATGAGTTATTTTTTTGAATCAAAAATTACATCAAATAATATTTTCAAAATCTTTTTCTCCATAACTTAATTGAAATTTCAAGATTTTCCCAATTTCGTATATTGTTTTTACAACTCTTCCCTTCATTGCTATGTAGCCTTTTTCATTCTTCCCTAATAAACATCCTTTTTCAATCACTATAAATAAGGGCTTAATATCTCTATTACTTATAAATCAATTTATCATTTTTTTCTTTAATAATTACTTTTACTGTGTAAATGTGCTTTTCCCATTCAACCTGTACTTATTCCACATTAAATAAATATTGCAAAAAAGTGTTTACTTTTAACTAAAAAAAGGATCTATTAATTCTTTACTGAGAATTCCTAATGTTATTATTATGTGATTGTTCATATGGTAAACAAATATGATGGCAGATCATCATAATCATGAGCCATCTTAATAAGGTTACTGGCATTTAGCTCTGATAATAAGACACAAAATACAATCTTCTTTCTCAGATGCCTAATAGTTCTTGAGATTTCAGGTGGTTAGACTCATTTAACCCAGAAACAGTTATATCAGCAACAAAGGCAGCTGTTGGTAACAAAAAGAAAATAGGACTAAAAATTATTGGATTAGAGACTTAGACTGTCATTAGACCATGACATTTTATTTGTCCACTTATGATAGATCACTTTCAAGAGAAGATTGTTAAAATAATTGAAAGAACTGACTAATGCTAAACATAACATTTTCAGACTTTATGAAATTAGAAGGAAAACTAAAAAGTCAACTGATATTGAAAGTTGATAAACTTTCTTTTAATGGAGTAAACAATTGAAAGCACAAGTGTAATATGATCATCATAAATTAAAGTATGGTGATTGGTAGTGAGAAAATAAAATTATTTAATTAAAATTTCCAAATGCTAATAATTTAGATTCATGTCCCAACAAATTCACAATGTCCTGAATACTTTTGAATAAAACGGTTTAAAATTGCCATAGAAAATTTTAATGCTAGATTTGGAAAGCACTTGAAAATGCTGTGTGCAAGTGTGGATATAAAGACAAAAATAAAACAAGACATAAACATGTAGTGTTTTCAAAAAAAAAAAAAACCCCAACTGTACACCCAAAGAGAAAATAGACAAAGAAACATTCAAATGAAAATTCCACAGAATTGGATTATATTTTGATTAACAGAAAATTTCTATTTCAAAAGCATAATGTACTTATTACATTCAATATAAATATATCAAATTTATTAAGTGTAAACAGATAACATTGTAATAACGTGAAAGCTAAAACCTTCAACAGATACGCCTTAAACATGCTTATGTGACAACTAATAAGATGGAATAATGACATCACATGAACCTCTCAATTCTCAAACACAAGTCAGAACTATAAGAAAAAAATGGGACTTGTGTTTGAGAATTGAGAAGTCCATGTGATGTCATTATTCCATTTTATTGGCTGTCACCTAAGCATGTTTAAGACGTATCTGTTGAAGGTTTTAGCTTTCATGTTATTAACATTCAATATAGAAAGTCTAGCTAACTAAATGAAATTGAATGTAATGCTCTGTCTGTCATTTTAATCCTCGAACTCATCAAGATAAACAAACTAAAATCTTTTAATCTTTATTAATTATAAATAGATAAAACTCTGAAGTCTCTAAACAGTTGAAATTTTAAGAAAAAAAATAGTAACAAAATACATTATTAATTTAAAAGCGCAAATAAGAGTACATCACTATATTATTAAGCAAAAGAAGAAATAAATTTTTCTCTTTTCTTTTTATCTGAATTACAATAAACACAAGAAAATCTTTAATGCTTTTTACTAAAGTGAAATTAGAATCATAATAATAGAGTAAAAAAATAGTTAAAGCATTTCATATTTTACATAAAAATGATTATAAAAGGTTTTCTAATGTTTTTATTATAATTCTAAAATATACTTATAAACAAAAAAAAAAAACCTTTCTAAAAAATATTACAATTAAGTGAAATTTTTTTGTTCTTTAAACCTAAAAACTGTATAAACTTTTTTTTTATCTTTCCCATTAATACAATTTACCTGAAAATAAAAAAAAAGTTTTTGCATGTTGCAAGCTTATTTTAATACATATCTATTTTTATATAAATAAATAGTGTTTAAGAAAAATGTAAAAACCTCTGAAGTGTTTCATATAAATCAATATGTGATCCAATTAAGTATTATTTATTCATATAAAATATAATAAGTACTTATATATTAATAAATGTTTACTACTTCTGAAATCAATAAAATGTAAGTAATAGGTATTCATGAATTAATAAAATCAATTGGCTAATAAAAAAAAAATTATATACAAAAGAAAGAAGATTTTAAATGACATTATCTTCTCATGACTTAGTATTGATGTGATCTTTAAAGTGATCTAACTCAAAACTTGAAATTTTAAAATAAATTATATTCACAAAGAGCAAGCAATAACCACTGATCAAGAATTATCATGTAGTCATAATATTCTGTTGCCGAATTATTATACCAGTTTTTGAGCAGAGAACTTAACACACAGCAAGAGAATGAGCTGCAATGTAGTTTTGACTTTCTTTCATTTTTATTTTGCTAATTAATTTTGTAATACACCTTTAAAAATTTTCAAAATTTTACAATAAATTTTGAAATATATGTTGTATCCTTTTATATTGGTACATCCCATCATACATTAAATTGGAAGTAAATTTTAGGGGAATAATTCTAATATTTAGTAGTTAAACTAGGAAAGATAAAGGTTACCTTGGTTGTTTTGGGATTTGAACCTAAAGTCAGTTAACTTGAAGTAGTATAAATTTTTTAAGTCTTGGTTAAAATACTTATTTTAAAAGCATATAAGTGATATAAATAATAAAATATAACTTAATAATATTTGTTAATAGTTAATTTTTTAATAATATTTAAAATTGTAATAGTTTAAATATAATCTTATAAATTATAATATGTGCAGATGTAAGTAATCATGTCTGTGCGCATATGGTATCATAAAGTAATGGCTATTTCCGGTAAAATCTTAATTTTTTTTTTTTTTAAAAAATGACTAAGATAATATTTATTTTATAATTTTTGTGATAAAAAAGTTTATAGAATCAATTGAGGATTTACTCTGTACAAGATAAAATTAAAATTATTTCAATTAGTTTAAAGTTAACTTTATTTTTTTAATAAGTTTATTAAAGTTTTTTTTTTTTTTGTTAGTACATATTTTTAATAATAATATTGGCTTTAAAAAATTATTCAAGCTGTTATTAATTAATTAAATATTCATTATAAAAGATTAGAAAAATCAACCAATGAGATATCACGATTTGAAATGTTTTAAAAATAAGCAGACGATGTTTTGGGGGGATTAATTGAAAAAAAAATTACAGATAGGAAGAAAGTAATTCAGTTCTTCCATAAAATTTAGTTGAAATTTTTTAATATTATTACTTTTAGTTTAAAAAATAACCACATTATTATTTATTTAATAACCTAAAACTATTTTATAAAGTTTTTTTTTGAAAACTATGGAGTAAAAAAATTTTAAATCTCTACTGGTGGTAAATCAATATTCAGTAACTTGAAAAATATCCTTGGAATTGTTATATCGCTAAAAGTACAACAAAAAAAAAACCCAATGCAAGGAATAAGTTGTGAATTCATGCGAAGATGTTATAGGATAATAAAGGAGTTTAAAGAAAAAATAATGAGTGTTATATTAATACATAAGTTAATTATTAAGCAAGATGAGGTAATTCGACGTCATGTATGTAATGAAAATTATAAAGGACTGGATTGGAATGCGTGGATGAACCAAAAGATAAATATTCTTGACAAAGTGGATTATGAAGATTTTAAGATGATGAAAATTAAATCAGTAAATAATGCTAATGGAATTATACCTAAGGAAAGTTAGACTTAATACTAAAAGAGAGCAAGCAGGCGTGTATCTGGCTAATAATTTAAATCATATAAAATATATTAGATGATTTATTATTTCAGTAAAATGGTTATGTATGATAAACATTAGAGATGAATGGTATAAAATTAGAAGGATGTGTTGATATTGTATGAACTCAAAGAGAAAATAATTAGAGAAATATCTTATCTACATTTCCAATAAGATTGCAACTATTTATTATGAAGATAAGTGAATTATTTATTGATAAAATGAAATTGAAAAGTACTATGAGAGTGAGAAAATTAGATAAGCAATGATGACAAATAACAGAATAGATATGAATTCTGATGGAAATGCTTGAATAAACTTATGAAATAAATATTGTATTGTTTAAAATGTATCATATATGTTGAAGATAATATCGATCTGCATTAAAATGGAATGTTGCAGAAAATATTAGAATCAAAAAAGAATACTTGCAGGAAATACTCATGGTTAATGTGAATATTAAAATATAATGTTGGAATTGTGAAAATTTGATATTATAATAAAAAGCAAGGGGTCTACATTAATGAAGTTGGAAATAAGTTTTGCTGTCAAGTAAAAAGAAAACATCAAATTATCAATAATTGTTACGTTGGAATTTTGGCATTTCATTATATTGTTAGGAAAACCATAGAGCAGAGAAGGGGGATACCAACTGTAAGTTATTGTGAAATGTTTGAAATGATTTGGTTATCATAGAAATTAAAACTCCTCAAAGATGAAACTTTGTAAAATCGTTTTTTTTTTTTAAAAAAATGTTAAACTTATATCATTGTGTTTGAATAGTTTTAAAGTTTTATAACTTAAATAATTATTATAAAGATATAGGGATAACTAAATGTATAAAAATTAATAGCTTATTTTATTTATTTGTGTAATTAATTGTGTAAAATTTTTATTTTATTGTGTTATTAAATGATATAATAATCTAGGTAAATATCAATATAAAGGTAATAACAGATATTAATTTAAAGAGGATAAAATATATGTGTGTAAAAATATGTTAAAATATATTGTAACAGATTGGGATACGAGGCATACAACAACATAGTTGTGTCTGTGCACAAATATATATAAAGTTGTAAGGAAAAGTAGAAATAAACACAGACAAAAATTTTGTAGATATTTTTCTACATTTTCCTGGAATAAATAAACGGTTAAATAATTATGAATTTAAAATAGAATTTTATTATAAATTAAACAGTTAAAAAGGTCTAATTAATATCTTGTATTGTGATTTTGATATTAAAAATAAGCATGTTTTCTGATAATTGTAAAAATATCTATTATCTATTTTTAAATATCTTTGTTGCTTTTGAACGGATTAGAATTGTTTTTAATCAAGTAAAAACAGTTTTTAATTTAGTGTTTTTTCACTTCACTACTATAATGATAAAAAGATTAGTTTAGTTTAGCTAGTAAATTTTTTTGAGAAGCAATTAGCTAGTAGTTTTTTGTAAAAGTTTTAGCTAATAATATTTTGAGAAGCAGTTGGCAATGATTATAGTTGGCCATAAGTAGCTAGCTAACAGAGTAGTGATCAAGACAGAAAACTATCATGAAGATAAAAGATTGCAAAAAGAGCAGGTCAAAAAACTGCTCTATAGAACGTTCACAATGGTGGAGTTTGAATTCACATGGAGAAAAGGGTCAACTTCAAGTGGTTCATACCTCCAAATGTTTCCTAGAAAATGGCTTGCTGGTCTGAAATCTATTAAATCTTGGATAGAAGGGGATCACCAAGTTACCTGATTATCCCTACCTGATGATGACAATCCTGGACAGGTCCCCATCAAGAGAAACCATCAGTTGATGAACTAGTTATATATATGCTATGTAGTTACGCAAAAAACCACAGATAAACGCATCAAGTCATATTTATATAAAGTGAATTGTTTTAAAATAATTTATTTAAAAATGACATTTTAAAAGTGATAGACATATATAAAACAATATTATTTTAAGCCGTTTTAATGTTATAATTCAGAACAATCAGTGATAGTGATATCTATATAGAAAAAAAAAATTTATTTATAAAAAAAAAAAAGACATTAGTAAAAAAAATAATTTTGGTGGAATTAAAAAAAATTTGCAAGTGTATTATTTTAAAGATGTTTATAAATTTTAATCAACAGTGACCTATTAAGGGAGAGACAGTTATAGAATAGTACTTTTTATTTTTAAAGAAAAAGAAATATTTAAAATCTAAGTTTAAAGACATTATAATCAATCAATCAAATTTTTTTTAGAGTAACCTGTCAAGACTGATTTTAGTTTTTTTTTTTTTAAAAAAAAAGGCAAAGCCTTTATTATTAAAGAAATGAAATTTATGTAGATTCAAATGAAATTAATTACGAAATGTATTTTTAATAATTTTATTATTTTGACAAGTTAAAATATAATATAAATGCCGGTGTGCACATACATTTCTATGTGCACAAACATATACGTTAATTAAAAATGTCATTGCTAGATGAATTTCATTTATATGTTAAATCAATTAATATATCGCACATCTGTGCAAATTATATGTATGTGTTTAAGTAAACCTACTGGAACATCTATGTAAACCACAATGTACTAAATTGAATTTTGTTTTTATGTTAATCAAGTAAACACATATGGAAATTTTAATCATTTTTTTTAATTTTATTAAATGTCAATTGAAATACATTCATTGTATATTATAAAATGCACGTCTGTGCAAATATATATATATGCATTTTATATAAATCTATGAGAGCACATATGTAAATCAATGTAATAACTTAAATTTTGTATTAATCATGTAAATCACAATATGATAGTTTATTAATTATATATTAATCAAAATCAGAAAGCTTATATGTGTATAGCCTTATTCCAGAGATCTTAACTTCATTTTTTGATATTGTTATTAATAAACTTGTATTCAATTGTTAAAATTATTCTAGTGACTTAATTCTAAAATGCATTTTAGAATATTATATTTGTATTATTGCTTGATCACAGTAACAGTAATAGAGCGTATGTTCTCAGTTAGATTCAGATATAATGGTCTGATATATAAAAGAGAATGTATATATGCATTTATAGACATCTAGTGATGATGATGATATTCCCATCAATCATAATCATCATCATCCTGGTTGGTGCTAAGAGTATATTCTTTACAGTCCATGCAATACATGTTATTTAGTTTAGTCTATCAGAATTTAAGTTTATAGTTGGCCAGTACATTAATGGTACTAAATGGCCAGAGCATTGATGATCAACATGTTTTAATATCCCAGCATTATTGTCTTTACAGTTATATATTCAGATGAATTAGCACTTAAATTTGTGCTTCCAAATTAAGGTTTAAATAACTGCCCCAAGCTGGCAAAGGCTAAATAATTGACCTGGTCTACAGTAAACTCATTTCAAATCCAGTCACAAGATTAACTGTTGATTTATTGATTATTGATCAATCATGATGAATGGTTATTTCTTTCGAGTATTACTAGTACTTACTTATACTTATAGATAATGTCGGTTGATATATGGTTAATAATACTTTTAGAAGCTCTAAGTAATTAACTGGATTGATCTCTCAGAGATCTCAAAATCTCATGCTCTCTTAGAATACTCTACATTACTTACATCTTTAATATTTTAAATTTTGATTGATTTTCCTTTCCCCCCAGGAACAATCACCCCACCTACCCTCATCCAGTTATAACATATTGTGATTTTAAATTTTGATCTCATATTTAATTCAATATAAGTATAGTGTATTTATATTCAATCCTGAATTGTAATTCTGAATAATTTATTACTGATAAGAAATATAAGAAACAGGTATAGGTTGAAGATGAAAGCAAGGAAAACTGCATCGTTAAAATCGGACATAGGGGGTTGGTATCTAAGTTTGTCTAGATATACTAAATATAGGAATTTCTTATTTTACGATGTACCAAAATATATTATATTAATATTCATGATAGTATAATGAAATTTAAAAGAAAGTTATTTAAAGATATGATAATTTTTCATAATTTTAAAGTATACAATATAATGTTTTTATTTTCATATATTCACAGAGTTGAATAGTAATGCTTATTAGAAAGATTGAATGGGATGTTAAAAATCAATAGTTCAATAGTTGTTAATTAAAATTTTATTGGCATAGAGTGAAAGAGATCAAAAATAATAAATGTCAGTAGATATAATAGAAAAAGAATATTAATAATTCAGAATATTAAAATAAGATTATTTTTATTTTAAAAAAAAATATGTATTTTTTAATCTTATAAATTTAGAGTTAAGATTTTATAAATTATATTTGTTAACAGAAACTCTAAATAACAATGATTGTAAATAGTATACATAAAAGGTTATTGTGAATTAATACTATCTTATAGCACAATCAGTATTTACACTTTTATTGGATAAGAAAATAAAATTAAGCTAGAACAATAAAACCTTATATTATTAAAAGAAGATAGTTAATTTCTAGTTCTTGACAGTTATCATTAAGGGAATATAAAAGGGTTTGAATGTTTAAAAAGTGTCATTTGTTAAATTATTTATTAGTTTAAAAATAATTATTAAAAAAAAATTGTAAATAATATGTTAATAAATTTAATGTTTATACGTTGATTTAGAGTTGTAATTCTTTGGTCTGAATTATCATCATTACATCATCTTCACAGAGTACTAAGTGTACTATACAAATTAATTAAAGTGTAAAATTTAAATTTTGAATAAATTTAATAATAAGATAATGCATAGTAATTATTGAAGAATAACATATTTTAAAAGATATAAATCTATTACAAACTATTATGATCACGTAAGTCATCATTGAAGTATATATTCTAAATATAGCAAAGTATATTTATTTGTTAAAAAATCAGATTATTAATTATTTTATTAAAATTATTATTATTAAAGTATTATAGATCATAAAAACATAAAATAGCAAGATAATTTTATTTATAATTATAATAATTAACAAATTTCTTAATTATTACACTCCCTACAGAATTAAGTAAATTCCCTCTTTATATCTTATAGGTTGAATAAATAACTAAGAATCAGTGATAATCCTGAGATCTCCTTATTATAATAATAATATTAATATTAATTATAGTTCTATAAGAATAGTAATGATTGGAAACAAATATACAATAAAGTAATAAGTCGATGATTATAGATGTTTTATTATATTTATGTAGGTATTATTGTTAATCATGGAAATATCTAGATGCTTAATAAGGAGGAGTATCTTGGTATTCTTATGCCATTGAGCAGATACTTTTGGTATTTGTTTAATGTTACAAGATTTGTGAGCTTGTCTAATAGGATATTTGGGTCTCATAATTGCTAATAAAATTAAAATTAATTTGAAAATAATTAGAGCATAAAATTGTACCTAAAAAAAAATAAAAGTATAGCCTAATTTATGGATTTGCAAAATTTCTAGAGGTTATTATCGTGTTGGCAGAGTACAATATATAAACTATATATTTTGAAAGTTATAATTTTACTTACTTTTTCAGCCTCTGGTTTGAGTAAAGGTGTTTTTACTGTTTTTCTTTTGTCATATGCATCAAGTATTTGTGATTTAACTTCATCAACGCCTTTAACTTGACCTAAGCTTCTCACTAATTCATTTATGTTGATCTTGTCAGTTTCTTCTACTATATATAAATATTAAAAAAAGATTTAATAAATTTTATAACAACACACAAAACCAAAAATCTAGCAATATATTTTCATTTTCAAAATTGCTAATTAAAAACATTGTGTACGATTAAATTTAAATGAAAAAATATTTGATAAAGATATCCATAATTAAAATTCCACGCAAATGTATATAAATAACTCACCTTTACCAAGTTGAAATTCCGATATTTTAGAAGAAAGTTCTGTTCTTAAATCTACAATCCTACAATTATTTATAAAATTAAAGAGATATTGTTAAATATTATTTTTGAATATAAAATTATATCACTATTTTTAACTTAAAAATGTGCTTTATTAACAATAATAAATATTAAAAGTTTATACAAAATTATATAAATATTTTTGAAATAAAAATCATATATTAATTTAATAGCATTTATTTACAAAAGACATTCAAGTCATTTTGCCTGACACCCAATTGAATAATACTTCTTTTGATCTGGGAACAAAATAGCATATATTGGAAAAAATCACAATGTCTACATCTGCATTAAAGCTGATATTTGTAAATGAATCTAAGTACTCACTAACTCTCTTAGCTTAAATTAACCTTAAATTTGCTTGAAATTTATATAAATTGTCCCTAACTCATAAATTATTAAATTCCACCAAATTTTGCATAAGTTGAATAATGTACAAGTCAAAAAAATTATAACTCTTAGGGCAGTGATATATTAAAAGCATCTTTGAATGACATTTTTATAAGTGAATATTGCTTAAAACTAATTTTTTTTGTCAATAGGACAGTATTTAAAGTTACAGTTATCTTGCAATTAACAATTTAATAATGAACCAATTATTTGTTCTTCCTGTATTTTTTTTTTTTTTTTAAATTCATTAATCCCCATCTTAAAGCTGAAAACTATTAAAGCTATTATGATCATGTGATGCATCATCCAATAGGTTAGTCTTTTCTCTTCAAAATTGTTTGCCATTTTCTTTTATAATAAAAAATAAAAAAGTTCTGATAATTTAAAACAAATCCTTTTTTTTTAAATATTTTACCTTTTAAAAAATAGAAAAACTATTTACCAATTATTGCAGACAACAATAAGTTTATTGGATATTTATTTTTATATTTACAAAAATCTTTAATAAAAATGATTTTTTACTGAAATAATAAATATTTATATTACAATTTTAAAAAAAATAATAATAATTTATTCATAATTAGCAAAATATGCCTAGCATACTTTCAACCACTTGATCATAATAATTGTAATCATGGCATTGATGGTGAGAAGAAAATGGTGGTATTTATTAAGGAACAAGTCACAATAATGAATATAAAGCTTATCTCTAATACTGTTGTATGTATATTTTGTGCTACATTTTCTAAGATAAAGCTCACTAAATCCTTAAAATTACATTAAATATCTATACAAAACTTAGCAAGCGATATACCAGTACCCCATATTTGTCATAAATATATATACATATCATTATTTTCAACCACTACCGATTCAATGCAAAATGGTCTCTCCAAGTTGAATCCACTTTCTCGGAGTCCTAGCCCCTCTCTTCTTTATCACACCAGAAAACTTCCTTATTTCATCCACCTATTTCACATCTCTTTCTAGATTTTTTACAATCTCTTGGAATACAATTTAAAACTTCAACTGTCTATCTATTATCATCTTTCCTAGCAATATGCCAACCCAACTCCATTTCAATCTCTTAATTCTTTCAATGATTGTCAGTGATATCTATTAGTTCTCTCATCTATGTATTTCATTTTCAAATTCTTCTTGATACTCCAAACATACATTTCCCCCAATATATCGAATGGTCTGAAGTCTCTGAATTGCTCTTCTGTTAAATGTGAAAATCTTACATCCGTAAATAAGATCAGATAAAATAAATCTTTTAAAAACCTTCTTTTTCAAACACATAACCATGTTTCCTTTTAATATTATTTCAAGCAAAAGCACTCCATAAAATTTTAATTCTATATATTAATTTCATCCATTATATTTTCATTTGTATTAATAACCTGACAAAAATAGTTAGTTGTAGTTGTTAACTTCTAATTCATAATCATCAATCTTAATTATCTTCTAAGAAAACCCACTGAACATTACTTACGTCTTTTTAGCATTTATTTTTTTAGTCCTACTTTCTCACTTTTATCTGATAACTCTTGTAATATTTCCTAAAATGCTAAAGCATTATTTCCAAAATAATAACATCATCTGCAAAATCTAGACATTTAATTAATAGCATTTACTTTTATTCCCTTAGTGTCCCATATTAATCCACAAAATACTTTTTATAAAACTTCTGTAAAAAGTTTTGGAGATATGGAATCACTCTATTGTACACTCTTTTCAATGTTAATCTTCTTAGTATCATCACAATAATCTAATCACTGCTGCTGCATGTTGATAAATATTCTTCCAAATATGATATCCTGGTAATCCAATACTTTAATTACTATAGAAATGTTTATAGAATTAAATGCCTTTTCATAGTCTACAAATCCAAAACTTTACATAACCAAATAGTCATCACATCTTGTTATAACCGTCTAATCTCACCACTTTTATGCCACTTAGCGTTGTATACTTCACTAATCAATAGATGCCACATAGTAATACTTAATAAATCCTTATTCAGTGCAATCCTACGTCAATATCCCCAGACTAGTTTCTAGCTCATGGCTTTCATCAATGATAAGCTTTTTAAATTTCTTTGAGCAGAACCCAAACCAAAAAACTTTTTTTTTTTCAGTCTAAATCTATTTGCTATAGGCAAATTAATAAGTTTTCAGTTTGGACTGGTAACCTGATAGCATAACAAAATGACAAAAAATGGCTGCTAGAGAAAAGGTGCATTAGATCCGAAGGTCCACGTTCACTATTCAAAGAAAATTGAAATAGTACCTTACTGATGAAAAATAGAGATGTTTCGATAATACAAAACTTGTTAGAAATTTATTAAGTACTACTATTTGGCATAAATTAATTACTAAAGCTTACACTAAAGTGTTGAGAATAGAAGATTATGCTAATGAAATCCAAAACAAAATGGCAATTCATATTCATTGGTCTTTTCTATAGATTCTCTCAATACTTGAAGGTGATGCACTGGGCTAAAGTTATTTGTAATTCAGTTTGGTTGATTGATTAATATCCAAAATCTGCTGTAAATGAATTGTAATTACATTAGTAAAGATTTTGTACAGCTTTATAATTTCTACTATCTTCTTTATTATCTTTCTTAAATATCAAAATTACTGCTCCATTCTTCCTATTACCTGAACAGATCTTTTATCATTTAGATATTTGGTATATAGTTTTGCCAAAAATCTTTTTATTTCATCACTTGTTTTTTTTTTTTTTTTGAAATATTAATAATAATTCCATCATCTCCTGGGATTTTTTTCCTTTTTCATATATTTAATTGTACATTTCACATCATTTAAAATATTTGGCATTTCAGAAACATAGGAATTGTAAGGAATCTTTGTTTTCTTAATCTTTATTACTATATAAATCCTTGTAGAATCCACAAAATTCATGATTTTATTTCTCTTTGTAGTAAAAGCTCTATCTTTTCTTCTTATTGATGAAGCAACATTCTTTTCCACACCAAAATATCGCTTTACTTTTAAGATAATTTTCCTTACCAATTTACAATTATATTTTCTTATATCATTATTATTTTTTTGCATTACTTTACAAAATTTCTAAATATTTAATTTTTTTTAATGGATCATATATAAAAAATTTCGTATTTCTTTATTTTTTTGAACAGTCTTGATTCAACAAAAAATTTCCTGGTAAATTGCTGCTTTTATTTATATCAGTTTCTTTTCTCGCCGTTTTGAATAGAATCTATATATATATATAAAGTGTAACCAGTTAATGTTTGCCCTTTGAAAATATATATATATATTTATTATTATAAAATTTATTTAATAGATAAAAAAAAAAATTAAATTATCTAAAAAAAAAAAAAAAATGTAAATAAACAGGTTATTTGAAAATACTTGCTCGTAAATATATGGCCATACTCGTTATAAGTTTTTGTTTTTATCAGTGTATCAGTCACCTTTAGCTCACTCCTATCATAACCATTCATCAGCCCAGAAGTCAGATCAATCTTCCACACTAAAGATACATATGGAATGTACACTTTTCCAAGTAAGCTATATAGGATATTACAATTTAATTTCATATATATTGTAACGTTTTTCATATTACTAGGCCACTATATGCCTCAAATTTATATTTGAGCGTGAGTTGATCAAGCTGTATCAAAAGAAAAAAGAAAGTTGTATTTCTATTCTCAACACAGCTATTTTTCCTGATCAACTTCGGCCTAGAACTATTACCGAGTACAATTGTGAGCAGAACCAGTTTTTAATTTCTACTTGAGGGCGCCAGAGTCGTTAGACCCAGTGAGACTGCGTCAAACATATTGTAGCCCGTAAGGTAATAATTATACGATCTGAGTTAACATTCTCGTTAAGAAGAAGATATCCCCATTTTTTCTTAATTACGGAAATTAAATCTATCAAAAAAAAATAATTTGTATACCGATCTAAGTTAAATAACTAAAGGTAAAACTTAAATAGAATAGCATTAATTTTATACACGTACAATGAAAGTGAAGTTAATAATAAAGATTTATTCTAACTCGTCAAGCATTCAATATTTATGATTAAGACAAAATTATAATGTTGGAAAAGATTGTGCATATGAATTCAATAATTTGATTCAAATATTGGAGTAATAATTATTTAGTCTTATTTTCCGTAGTAACAGTTTGGTTCATTTCTCAGTTCGCAAATCTTCTGATCCAAGAAAAATTTATGGGATAACATTTTCATTCAATTCACTATTCATAAAGCTTTATGTAAAAAAATTTATGGCCATTTACTTACCGGTAAGTTGACATTAAGTAGGTCATCGATCTTCCCGACGTACAATTCAGTTAGTGGGTAGTCCGCAGTAGTTGTTTTTCTTTTAGTTTTATTTCCGAATCTCCGATCTAATTTAGGTAGCCAGATGACGATCTAGGTGACTTTTCCCGAGAGAAAGTGTCGGCAAACGATAGCGTTCTACTCACTCATGGCGAGCGATTTCAGTTCGTATCTAAGTGGACACATTTTATTAAAAAAATACGAGGCACTTCAAATTGCTCAGCACTATTGGAACAATAAGAGAAAAAAGACCCCTTTTCAAATCTGTCGGCTCCTTTTATACTCCTAGATTCTTTTTAGAAGCTCTGCGCACGTTCTTTTTTTTTTTTCTTTGTTCTACTTTATAAACTTCTACATTATTCTCCTTTTCTTATTGCAAAGTCTGTTTTTCCGTTAAGAATTTCTGCCATTTTTAATTACTATCAGAAAGTTGTTTCTGATAGCAATCTTTCACCTTTTGAAATTTCCTTTCACTATTTGAATCAATGATTCAATATGCACTTTCCAACATTGAATTTATTTTAGTTAACTTATTTCCAAAAAAAAAAAGAAAAATTAAACTTTCACTGTACGTTTTTTTTTCTTCCCTTTTTTAAAACATTATGTTACAAAAAATAAAGATCGTGTTCGCTCTCCTTTCTTTTTCTTTATAATACCTAATATTAAAAAGTAATTTGTACCGTATATATAAATAAATGGTACAATACCACCGGGGCAGGGGAATGAGAATAAAATATGGGTTTGAACTAATTTTATTATTAATAAGTCTTTATGGAGTACTTCTAAACCACGTCCTAGTCTTATATGGTTTCAGTGACCTAGCGTTATAGGTACCCCTTTCTCCTTCACCATTCTTTAAAGTGAAAGCATTTGGACCATCCTGTCGGCTGATTTGGTAAGGTCCCTCATACAAATTTTGGAACTTTTTAAAAATATGCTTCCCAGTTTGACTCACAGGGTTCGTTTTTACCCATACTGTATCCCCTGTTTTAAACTTATCAGTCAGGCCTCCTTTCCGCTGGGTTCGGAGCTTGGCACAGTGTTCCAATTTTTTTCTTGCTTCTTCATGATCTCTCCCTTTATCAATGTTTTCTGGACCAGCGGGTAACTTGGATTGGTACAATCTAGGTATTGCTTGTCCGAAGTGAAGTCTTACAGGTGCAAATCCGGTAGATTCATTATGAGACCAATTTATGAAATTTAACACCCTTGGGAGTTGTTTCACCCATCCTCTATGGTTGGATGCAGTATATACCCTGAAGAGGCGTCCTAACTCTCTCATCACCTGCTCACAAGGGTTTGATTGCGGATTTCGTATGGATGACAATATGTGTTTTACCTCCATCCTCTCTATCCACTGTTGCCAATCATAAGATGTGAACGGCGTACCGTGGTCCGACAAAATAGCTTTTGGTTTGCCTACCCTTTTAAAATATCGTACCTCAAGGGCTCATATGGCATTCTTGGTATTGGCTTGGGTCACCGGATATGCTGACACCCATTTTGAAAAAAGGTCATATACTACTAGTAGATATTTCATTTTCCCGAAAGCTGGCAATGGTCCATAGAAATCAATAGCCACCAGGTCATTGGGTTCTTTAGGGATGATAGAATTCAATGGACCTTGATACGACTTGTTTGCTGGCTTTGTCTTCTGACACATTTCACATGAGCTTACTATCCTGGTGACCTGTGCTCTCATATTTGGCCAGTGGAACCATGTCCTCAATAAGGCTTCCACTTTATTTACACCATAGTGCCCATAGAAATGATGTGTGTAGTCAATAAGTCCTTCCTGTAAACTTTCTGGTACGATCATTTTCCATTGATCCCTTCGAGGGTCGGTGATATACCATAGTATCCCTTCTTTCAGGCGGTATCTCTCATCAGTGTTAGCATCTGCTGTCTCTCCCGCTTCATCTTTGTCTTCTAGTTGATCAATAATTTTCTTGTAGGTCGGGCTTTGCCGTTGTACCTTTCCTAAGTGTCTCAATCCTTCTTCTACTACAGCGTCTGTTTCTAATTCTACACTTGCCAAACAGATATCTTCCATCTGCAAATGGTCCTGGGTATCAGAAACAATATTCCGGCTCAATGTGTCGGCTACCACTTACAATACTGGATGGAATAATTGAACTCCTGGAGAAAAAGGCTCCATCGGATTAGCCTACTATTTGTTAAATAACTGTGATTTAAGAACTCTGGGCTCTTATGATCTGTCCTAACAATCGTTTCCGATCCTATCAAGAATTGGCGGAACTTCTGAAATGCCCACCCCACAGCCAAGGCCTCTTTCTCTGTTACACAGTAATTAATCTCTGCACTTCTCAGTGGTCTGCTGACAAAATAAATTACACCCCAGGTACCATCCTCTTGAGCTTGCATAAGAGCAGCACCTAACCCATACCCACTACTATCTACCTGAACAATAAACGGTTTCCTTAAGTCAGGGTAAACCAACATCACTTGACTAAGGAATTTCTCTTTAATAACCCTAAAATTGGTCTCATGCTCTTCCGTCCATTTCCATGACGTTCCCTTACGTAATAATTGCAGCAGAGGCTCCATGTCTGAAGCAAAGTTTTTGTAAAATTTATTGTAGAAATTACACATCCCCAAAAACGATCTCACCTGTTTTGGTGTTCGAGGGGCTGGGAAATCTCGTATTGCCTGGATTTTGTCCGGGTGGGGTCTAATTCCATTGGCATTAATTAAGTGCCCTAAGAAATTCATTTCTTCCGCTGCTAAACAGCTTTTTTGCAAATTAATGCGAATATCCTTCATATTGCACTCTTGTAGAAACAACTTGAGGTGTTGTAAGTGTTCCTGGGCGTTATTGGATGCAATAATCACATCATCCATGTAAACAGTGATTAACTTTTTGATTTCCGGGCACAGCACACGATCGAGACATTTTAGCAAGCCTGCTCCACTATTCTTGAGACCAAAAGGCATTCTGTTAAATTGGTATGATATACCATTATATCGAAATGCTGTGTACTTCCGGTCAGCAGGGTGTAACCTGATCTGCCAATAGTTGGCAGTCAGATCTAACGTGGAAAATATCTTTTTTCCCCGGAATTTATTTACCAACTCATTAATTGGAGGTGGAACATTTTGATCTGGCCATGTAATCTTGTTCAATTGCCTGGCATCCAAACACAGTCGTATGGTTCCATCTTTTTTTTTTACAACCACCAATGGGTTATTATATGCTGACGAACCCTTAGTGATAATATCCCACTCCTCCATTTTAGCTAATTCTCTCTCTACCTCAGCTCTATAGTGGTGTGGCACTGGGTATGATCTTGCCTGGTATGGTGTACTGTCAGCGATCTTGATCCTGTGCTCATACCCTTTAATAACCCCGGGTTTATCTGAAAAATTCGATTTATATTCATTTAAGACTTCTTTTAGGTCCTCTTTCCATCCTTCCTTCACTCCCTTTATTACTTCATCAATCCGTGCCTCTATTGAAGGCTGTTCTATCTCAACCTCAATATTGCATGTTTTGCTGGTTCATTCTCATCCGCGACCCAAACTCCACTTCTTCCCCATCACAGATAATCTTTTCATCTTTATAATTGATCACATACCCAGTTTTGTGCATAAAATCTGACCCCAATATGGCTTCATGTACCAACCCTTTTAGAATTAATAGCGTGTGGGGCATAATTTTATCCCCTATCTTAATTTGCACCCAAACCTGTTTTGAGCCCAATTGTGCCTTTTTGTTATTTGCTAATGTTATTAGCGTGCTTTTAGAGTTGATATCTCTATGGGTTGGCTCCGCATGCGCTCATACGTTGTTTCTGACATTACCGATATCTGGCTGCCAGAATCCCACAATGTCTCTACTTTGACATCGTTTATTTGCAAAACAACCTTTGGGCATTCTTGAGATGTGTACTTAATCGATTCGCCATCCCACTCACAAATAAGATTATCTATCCTCTTTTCTTCTGTTGTTCTACTGATCACTTTATTTCTTTTCTTTTTCCTTTTTTTTTTTACTGGTTCTTTTATTTCTTCTTTTAATTCTCTGACCATCTCTGCCATTTCTTTTTCTATTTCTTCTTTGAATTCTGTCATGCATTCGTATAATAGTTTTTTTTTTATTAAGGGTTCCATGCCCTCTTTTAATTCTTCCGCGCCTTCTGCCATATTTTGTATATTTTTATTACTTCTCAATTTCATATATGGCCGTGTTGCTTATTTTTGCTACAGTAAACAAAATCTTAACGCTATCAATTGTTACATTATAAATACAATATTTTATTTTGCTTTGCTAATAAATTCGTTCACCGACACCCCTCTCTTTTATCACCCTATAATCTCCCGTCCCCTTCTACCTTTATCGTCACTTCTTACCTTTGATCGGTTTTATTTATTATTTAATAATTTATACGCTATTATTTTCTTTCAATATAGCCTTCTTTAAAATCCTACTCTAAAAAAAATTTTGTAATCGTACGCGATAACTTTTTAGATTTGCGCACTATTTGTGGTCATATTTATTTTCCAGCTACGGACATTAAATTCTCAATTTTATGCCGTTTTTAAATTTTCTCAGGTCGTGGTTTTTTTTTTCTTTTCGTTAGCCTCGAGTTGGGCAAGCCATTGTAACGTTTTTCGTATTACTAGGCCACTATACGCCTCAAATTTATATTTGAGCGTGAGTTGATCAAGCTGTATCAAAAGAAAGAAGAAAGTTGTATTTCTATTCTCAACACAGCTATTTTTCCTGATCAACTTCGGCCTAGAACTATTACCGAGTACAATCGTGAGCAGAACCAGTTTTTAATTTCTACTTGAGGGTGCCAGAGTCGTTAGACCCACTGAGACTGCGTCAAACATATTGTAGCCCGTAAGGTAATAATTATACGATCTGAGTTAACATTCTCGTTAAGAAGAAGATATCCCCATTTTTTCTTAATTACGGAAATTAAATCTATCAAAAAAAAATAATTTGTATACCGATCTAAGTTAAATAACTAAAGGTAAAACTTAAATAGAATAGCATTAATTTTATACATGTACAATGAAGGTGAAGTTATTAATAAAGATTTATTCTAACTCGTCAAGCATTCAATATTTATGATTAAGACAAAATTATAATGTTGGAAAAGATTGTGCATATGAATTCAATAATTTGATTCAAATATTGGAGTAATAATTATTTAGTCTTATTTTCCGTAGTAACAGTTTGGTTCATTTCTCAGTTCGCAAATCTTCTGATCCAAGAAAAATTTATGGGATAACATTTTCATTCAATTCACTATTCATAAAGCTTTATGTAAAAAAATTTATGGCCATTTACTTACCGGTAAGTTGACATTAAGTAGGTCATCGATCTTCCCGATGTACAATTCAGTTAGTGGGTAGTCCGCAGTAGTTGTTTTTCTTTTAGTTTTATTTCCGAATCTCCGATCTAATTTAGGTAGCCAGATGACGATCTAGGTGACTTTTTCCGAGAGAAAGTGTCGGCAAATGATAGCGTTCTACTCACTCATGGCGAGCGATTTCAGTTAGTATCTAAGTGGACACATTTTATTAAAATATACGAGGCACTTCAAATTGCTCAGCACTATTGGAACAATAAGAGAAAAAAGACCCCTTTTCAAATCTGTCGGCTCCTTTTATACTCCTAGATTCTTTTTAGAAGCTCTGCGCACGTTCTTTTTTTTTCTTTGTTCTACTTTATAAACTTCTACATTATTCTCCTTTTCTTATTGCAAAGTCTGTTTTTCCGTTAAGAATTTCTGCCATTTTTAATTACTATCAGAAAGTTGTTTCTGATAGCAATCTTTCACCTTTTGAAATTTCCTTTCACTATTTGAATCAATGATTCAATATGCACTTTCCAACATTGAATTTATTTTAGTTAACTTATTTCCAAAAAAAAAAGAAAAATTAAACTTTCACTGTACGTTTTTTTTTCTTCCCTTTTTTAAAACATTATGTTACAAAAAAATAAAGATCGTGTTCGCTCTCCTTTCTTTTTCTTTATAATACCTAATATTAAAAAGTAATTTGTACCGTATATATAAATAAATGGTACAATATATATATTACTTTTAGAGATACCCAAACAATTTCATATATAAATAGATTTTAAATTTTGGTTCAATTACACATTACCGAAACATATGATTTAAGACATAAAAAATACAAATGATCTCCAAGATGCACATTTCATGCTGAAACAGCACTCATCAGATGGTCCACATCACAATCTCTCACACATATCTTGATCAAGTTGAGTTAATTATCTCTAAAAATAACATGTATATGAAGTTAAATTAAAACATGCTATAGGGCTACTTGAAAAAATGTATGTCCATATGTATCTATAATATGGAGGTTGGTCGGATAGATGATTGTGATAGGATTAAGTTAGAAGTGAATGATGTACTGATAAAAACAAAAAAATTATAATGCATATTATAGTGTGCTGTATGTATACCCCTTTACAAGGTATTAAAAATGGATAGAAATGTGTCCCTACCTTGCTTCAAAGTGATTTAATGGGATACAGATGCACTGATAAAAATAACTTACATATATATGTATTAATAAACTGCAAACAGTTGTGTTTGTTCCTTAAAAATATATTAAAAAAATTTATGTTAAATTATTTAGTGAATAAAAATATTAAATTGCTAACTCAAACATGCAAAGATAATATATGTACATGTGAGTGAATATACATACACATATTGTTAGACTGCAGAAATGAGTTTGCTCATAATTGAAAGGAAACTCTTTGATTCCCCTTCGAGGCCTTAAAGAAACTGAGCTGGGCCAATTTCCTAATGGCCACTCTATATATTATTATTGTTGCTGCTATTATTACTATATAATAATTCAATTAGTAAACAAACATGAATGGGCTCCTCATTAATAAATCTCAACCATCATAACAAGTTCATTTGCTTTTTATCTCAGAGTTTAAGATGAAGAAACATCATAGTCCTTCTCAGTTGCCTGCTATTTTTCTTAACTGAAACATCAATTGACTTTTTTGAAGACAGGATGAATATGTAAATGAATAATGTTTTTTTCTTTAATAGATATTTATAATAATGATAGACAAAACTAAATTAAACCTCTTAGTCCCTAGAGACTGTAAAATCATAAGCCAAGACAGTGGTTGGTGGATGAATACAGACTGGTAAAAATCACAACTGTGGACCTAGGCTCCATTCGATGATGAATCTTTTAATTAAGTACTCATAAACTGCAGATCACTTCAAGGAAGGAAATAAGCATGAGTTGAAAAAAGTTATCTAATATCAATTAGAATATTGTTTAACTTTGTGAAGTTAGAAAATGAAGAGATAATTGATTTATAATGCGAACATATACTTTATTATAAAAACAATAAATATTGAAACATAAGTAGAATGAGATTCACTATAAATACAAAGTGGAAACACAATTTTGTAGTGATTAGAGGTATATCAGACAGAAAGGCAAATTAATTATTCAAATTAATAGATGATATCAAATACAGATAATTCAGGTTCATGCTCAATAAGTTCTCACTGTAATGAAGAAATAGAGGATTTTTATATAGATATAGAGAAGTCTTTTGAGGAGATCATACAATATTTTAAAATTGTCATGAGAGACTTTAATGTTAGAATCAGAAAATGATGAAAGTGCTTTAGATAAAGTTAGTTATAGGGATAGAAGTGAGAAAGGACACAGACTTATGAAGTTTGAAAAAAAAAAAAAAACTGTACATTATAAATTCTTTCTCTGACAAAAATGCTAATCAATAATAGGTATGGAAATATCCAAATGATGTAAAGACATACAGATCTGAATCCATATTTTGGTGTCTGTTTTTTTTTTTAATACCACTAAAACATCATATAATCACTATTTCTTTATGCTTACAAAAACTGCTAAACAAGCAGCAAAAATATTCACTACACAATAACTACTTTAAGCTCTAGCAATCAATAGATGTTAGAAGGTTGTGTATCATAATCTTATACATTGCCTTCCCATCCAAAATCCTCAGACTAGTTTCTAGCTTATAAATATCATCAGTGAAGATCATTGGATCTGGGAGCAATATACCTAGGTCTTTGGATTTAAGGCACCCCTCCAGCATCCATTTTTTATCTTATTGATTAACTATAAAGCTATCAGCCCAAACTGAAATCACATTTTCAATCCCAACTAATTTGCCTGTTTTAATAGCTTGTGAATACATAAAAAAAAAATAATAATGAATATGGTTCAGATTTGAATAAAATCAATAAAATAATTGATGCATTAAAGTGCAACAAAGATAGTTGATATAAAAAAAGAATTAATAATGACACAAAAAATATAATTGTGACTTGACAAGGAAAGCTATAAAAGAGAATAAAAGTTCCAAAGGTGTAAAACAAGATGTACAAAAAATTATTTTTGCAATAAAAAGAAATGATAGAACTATTATCAAAAAGAAAGAAGACATGTGGAAAATTTTTATACAGAATTACATAGTAATAAAGAACAATAAAGCAAAATATCCCTTATAGTTATTATATCTTCAGAATTGCTCAGAATTTAAAAGGAAATGAAACTTGCAATTAAATCTAGGAAAAAAACTCCAGGAAATAATAGCATTATAATCAATATCTTTAAAAAAAGAAGGTGAAGAAAATTGTTGAAAAGTTACATTTCAAATATCTAAATGATAAAGATGTATAAAACTGGAAAAATTCAGTAAATGTTAATATTTAAGAAAAGTGATAAAAAATTTTCTATACAAATTATCTACAGCAAACTTTGGATTTTAACCAACCAAAAGAACAGGCTGGATTTAAAAGTGGTTTTAGAACAATGGATCATATCCAAGTTTTGAGAGAAATTATAGAAAGAACTAATAAATGTAAGTTACCATTATGCTGTAAATTTGTAAATTATAAAAGGCATTTGATTCTATAAGCATTTTTATAGTGATTAAAGCATTGGTTCATCAAGATAAAGACCTGGGATATTATCATATTCTGAAGTATATTTATCAAAATGCAATAGCAATGACATGGTGATACTAAAAAGAATAACATTGAGAAGAGTGTAAGATAGAGTGATTCCATATCTCTAAAACTTTTACCGCAGTTTTACAAAAAAGTATTTTGTGAATTAAAATGGGAAGCTAAGAGAGTAAAAGTAAATAGAGATTATTCATGTCATTTAGATTTTGCAAGTGATATGATAATTTTTGCAAATAATCCTTCGGAGCTTCAAGAAATGTTACCCAATGAAAATAGGAAAGTGGCACTAAAGATAAATGCAAAAATACTAATACAATGTTCAATAGATTTTTTCAGAAGAAAATAAAGACTGATAATCATGAATTAGAAGTAAACAACCACAAATACTTTGGACAGATTAGTAATGCAGATGGAAACCTTAACAGATGAAATTAATAACAGAATGAACATAAGTGGAGTGCTTTTGATAAAAATAATATTATAAGAAAATGTATTTGAAAGATTTTTAATAGATGTGTTTTATCAGTACTTACTTATGGATTCGAGACTTGGCCACTTAGCAGAAGAGTAATTCGGAGACTTCAGATCATCCAGTGACGTATGAAAAGATGTATGTTAGCAGTATAAAAAGAGATTGAAAATGAAATACATGATGAGAGAACTAACAGATATCCCTGACAAGATAGCTGGAAATAATGCTAGAAAAGATAATAGATGGATAATTGAAGTTTTAAATTGGATCCCAAAATACTGTAATAGAAATAGGAAGATACTACATATGAGATGGATGGAAGAAATAAAAAAGTTTGCTGGTATGCTGTAAAAGAGAGCCTAGGATGAGAGAAAATTGATTAAACTTGGAGACCATCCTGCAGTGAATCTATACTGGTTGAAAATGCTGATGATATATATTGTGTATATTTACTTTTTAAAAACTATTTAAATTTATCAATATTATTTTTAATAAATATACAATAATTTGCCTTCAAGTATATTGTAGTAGTATACTGGGGTACCAGCACCTACGTTGAAGCACAATATTTTTCCCACTACAAAATAAATAACCATTTTCTTAATAGAAGATATAATCATTAAAAGCAGTTTCTGGATATATTTATTATATAAGAGTTATTACAGCAAGCTAAATAGATATTGTGTAAAACTTTGGTATTTAAACCTAATGTAAAAGTATGAGAACGAGATAAAGTTTAGCAAATTTTGTTAAATTTGTATAGTTAAAAGCTACAAAAAAATACTGCATAGTTGCTTTATCAAACTTTAAGATTTAAAACAATAAAATGCTTTTAAGCATAAATAGCAAATATTAGTAACTATGAAAACAATAATATAAAATGAAATGTATAAAATAGAAAAACATCTTTATATTTGTAAAACATATTACGTTTTATAAAAGTACTTTTTTTTTTTTATATTTTAAGTTCCTGTTCTGTGAATTTAACAATATATAAATAAATAAAAAATAATTCATTGTAACTAGCTTAGGATTATCTTCGTTTTTGGAATGAAATATTCTAATCCAGCCATATTCAACCTGCGGCAGACCAACAATTGACTGATGGTTAACAGATGCAGACAACACTTATTTTTCTCTTTCTGCAATGATAGAAAAATCAATTCTTCTTAATTAATGATTAACCACTTGCGATTGATTTTTTTTTTTATTGACGCATGAATAACATTAGCTGTCAATTTTTTAATTTTACAGATCTAAACAACCACACGAGGTGAAGGGAGGGACCTGTCTTTATTATTAATAACTAATCACTTGCGTTTCATAATATTAACTAATAATATTAACTATCAATATCCTGTCATAACTGCATCAAATCTGTTATTTTATACGAGAATTAATATACAACTGCAGAGTAGTATGTCTGAAATTGAATAATTTGAAATTGCAAAGTTACTAAATAGTTATATTTCTTCTATCGTTTCAAAAATTAATGTTAGCAGCATCGGTCTTCCAAATAAAAATCTACTTTTAGAAGTCATTTGATTTATTTAATTACTCTTCTCCAATCTAATATAAAGTCCCATTCATCACATCTGTTCATTTTCACCTCTATTGTTTCTAAAAAAATCATTCATTAAATTTCTTACCACCTGAGATTTTTCTAAATTACTATTTTAACTTTTTTTGATTCATATTATATTAGAATATTTAATGCTTTAATCAATCAATTTTAGTTTTAAAAGATATAAAAAATCTGAAGAAGTGCTCATTATTGCATTTTCTGAAAAGAATTTATACATACATTGATTATCATCAGTTATTTATAATTCAATGATGCCATTCTGAAGAAATTCTTAAGATTTCTTAATCACATGAACTGCTCCAAATTATTCTACAAATCATTAAATACATATTAAAATTCACGGTGACTTGGCCTTCAGATATTCCTTAGTTTTTGGAATTAATTTCAGACATAAATCATTCCTTTCTTGAAATAATAAATATTGAACTATAATATTCACATAAATGTTCTGGACATTTAGGCAGAAAAGGTGATCTATATATATAAATTTAGCTTTTATTCATGCTTAGCATGAATTCAATATATAACAAGTTAAATTTATATATATATGTTGACTACCATTTCTGTATAATTGTCCAGAAAATTATGTGAATATTAAAATTATCCAGAAAAGAGAAAAAAATCTTTGGTATTGAGTTAAATATTGAATTGTATATTTAAATAAGTATTTTTCTCTTTTATTTAGATACATATCCATTAGTTTGTTTTTTATTATTGATATTACAGATTATAATCACATATATATGCAAAGAGTAAACATTTTCTATGAATTGTATTGTAATGGTAACTACTCTTTTAACAAATGGTGATGAATCCAGTTAACCATAAAATAAAATAAAAATACAATATTCGGCAAATTAATTTTAAGATAACTAAAGGGCAATCATATACATGATGGACTACATCCAAATTATTTTTAATTGACAAGTCAGTACTAGTCACAAGCAACGATCAAATTGAATCCACATAAAAACAAGTTTCCACATAGATTCAATTATATTTCATGATTGTTACCCCCCTCCATCTAATAATTTATTACATTAACGAAATAAATAATCAGCTTGGTGTGAATGCGAAATGACAAACAGCTACATTATTAACAACAATAACTTTAATTAAAGAATAGAATTATATGATAATAATAATAGAATGTATTTACATATGTACAATTAAGAAAATTATATCGTGATCACATGCAAGAGGGCAAAAATCTTTGTAACTTACAATAACTCTTTGAGGATGGCTATAAAAAGTTCAGTTAATTTACTTTAACGACTTTGTGAGCTCACATATATATTTTGTATCTATAAATACGGAAGCATGGCCATTAATCATTAAATTTTCATGTCTGCTGGCAATATAATATTTTAGCTTCTTTTGGTTCATTTCATAGCAGTTTTATAGTTTCCATTACAATTTTCTTCTAAGCATTTAAAATAGATGGATTCACAGATTAATTTATAGAAGTACATTTCTATGGGATAATCTCTTTAGATGACTAGTTTTCCCTTTCTTAGAAAGTAAATGTCAAATATTTCTTCAGCTTTCAATGATGATAAATAGATTGGCAGAATCAATGTTAAATTTTAAAGCATTTCTTTGTCTATAGCTCTATACTCAGCTACAATCTTGGAAAGATGAAGGAATGCATCCTGGAAAGTTTTCTACTCCTAAAATACATGATATTAACTTCAAAATCCTTACAAAATTTTATTGACTTCTT
The DNA here is from genome assembly GCA_028023455.1 of Epiperipatus broadwayi. Taxonomy (NCBI): domain Eukaryota; kingdom Metazoa; phylum Onychophora; class Udeonychophora; order Euonychophora; family Peripatidae; genus Epiperipatus; species Epiperipatus broadwayi. The sequence continues at coordinate 664,416 of JAQFVV010012789.1, forward strand.
TACAGTAAAAAAAAAACCACAACAGCGAAGTGTATTACAATTCTTGCCACTGTTTCTTGAAAAGCAGACAATTTAGAAAGCTTCTGTTGGTCCTATAGCAATGTTTTTGTTTTAAAAAAATATATCTTTATTTTAAAAGAATAAAATAATAACACATTTTATCTTTACACTTAATATTTTAACATTTTTAAAACCATTTTAAAATTTATTCTATATCCACCTTTTAATATTTTGTTATACATAATAAAGAAAAATATTAAAAATATTAGCATAAAAGTAACGCCTATAAACTCAGATGTCAGAGTTACAATATATAGATCTTATAATAAAGATCTATTATATAAAGTATACCATTTTTAAGAATTTATTTTTATTTTTTATATTTAATCCAAAAAAAAAAAAACGTACTTACTTTTTTTTCTTGCCTATAGATTTAATGGCATTCAGGAATTTGCTATGTTGCTTAACATCAACATTCTAAAAAAATACATATAAATATAAAAAAATATAAATTAACTTTTAATTTTAGATATATGATTCTTTTTTACCTCATCTTCTGAATTAAAATCACTAGGAATATCCAAAACATCATCATCTTCATCCCTAAAAGTAAAATGCAGATTTTCACAAAAATGGTATATAAAATAAATAAATGTTCCAAATAGATTTATAATTTGTTTACAACAACAAAAAGAGAATAAAAGTTTTAAAAATTAAAAGATATATTGCAAAAAATATATTTAAAAATAGCAATAGCACTGGTATTTTAAGTTATAATAGTATATATAAAAGTTCACTATAACAATAAAACAAAAAGTCTAGTTTTGACAAAGATGTACTACAGTGAAAGTTCAGATAATTTTTTAAATATTAACGTCATAATAATTATTAATTTGTCCACATACTCTTAGGGAATATCATCTTAGATTTGACTATGGATTAAATATATTATACATATGCAAATGAATATAAGTATAACAATTTTTAAATAATTGACAGCAGGGCACCCCAAAAAGCAATAGTGAAGGAGAAAACTAACCAAATGATCAGTTTTAGCAAGATACTCATTTTATCAGCCAATATTGCATGATTTAGTACAAACCTACTGCCTGAAAAATCAATTATAAGCCAGTTAAAAAGCTAAAAACATTTTTAAATTTTATCCAATACAAATTCAAGGCCTTAGTCATGGATATGCCAAATGGATTAATCACTAAGCTATAAAGTCATTCAAATATATATATATTTAAAGTGAATAATCAACTGTAACTTCTACATAAACAATAAAAATCATTTCACATGTTAAGAATTATCAATCTTAGGTAGTATTGATATAAAAAAAATTCATTTTTAATAATGTGATAACAAATTAGATATAAATTTCATATTCTTTTTTTTCCATGTGTCAAAGCATTGGCTGGGAAGCGAACCCGCAAACCCGGGACAACTGCTTGTAAGGCAGCTGTGCTGACCACTCAACCACCAACGCTTGATAAGTTTCATATTCTTGTATCCTAAATAATAATGTAGTCAAACAATGAATGTCATTAATAATTATTTGCCTAAGATAATCCTGATCACTTCTCCCAAACTCTTCTGATTTTTGGTCCTATAACCTTTCTTCTATCCTCTAGAGAAATCTCTCATTCTGTGCAATTCCATCTAGCATATTTTTCACAACTTGTTTACTTTAAGTACATGTTAAATCAAATGTCACTTCAACTTCTTAATTTGTTCAACAAAAATATTTTATCACTGAATCTCTTTAACATTTCTAGACTTCTAAACTTTTCAAATTATTTTTTTCACTTCATTTTAAAACCATACTTCTAAATTCTCCAAATTTTTCTTCACCATTAAACTTTTTATATAACTAAAATCCAAATAAAACATCCAGTCTCTTTTCTAAATCTTACTAGAATGAGATAAAAAATAACTTCTTTAATTAAATGTGCTTAGTCATTTCAATTTTTATTCTAATTTCATATCTATTCCTATTAACCAATGTAATGATAATGTAAATGTATAAAGAGATCTGCATGTTGTCTCAAGCACAAGCCTTTAATTTAATGTAAATGACTTTAGCCCACTTAGAACTCATGTATTAATTATAAACAGTGATCTAATATTTCAATTACTTGAATTTAAACATGGGTTTTCTAATAGGAATTTTTCAAGACCATTAGGCTAATATTACACTCTACGCCAGTATTACTGATATCAATGCATAATATTGCAGTGATAACCATGTCAACACACGTTTGTCATGCTACAGTGAAATCATATCAAGTTTGCCTAAAAGGTAATAATTACAGTAAAATATTGAGTTGCTCGAATCATTTGACTTTGAGCACCTGAGTGGCAAGTCAAATGTAGCAGCTCTATTAAAATCAAACAATCAAATGGTTAATCACTTTAAAGGTTGTGTGACCAGGATTGAGAATGACTTTCAATGCACAGACTTTTAGTCTTTGGGAAAAACCAATGAATTATACTATACACTTTTTTTTAAATATGAAACATTGAAAAAAAAAATAGAATAAATAATCAGTCAATATGTTTTTTCTCTTGATAGCATTCTGGTGACTCATTGTTTAATCTATCTTTGAACAAAAACTTTTCATAAATAAATAATCTCTTGCAAATGATATTTGTTTTTCATTCAACTGATCAAACTGTGTTTAGTTTTCTCTGAGTTTTCTATTCTACCCTTGCATTAAACTACACAGAATAGCATTTGATTTGCAATTCAGCTAGTGATATCGATAAGTTTTTTAAGAACCTATAGAAATATTAGGAATCAAAATTTTTTAATAAAATCTTATAAAAATCTCAAATTAAAACATGATTTCAATTCATAGCATATTTTAGTTACATTCTAAGAAAAAGTCTCCACTAATTATCATCTTTAATTTGGTCATATGGTATAAGATAATCTAAGATTAAAAAATTAGTTTGCATATTAAAAATAGTTTAATGGTTTAACAGAAATAAATTACTTACATTCTTCTTTTGTCTATAGACTTAATGGCATTCAGAAACTTGGAGGGTTGCTTGCCAACTACCTGCATATTCAGTAAATATACATACACAGATATATTAAGTGTAAAATACAGTACCCGTTATAAAATATTATATATATAAATAAATAAATTTTAACGGTAAATACAATATTATAGTTTAAATTATTTTGTAGCGCTTTCGATTACGTGGTAATCCTCGTGAGCTTTAACTGAATTTCAAATTTTCAAACTTAATGTTACATATATTTCCATAAGCTGTGTATGGCCATATTCGCAACTTACCTATTAATAACATCATTTTTATATTTATCAATTAATATTGCCTCTTTAATTTTCCTCTTTTTACGATTTCTTTCTTCCATTAATATTTTTATTTCATTACTATTAAATGTAAATTTATAACTACAAGTTTTTTCATGGTCAAAAAATACTGAAGCTGTATTAAATTGACTATTTACGTTATTTTTAATTCGGTTATATAATAATTGATGGTCCTTCAATCTTTTTTCCACAGAACATCTCGATTCATCGATGTAAAACTTTTGACATCCACATAAAATCTGATAAATTATATTACTACTTTGCAATTTAGGAATTATACTCTTAGAATTATTAATCAATAGATTAATATTCAGAGGAACACAAAATGAAATATTATACTTTTCTTTAAATATATTCTTAATTAATTTAGATTGCATGTTATTTATAAACGGCATCGATATCCATTTTTTATTATCTAAAGTAACATTGCAAACACTCTTCTTATTATTAAATGAATTTACTGTACGCAATATTTGGTCTTTATCATAACCAACCTTTAAAAGTTCATTAGTAAAGAGTTCAATATTTAAAATTTTATCACTCTTATATTTACATAATTTATCATTGCGATGCAAAAATGATTTCAGACTTGCCATTTTATGTATCATTGGAACATGTGATTTAAAATGAATATATCCTCTTCTCCAATAGGTTTAAAAATTAATTTATAATTTAAATCAGTAGCATCTCTAAATATTTGTAAATCCAAAAATTTTATTTTTCCATTTTGTTCACTTTCAATAGTCCATTTTAAATTATTTAAATTATTCAGATTATATAAAAGAACATCAATAATGTTTTTAGGACCACAAACAAAAACATCATCAACATATCTAGTATAAATTTTAATATCTTCAAAATTATAAGAATTAAATATAATATCTTCATATTTTGATAATGTAAAATTACAAATTTGTGCTACATAGGTAATCCCATTGACCATCCTTTACCCATTTTATAAAACTTATCATTATATGTTGCAATAATATTATCACTTATAAATTTTAGTGATTCAATAATAAAATTTATTAAATGTTTATTTATAGACATATGAATTAATTCAATTTCAATTAAATTTATAGATATGTTGCAATAATATTATCACTTATAAATTTTAGTGATTCAATAATAAAATTTATTAAATGTTTATTTATAGACATATGAATTAATTCAATTTCAATTAAATTTATAGATTCAAGATGATCAATTGATCCATATAATTCCGTTACATCCAATGAAGTTAACCATTAAAATTTATTTATTTATATACAGATATATATATATATATAAATCAAATAAACAATCTTTAAGCAATTTTCTCAATTTTTTATTCAATATTACATTACCATATCTTCAGAAGTAACATCATCATCTTCAACCCTAAAAATAAAGATTTATTAGCAGCACAATTTTTACATTTATAGTTTAATCTTCTTAAATATAAATTTTATATGATAAATACAAAAAATAATAATGATAATAATAAAGACAAAATACTACACAATAAAGAAAAATTACTATAACACAAATTTAATTTTAAAAAAAGAAAGAAAAAAATACATCTTTAGAAAAATTATGTTGTGTCTTAGAGATAAAATAGGTTGGGGTGTGTAGATAGCTGGTTGCCTATGATGTTGAGCTATATTTGTTATAGTTCTCAGTCACCTGATTGTTCAATCAGTTTTTGGATGGAGAACTTTCAAACATACATTATTATTTGCAAGTGCTAATTGCCTTTCTATTTATACATCAAAGAAAGAACTAATGATATTGTGATCTTTATCTTCTTTTCTGAATATATTGTGTATACATATATATATATGAAATTAAAATCTTTCCTATTCTCTAATGATCTCTCATAAGAAGGATCAGCATCTTTTTTTCTTACTTTTATTTTCCTATATTTGTGTTTTTTTTTAATATCTTACTATTAAAATTTAGATTCTGAAAACTACTTCCAGCACTCGAGCTTCTTATGAACTCTCAAGCAATAAACCCATTTGGAAACTTATTTATTAATATTATCATTGGAAGTCCACGATATAAAATGATTATTCAAATTACATGGCGGAAAATAATCACTAATTACTCCTATACATTAAGTTGAAGATTTTAAATTTTTTTTGCAGAATTTCATTTATGTGAGTGTTTATCACTCAATACATTATAATATCTTTGGAATTACAATAATACTTTCATTATTTATAATCATTAGCAATGAATTAATAAACAAAGAGTGCTTTATCCCATTTAAGCTTATGATATAGCAGTTATAACTTCTGGTTAATTTAGAAGTCGTCTCTATTTTAACAAGTTAAAACTAAATGATTAAAACGGGTAATATTCTTGCATAAGCATTGTTTTTGTTTATTGTAATAGTTTTCATTAAATATATTTCCTATCAAAGATTTTGCACCGCCGTTCTTTTATTTTTAAAAATTACCGGTCTCTGATTTTGATTTGAGAAATGTTTGGTTAATGAATATTTATGCAGTGTAATGAATGACTAATACAAAATATTAATATACTTCCATCAAATTAGCCTGACTACTTTTTAATAATTGTAAATATATATCATCACGATTCCAATTCTAAACAGATTTTATTGTAACTATAGACTGTCGAGAATTTTTTCAAAAAATTAAAAAAAACTATTTCAAGTATTTTTTCTTTCATTTAACATATATTTCAGATCATTTCTTTCCAAAACGTAATTCAGATTCACAAATAATGATGAAGGATTAGTAAAAAAAAAAAAAGTAATGAAAATTATGGGATTATCTCCAATAGATATTATTTCTCAAGCTAATAATCGTCAAAAAAATAACAAAATAATGCTCTAATTAATTTTCGTTAGAAATTTTGTACAATTGTAACAACGGTACTATACTAAGCAATAAATAATAAAAAGCAATATAAATGTAAGATCGCAAATTAATATCTTTTATGGAAGTGATTTAATTTTAAATGTCATCAATTAATTGTAAATTTGTTTTGGTTTTTTGAAACCTTTAATTAAACTTACCCAAAAGCAGCCATGATTATGAAAACACGTGTTTTGTGTTTTTTGCGATCTCTAGTGGCGAATGTAGCAATTAATAAATTTTATTGAACAATTCAAAAGAAAAATCGATTACTATTATGATGATTATTACATTATTGAGCTACAAATTAAACTGATTTTGTGCACGACATAAAATAATTAAATTAATTGTTTCAAAATATTTTTATCTATGGGTGCTGCGAACTCATCTTAAACTTATTCTATAAATGGAGTTGTCTAACTGATCAATGAAATTACAATGAAAGTAAATACATTGCCATTGTCAAAAAGAGGTCAATAGGAAAGTGCTAGGTCAGTGAATCTGCAACATATCTATATAATTTATTTCAGTTTTCTCCACATGAATTTCTATTCTGTTATATTATTAGTAGAGCATTCAAATGCTGAATATAACTTCCTTTTTTGTTTTGAAATTATATGCTGCTAAGACATTGGTACAATGTAGTGCACATGGACTTAGATAATCAGGGAATGGTTTTATTTTTATTAGAATATGTAAAGATAATACTTAATGGATGACTATGTAAGTATTGATAATATTTTTTCTCTTCAAACGTGATTATCAGTGCTTCTTCAAGTTGATTGTAATTCTTTTAACATATTTACAATGATTTAACAATTCAAAACAAAACAACACTCTCCATATAGTAGTGCCATCTTGTGCTAACAAGAGCAATCAATGTTGTTGTTTTGTTTTGAATTGTTTAATAACAATTATTGTGCTAGTATGAGATAGTGATCATGTGATATTTACAATGAATAAGACACAAAAGCAAATGATCTTTTATTTTCATTAGTTTGGTAGTTCATTGCACCTATGCCATATTCAGAGGCCTTGGTATGCAACGCTGCTTCTTAATCACAATCCTAATGCCTTAGAAATTTATCAGAAGTTAGTAAAGTTTTAGTCTGTTTAAAATTATTCTCTTGAGTCTTTCCTCACTCCTATTTTTGATTCTTTTGTAGAATATCATACAATAATTATATTATGGGAGTTTTTCCCTTCAAAAAAATTCTAATAAAAATTTGCCGTCCTAGGAAACCTTGAAATTGTTTAAGATTCATAAGATTAAATGCTTTTTAAATTAATCTCATCATATCAGAAATAGGACATTTCTCAATTTCTGATATATTATGCTCAAATTTTATTTTTTTGGCTTCCCAGAAGCACTTTTCAGATTTTAGGCTTACCTCAAATTTATCTAAACAGTTACGTGCCTTTATTACACATTTTTTGATTGCTATATTAGAGTTCAGAACAACAAATACATTTTCATAACAGGTAATTACTCCATTCCTTGAATGAATACATCTACTTTAACATGGAACACATTTGATATTGTAGTAATCCTGAATGGAAAATTATCATCTTTAAAAAAAAACAATGTGTTGTCAGCATTAAACATTTATTGATTCTTTGACTACTGGAATCCAGTCTAGTAGTACCTTCATGAAAGTGAGTTGAAGAACATCATGATTACTCTTATGATCTTATCATCATAAATAACAATATCAGCTTTTATTTGTTATACCAATAAGATGACCATCATACAAATATCTTTTTAATTTGTTAAATGTAGAATTATCACATTAGAATCTCTGATACAAGTATTTAAGTTTACCTTTCTATATAAAAACTACATAAACATTTAAATTGATTCTCATTCTCAAATTGATAACCATCCAAGATAAAAGTTGTTGAAGTTTTTTTTTTCATCACTGACCTATAAAAAAATTTTCTGAACATTAATTATTAAACTTAAGTCTTAATAGGCACATTCCAAACACTAAATACATTCTACAATTTATCTTTTGATTTTGTCAATAGAGCATAAGCTTTGACATAATGACATCTATGAACCAAAAAGATTAAGTTCTTGTTTTTTCTCATAATCAATTCAAATTAAATACTCTATCATCAGACTTGTATGACATCCTGCCATTTATTCATACAGTCATGTATAAATTGTTCCAAAGATCATTGTCATAAAATGAACATTATTATCATCCTCATTTAACATCAGTTTTCATTTCAAACGTCTTATATTTTCACCTTTAAAAATAAACTTGCTTTCATTCTGTCATGTAATGTCTATACAATATGAATAAAGTTGTCTGGACAACCAGATATTTCCAATCACTATCTCAAACTTTAATTGCTCAAATATCTTGAGAAAATCAATAAAGACAATATGCATCACTTTTTGTGATGCTTCTCTTATGGTTGACTGGTAACAAAAATCATATCTATAGTGTTTATTGATTCTCTAAATCCAAAACAAGTCTACAGTAACTATTCATCTATGATATAGAAGCAACCAATTCCATACAATTTCTTAAATTTTATAAAGAATAAAAATTACACATTATTAATTATTGAAGTATTTTTTTATTTTCATGAATAACAGTAGAAGCATTTTTAACATTGTTGGTACAACTTCATTGGTCCATATGCCTAAAAAAATTTTTTTTAAAGTTTTGAAGTTAAATATTGCAACAATATTTACATTTCCCCCCAAAGATTTTATTAAGAATTACTTACAATAAAAAAAAAAGTGCTTTAACTATGTCAAACCAGATATTGGCTGATTTGGAATGACTCGGCATAAATTTTTGGATTATTCAAAAATGGTCAAATGCTCCAACAATCACAATCCATGATGTTAAAAAATACTATCTTCTGATTTAATGAAATTATGTTGTTTTTAAGCATCATATGTTTTTTCAATCTGTCAAAAAAAAAAATCTGAAGTGGCCCTGATCACCAGATGATCTTTTCAGTTTCATTTCACCAATCATTGCTAAACCTTCTTATCAGTCACTGAACTTGAACTATTAAATTATTTTACTGTTTATAAAGTTTCATATGTACTTTATTATTCATTCAAAGTGAGAATGCAGAAACAGTTAAAATTTTTATTTTTGATGAACCCAGGGTGAATTACTCATATCCACAATGTGTTTTTTAAGTGGAATTTCATGTTTTTGTAATAAGCTTGAAAATATAAATTGTCAATTTTAATGTTTAACAATTGCTTCTAAAAAATGAATATCAAATTTCTGTTTTTTGAAATCTTATAAAATTTTACTATTATTTTAACATTGGAGAATAATAAATTGTAATCCATCCAATAATTTATGCCTATAAAAGCTCATATAGCATTAACTTCTTTTATATTATGATTCCTAGCCATAATCTGTCAAAAAATTTCATTGAGTTTAAATTTATCCAAGTTTCTTTATAACAACTTTCTGGATAAACCAATTATCCATGATAATTAATCCAAATATTTTGCAAAAAATAATAAATCATTCAAGTTCCCAGAATCATTAGTATCATTTCAATAATTGCTGTTCATTGTAATATAAAATAAGCATCCATAGCTGTTACAGTAGCAAATAGTTAAGACACGGGTACTTAAATCTATTCATTTTCTAAAATTCCACATATACATAAAGAATCTTATGTTGTAATGTAGTGCATATGTCTGCCAATCTGCAACTTGGTTTTGTGGAATACTGCTGAATCACTCTCCACCTGGCTATTAGAATGGAAGTGGAAAGCCTACTGAGTATTATCTTTTCGTTCACTATGCTTCTACAAGGGGCTATAAGAGAAATCTTTGCCTCAAAGTGAGATACTCAACTTGTATATATATTGTGCCATTACAATTTAGTCATTAGCTAAATTTATAGTAATGTGCACGAGAGAAAATGAACAAAAATCATCATCATATTTTTATATAACAATAAATGAAGCTGTAGGGCATCCAAGTTCAAACCCTACAAGGTCCAGTTCTAAAAGCTTTAGATAGAAAGAGAGTGGGTCAACAATTATATGCTTTATTTATTTGTGTGATAGAAAGGTAATACACACATTTAAACTATTTAATATTTAGTTTTTCTTTAAAAAGCAAAGTTATAATGCATACATATAGGCAATGTATGTGTAAGCTATTTAATTGTTTTACATTTCAAATATTCAACATTTTAACTTTCTTTAAAACTAACCTATGCTTGATCAATTCTAATATCTTATTCTATACTTCTATTTTGCTTTTCTATAATTGTAATTGGGATTTAAAAGTTACAGATTTAATTAAATAATAGGGTTATAATTACTAAGCTAGCAATTATATTATTTAATGTTAGTTTATGAATGATTTGAAATAATGAAGTATGTGTGTACATTGCATACAAAAATTTACATTTATTAAATATTGAAAGAAAAGGAAGGGTTAAATCTGTCAAATTATTTTTTTGTACAATTTTATGTTAAAAGAGGAAATCTGTAGAATCAGATATCTATTTTTGTAGCAATTTTGTTTTTGTAAATGATTGTTTGTCACTTTGGGAGCTTAATCTGGGTGGGAACTCTAATTTTGAAATTGTCTTATCTTAAGATCTAAAGAAGTAAGCTCAAAAATTTGAAATGTTACCTAGGTGTAAGAAGAAAAAAAGGATTAAGTCTATTTTTTTTTTAAAACAAAAGTGTCTGGAAAAAGGATTAAACTTTTCAGTTGAAAAATAATTTAGTTGAAAATAAATTAGAGATCTAATTAAAATGAATTTGTCCAAAAATAGCAAGTGACGCTATCTCTGATTGGTTAAGTTAGCTAAAAAATTGGATATAAAAAGGTGTCTGGAAAAATCAGTTGAATTATTATTATTGTGATTATGATTCAGATTATTAGACTATTAAATTGAATGTTGAAAATATAAGAAATGACTGGCTAGAAAAATTATATGTATGTCCAATCTTGTCCTGACCATCTGGAAAGCTGCACATCATATAGGGAAAAAAAGATGTTTTGTCTAAAATAATATTCTACACCTTTCCACTGACCAGAGAAATAAGATGTTCTTAATAGAAGGAAGAAAGCATTCACCTGCATTCAATGAAAGATGAATTAATCTACCGATAAATATTAATCAAGTCCAATTAATTGTTCCAGCAACTGATTTTAAACTCAAGAAAATTTATAAACGTGAAAACAACTGCTGTATTTCATCCACTAAAAGAATCATGCTTGACAGGAAGAGAAGAAAAATTGATATAATGATTTCCAAATTATCCACTAAAGTAAATAACCTCAATAGGATCCTCATCATCAAATAATTATATACTTCAAGAAAGTGATTGTTCCAAAGAACACGGAAATTGTTGCTGCCAAGTATAGACAGTATACAAGACAAGTGAACCCTTGAATTGGTAATATGACTTTTATACCTATTTTCTTTATGCAATCAGAGTATTAATAAAAATTTAGTAATAAAGTGACATATTTTATTTAAAGAACTTTTAAAGACAATTCAGATCGATGGAAACCAAGAATGTCTTAATAATAATAGCTTTGAACTACATAAATGATTGTGAATGTATCAAAATTTATTTGTTTATTAATTTTACAGTTATGAAATATTAATGTATAAAACAATTTTTTTAATGGTATTATGATTTTAGTTTTAACTAATATATTATTATTATTTTGGGATAAAACACGCACATACATAGTAATATTTTATATGTGTATAATTGCGAGTGAATGTGAAATAATAAGTAGTATTGAAATATTAGATTATTTTGTTTCAGGTTAAGTATAGCATTTCAGAGGTAGAAGAGAGGGGGAGAAAATAATTTAAAACTTGTTTCTAAAACTTGCTCTTTCAATTCTACTAACATTTTTTTTTAACATTCTATTTACATGTTAGATTTATAAAGTATGTGTGTTAATGAGCGGATAATATTTTTTTTTTCTTGAAATACTTTTCTCATGGAGTGAAAATCATGGTCAATGTGACATCCAACTTAATACAATATACATTTGAAGGGAAAGGGGGAAGAACTTGAAATTAATCTGAGGATTGTTATATAATCAATTATTATTATTATTCTTATTCATATCAATTTTCATGTTTATCTAGAAATTTTTATGTATATGTTAGAAATGCAGTAATAAATATTAGTTTGTTTTATTAAACGAGGCGTATATATTTCATTAAGTGTAGTCTTTGTTAAGTGTGATCATTCATCGTCATCAGTGGTTGAATATCAGTTATTTAAGATATAAGTAAATATGCTAAAATTAAGCAATAATTATGAATTTCTTTATAAAAATTAGTTTTATGTTTAGGCTTAGTCCTAGAGTTGTAGTTGAAACCCTTGTCATTATCGTTATTATTATCATCATCATCATCGTCATCAACATTTTAATTAATGAGCTGTTTAACTGTTTAAAGGCCATAAATAAATATTGATTTTATAATATTTAGTGATTTCTTAGAATTATTATAACCACATTCCGTCATCTATTTCATGCAAGGATGAGTGAATTGCCATCCTAAATTAGTTATATATAATCTGAGCTAGTAAACTTATAAAAATATTGAAACACATTTGTTATGCTAAGATCTAAGAAATGATTTATGTCTAATATACTCCACTGTGGTTTAAAGATGTTTTACTTTTACCTAAATATTAGTGTGTATAGTGATATGGCTCAAAAAGCAAAATCTCCCATTTTTATTAGAAATAAAGTACCAAAAAGGGGATTCAAACCCGGTACATGTGAAAGATTATTAGATATAACCGTGTCTAGATTCAGATAATCTAGTGGCGCCCTGCTAGACCATATTCACTTAGCATTTGTTTAAACATGCACTTAACATCAAACCAAGAAATGAAAGTGGATAAGATCTACTGTCTGTATACCTGAGTTATATTTTATTGAATTACTAGTGTATTCACCTCACGTGATTTCATATACCTGAGTTATAATACTTGTTATTAATAATTTGCTTATAATTATTGATAGTGGGATATCTTGAGAAATCCAACATTATTTTAGATATTATGATCTTATATATTGTAGACTACTCAGATATGGTAATAGTTATTTGAACCATCTTTAATTTTGTTACAATATATTAAAAGTTTTGATATTTTCCATGAATTTTTTTAGCTAGAATTCAGCCATGATGTAACAAAGCAAACACTCAAATAGAAATTGGTAATGCAAATTTAAATAAAATCTTCCATCAATAGTATTTATTTGTCTGACTTCCTATAAATCAAAAGTGGATTCCTACATTATGTTCTAATTTAAATAAAAGAAATAGATTAAACAGTAGTATTTTATATGTGTGAAATTTTGATTAAAAAAAAAAAGGTAAATGAATAAGTTAGAAGAAAAAATAGATTTTTTTTTTAGTGTCATAGCATCGGCCGGGACGCGAACCTGCAACCCGGGCAACTGCCTGGCAGTCGCGCTGACCTCTTGACCACCAATGCAAGACTAGATTTTTTGTTTTCAAATTAAAATTTGCTTGTGTCGTCTCTGAGATTAAAGTTCAAAGTTCAAAGGCTAATTATTCAAACTTTGAACTAAAATGATAAAAAAAAAAAAAATTTGTTTTGTTAAATGTCAAATTTATAAAAATAATTTTAACATCGGAATGAATATTTTTGTTGTAATTAATAAAATTAGTTAAAAAATAATAATAGAATACAATTTATTATTTTAACCAATGATTGTTAAAATAAAATACGATTTAAAATTTTTATTGAAAGCTGACGGCGTTCTTGCCAGCGTTTCCAGTCTGGTCTTTTGCTTTACTATCGTCATTAGCAGCTTGTAAAAACTTATTACCAGCCAAGTTAACAAAGATAAATATTATAAAATGGGTATTGTGATTCATGGCAGCTAATTTGTGTATCTATCATTTTCCCGGGATCAATGTAGCCTGAATTATTTATCTTTAACCTGATAGGTAATCAAACTTCTACTGCTATTTCTGAGTTCTGCTAAACCTAAAGTAAAAATTTATGTTTGCAAAATGATTGTTAACTAAAGTCCTCTTGCAGAATATTTGTTTTGGAGAGGTGAGAAATATAATTTAAGGAAATATCTTAATAAATTAAAACTTGAAACAGCTAAAGGAATTTAAAAGAATTATTGTTTCTACATTTTCAAAGATGATGTACAGCGTCTTCAACACTGAAATAGATACCATAATGAAAAGCAAACAAAGGAAAAAATGTTAAGCTTAACATAAAAGGGAATTTAAACTGAAGACATTGATAAAACTTGTGTTTAAAAGGGTGATCACTTGAAGAACTATAATGTATAAATACTTGTTGTTTTATAATTTAATGTAATGATGTTTTAAATATTTTATATGTCTTATTGTATAATAAATATTTTTTTTGTATCTGACATTCTGTTTCTCATCTCATTAAGTTCTACCATTTAAATTTATAATAGCTAAGGAGATAAGAATTCATATTTTATTGAATTATATAATAATATCATCTACGTTCCACTTTAATAATATCATCTACGTTCCACTTTTACAATGCTTTTTATAACCCGATATTGACATTTTCGATTGCCTGGGATAATCGTCTTCCTAACTATAACAAACACAATATAAATACATTAATACAAATATACATGAACATATTAATATTATATAAATTTGGCAATGCAATAAGAAAAATAAAATGTATCTACTGAATTAATCACGTGTTTTTAATAATACTGATGGTGTGGTATATCTTATGGATTTCAGTTTTGGGATGGTGCTCTGGTCTTTGACCTAATATAAATTCATAATCCATGGAGAATATAATTTCCCTTCAGTCATGTAGGAGTGTCTGGAAAGGTGACATAAGCGGGATTATTTTTATTATCCATGGCTATATCTGACCATTAGTATGATTTATGATTGAGTTATATTTTACTGAAGGGGATTATTTTTATTATTCACGGATATATCTGACCATTAGTATGATTTATGATTGAGTTATATTTTTCTTCTATCTTGTTTCATTTCTGTTACTTGGATTTGAGTGTGAAATCTCAAAGATTATTTTAATTAGTAAGCACTAACTTTTCATATCTATATGATTATTATAATTTGCACTAAATTAACATTGATGATCACATTTGACAAATGGCAAGATCATTACAATATATATTGTAAAGGAAAATATTGTAAACCATGTAAAAACAATGTTAATGAAGCAACATTCTCATAAATAGCAATATTTCCTTGTTGGATAAGCCAAAATATAAAAGAAAACTAATAAGTAAAGATTGTGAAAATGTAAAATAAGTGCTGTTCACCGAATAGCGTGCATATTTGGATAATTGTGAATATAATAAAATATTATAACTGAGCAGGACTAGCTGGCCTGCAAGTACCTCATAGATTTGGGCAACTACATACAGCAAATAAAAATTGTGAACCAAGTGGTTTTTTTCCACTTATGCACTAAATATTTGGGCAATCTAAAATATTCTACAGAAATGTTGTACTTGGGCACTAAAATTATAACTAACAAACAAATATGTTAATCTACCAATAAGCTCTGTAGCAGTTTAAATTTATATCTAGTGAATTCATAAAATTTGTAAGGTGCCAATAAATTCATAGAGGTGTATATATTTTGTTTGACAAAGAAAATAAATTCAATAAATGATGACTTACTTAATGATAAAATATAGTATGGGATGTACAATGAATTATCTTTATTATAAAATAAATTGTGTAATGAAATAATTTTATGATATATGCAATAGGCAAATCAAAATAATTAGGTTACTAATAACAATATAAGTTTATTGAAATATGCATTAATTCATTGAGGTGGTAAAAATAAAGATCATAAATCTAATTTACTAATCACAATCTAATACTCTATATGTTTTTATAGTCCCGGCCTCTTACTAGATTGCAATTAATAGAAATGATCTATGATTAAAATTATTAAAGCATGCAGTCATAAAAGGGTTAAAGACAAACTCTTTCTCACAATATAAGAAAACAAAGTAATGTTTTTAATATTGTCACTTTTTTTTTAAAAGAAAATTCTATCTTATATTGTTTAAATATTACTGAATAACATGTAACACTATATTAATGAAAATTATTTTTAAAAAAAGGAATAAATGCTTTATCATTATGCTTTTTAACCATTTTTTTTTTTTTAAAAAATGAAACTTATATGACAGTGGTAATTTAAAAAAAGATTTTTATTACTGTCTGTTACATTTTTGCATATATATGACTTCAGATGCTATTCCATTATTCAACGTTTCCTTTGGTATCTTTTTGCTAGAAAAATCCAAACATAAGGATCCATAAACAATTTGAATCATTAGATATCCAATTATTCCTGTTGATATTACATTTCAAGGTAACTTTTGAGTTTTATAGCTTCATGGCAGTTAAGCATAGAATATGTAGTTGTAATCATTCCATTTAATCACAAAGATATTAAATGAAGGGGAAGCTTTTGTTCCCCCTTTCGAAGTTTTTTCTATTCACAATGCATCTTTCTTTACTATAAATCCAGAATCTATTTATAAGAGTAAGGTAATCACAAACTTTTAAGCAAAAAAATGTGTTCTTTTTGCTGAAATGGTTTCTGTGGCTATAATAACAAGTCTTTTACTTTTTTTTAATCACTGGCTTGTGAACATGTGATTTTCTTTTTTTAATCTTATTAAGGAATTGTTACCATTAGATAATAACTTAAAATATTTCATTTTTAAATTTAATAAATGATCCTTTTATTTCAATTTATTATTTTATTAAACATTATGATCTTTGTTTTCTTTATTTAGTTATTTATATACTACAAGAAAACCATAGATGGCAACATGTGTACATCACAATATACATATATACTTTTTAATATCTATCATCTTTTTTAGTCCATAATTCAGAAATATATATCTATTCATTCAGTTTTCCAAATTGCCATTTTTCCTCATCTATCATGGTTCCAACACAATATTTATCTGGATGAATTTTTTTTTTTATTCTGATACATTATTTCATTAAAAAGTAATAATAATCATGGCATATTTCTCTTTTAATTTTTACTCTTTTTTTAATTTTTAGAAAGGATTTTGCTACAAGTTTAAAAATAAATTTTTGTTTTGTTTGCCAACTTTATATTAATAGTTTTTTTCTTTTATAATTTTTTATTTTCAATTCTCTATTAAATGTTTTAACAATTTCACAAATAAATATCTCAGTGAAATTTATCATAAGCAAAAAAAATGACAATTTAATTTTTTTATATAATAAACTACTAATTTTTAATAACTGCATTTGTTAAAATTTCTTTTTTAAAAAATTTAATAACTGCATAATTAATATTAATTCCATTTTTTTAATGTTTAATTATTCTATTAGATATGTAAATCATGTATATACACCACATATATAGCATATGTATCTACAAAATATAGTATATGTTAAATTATTTTCATCTTATTTATTATGATGGAAATTAATGGATTACATCGTGTAAGTAACCAGAGATAACTTTACCTTTGATGTTGCTAAGAAACCATCAATTATTAATTTATAGTCCTAAGGCTAAACAAATTTGCTAGTTTAATTAGATAAAAAATGAGATCCTCTTTCACTTCTAACCCAAGTTATTATAAAAATTTAAATTCACACACCTATATTTTATAGGAATAAGGATTCAGCAAACACGATTTTCCTCAATATTTTGCAAACAATAATTCATCTTCCCAAGAAACTTAAATATGTTAAATTAAATATTTTCATGGATCTATTATAATGTAAATTATGGAAATGAAGGAATTATATCCATGTAACAACCAAGAGATAATTTTACCTCCATATATATAGCAAAAAAAAAAAAAAATACCATCATAATTTCTTGATATCTTCATTTATTCTAATATTCAATATATTTTGCTTCAAATCAATAAGACTTTGATCATTTTACTTCTTTTTTCTAATTATACAACTCTTTTCTCCATATAAATCCATACTTCAATCAAAACTTTTAAAAGTCACTTTAATTCTAAAAGTTCATAAAACAATTCTAAGTCCTTATAAAAGCCTGTTTACGTATTGCCTTTTTCATTTTAATTTCCATCATAATATTACTCAAATATTCTATCTTTTAAAAAATATATCCCACTAAATTAATAGCTTTCTATTCTTTGGTTAAATTTTTATTTATTTTGTGTTCCCCATCCAAAGTATCTTTATTATAAATTAAATTGAACATATCTTTTGTAATCTATTTTTCTTCTAACCACATATTTGGCTTTATCTAGTATTATTAGTTCCTGACAAGTTAAAAACTTCTAGTAATTACATCAATAGCATTTCACCCCCTAATTAAGCATTAATCTGGTACAGAATTTAACTTTTCCATCTTTTCTATTCACATTTACTAACCATCTCATTGCTAACTCTTTTCTTGTACTTTTATTCATCCTATATTCTCTTCGAGCTTACAGATTTTTTTTAAAAAAGATACTTTAAAAAAAGGGGGGAAATGTTTTAACATTTAATCTTTTCCATTCTAAATTCTCTCATTTTGAATTATCATGTCCATCTACCCTATCTCAATTCAAAAAAAAAAAACAAGTGTATTTTCCAACTGCTTTAACTCTTCACATTAATTCACAAAATACTTAAACTGAACAATATAATGTAAAGAGAGATTATCAAGTTTCAATGTAATGTGCTCACATTCATTTGGCAATGTGAAGGTATGGTGATAAAAATATAACAGATACCAAAATGAAAAAATAGTTATATTAAAGACAAGTATTTTGGGGGAAAAAAGAATAATGATAAATTCACATTAGTCATTCAGAATGATGTAAAAGGCAAAATGAACAGGGTTACCAGAGAAAGTAAAACAATGATTATAATAAGAAAAACATATCAAATGATCAACTGGGTATAAGTAAATATTTTTAGAATAAAAGCAATCTTCCCAACAATTCTTAGGGGATGTTGCTTTTCTATTAAATATCGTAATTAAAAACTAAAATCTGATTTTTTTTTTCACAATTGATTTTATAATCTTTATTTATCTTTTTCCAAATTTCTACGTGTATGCATTTTTTACATCTTTACAATCCATCAACTTGTTCTTTTTCCATATTTTAAGTGATAACACTTATTATAAATATACCATTTCATTAAATGATACCTATTATATCGTTGATCTATAACTTATTTATCTTTTTACTTATTCTTCTGACTTAGAATAGTCATAATAGAGGCTAGTGATGATTATAAAATAATTATCATCACATACATCCACCATTATTCAACTTTTTTAAGCTATCTATTACTTGTAACTAATCTATTACTTGTAACTAATTTCATATAACAATGTATTATGTAGATGTTGCATTCATTGACAATTATTGTCTTTTAATAAATGCACAAACAATTTTTTATTAGAGCAGAAATTATTACATCTCTTATCTTGGATATAGAATTAAATTTTTATTAAAAATCACACATAATCTCTTTATTATTAACATACACATAATACTTTTTCTTATTCATTCATGTATAGAATCTTATATATTTCTTACAACACAAATTATCATTTTCACCTTCAAATGAATAATTGCAGACATCGGACAAAATGTAAATGATTTTTAAAATATGTTTTAACTGATATTAGTCTTTCCAATTATGTCTGCTCGTCCTGTGTGTTGCTATCTTACATTTATCCAAAAGGGATTGAAACACTGAATAAGAAAAACATTATATATTAATAATAAAAAATGATATATTTGATCTTTAAGTAAAATTAAAATTTGTATATAAGTTTTAAAAAGTTGCAATAATTTCTGACGAGTTAATGGATGAATGAGAATCATTAATATATTCATTTAAATTTTTGACAATGATTGTCAACAAATGCCTGCAAAAAATGCAACACTTATGAAGAAAAATGTAGTATATTTCAGAATAACATAGAGCAATGATAAAAGACATTTGGGAGACTTTAGCTCCTTGAGAGAACTAATTTATGGGTGGTGCAATTCTTGGATTTGTCTGCAATTTCTTTCAATGTCTTTGTCTTCATACATATGAACTATAAAAATATTTATGATTTTAATCTTTATACATAAAATCTGCAAAGAGAACAGACATGAAAAGCATCATTATTTGGTGATCTCCTTTATATGTTACTACAAAAAAATACTATATCTTGGATTGAAGAAGAGAGTATTCATTTATTTAACACTCAAAAGGCGCATGCTCAATTAGCTTGAAAGGCTGATATTGGAATGAGATATGTAAATATAAAAATATTCATGATAATAACATTATTGTTATTAATGTATTTACATTCGAATATCAGCCTTTCAAGCTAATTGTGCAAACGCTTTGCGAGTGTTAATAATAAATGAATACTTTCTCACCAATACAAGATATAGTATTTATGCAGGAATAAAGGGAATCCTCTTATCCCTACAACTCAAATATTTATATATGAGCAAATCTGAAGTACTGGCAAAGAAAGTGTGATGATAGAACTCTATACGATGTCTGAATGAACGACGTCGATGAAATTGTCTAGAATTTACTAAACGTCATTCCATATATAAATATTTGAGTTGTAGGGATAAGAGGATTCCTTTTATTCCTGCATAAATACTATATCTTGTATTGGTGAGAAAGTATTCATTTATTATTAACACTCGCAAAGCGTTTGCACAATTAGCTTGAAAGGCTGATATTCGAATGTAAATACAATTGTATACAGACGCTATATAAAATAAATGCTTATTGTTATTAATGTAGTTAATGTTAATAATAAACCACAAAGTAAATTTAAAATAATTTTTATTTAAATAAATAAAATAATAAAAATATATATAACAGTAATTCCAGGCATTATTTACTTACTTCTTTTGCATAGGATTAAGCATATGAAAATATTTACATTAAATACATTTTCATATAAATTATATTAACTGTACATAAAATATAATACAAAAATTACATAAGTAATAAATGTAATACAATATATTGTATATTTAAGACATTTGTATTCCTAGTGTTATTTTGGAATTAGTATAGTAAAACAGAAAAGATTCAAAAATCTAAATAATTTAATAAAAAAATTGCATCTTTATTTTATGGATGAATTATTATTTTTGTACAGACAGTTCTCTATATCTGTAACCTGACTTTAAATAAACCTGAATTTACTTAAAGAGCAAAAAAAAAAAAAAAATGTGATCTATAAATCAATACAGTTTACAGTTCTTTTTGATGCTGTGTGAAAGTTTTTTAAAATAAAATACGATTATTTTCATTAATTAAAAAAATATGTTCACATTCTATATCACGGTTAAAGTTAAACATGGTCCCAAATAAAAAATCAATTTATATAAAATTCATCTTATACAAGAAATCATTGAATGCTTTACTTTTGCAAGTAGAGAACTGCCTATATTACAATATAACAAAATATATAAATAATCAATTATCAATATATTTTGCACAATATTTCTTTTAATATAATTGTAAAGATTTTTGTCACAATAATTATAAAAATATGAAATTGCAGAATTCTGACAAATGTAGGTTTTAAATTAAGGTATAAAATATCAACCCATAAGAACTGCAAAAGATAAATCAATTTGTAAACAATTATTACTACATAAGAATAACATATATTTCACAACTTGCTAAATGAACAAAATAAATTTGAATATTACAACCAAATCAGATATTATGAAGTCAAACCTAAACAACAACTGGATAAATGTATTTAACTATTTAGCTATTACAAATAAGGACACTGTTTTTTGCTTGAATATAGTATTCTGTTGTCTACTTATTTAAACCTGCCTTTAGGCATTATCATATATACTGCTTTATAATCAAAATTTTTTACACATAATACTTCAAATCACATTTTTTGATTGGTTTAAAAATTACACCTTTTAAATATAATTTTGAATATATCATAAAATTAATAATTAAACAAATCTGTTTTTTTTTTAATGACATTACTATATAGAGAAAAAAACCCAAATGGAATCATTTTAAATTTTTAATTTCCATGTATAGAAACAATAATATTCTGGTGAATTGGTGTACAGAAATGTTTACATGTAAAAATTATATAAATAGCAGACCTTTTTAACAACTTAGTAATTTATAGTTGTATTTTTATATTAGACCAGGCGTCCCCAATCCTATGCCCGCGGGCACTGCCCGCAGACCACTTTACGTGTGCCCGCCGCTATCCGAACACGATAAAAAATTATTTACCTGATACAAATAAATTTAATTTTTAAAATTTCTTATAAATTATTGTATTATATTGTAATTGTAGGGCATACTATACTTTTACAGCGTAAAAATATAAATGTTAATTATATGTTAAAATTTTATTTTTGAAATAAATATTTTTTTTGTACATTTATGTGTATTATTAACAATATTCAACTATAAATTTACATTGAAAAAATAAATGGTGCCCACCATCTGGTTGAAAAAATAAAATGGTGCCCGCCTCCTGGCTGGTATTATAGAATGTGCTCTTAAGTGCAAAAAGGTTGGGGACCCCTGTATTAGACTATTTCCATCATCCAATATATGTATTGAATGTCTTTAGATAAATTTAACTTTATTTAAATATTCCAAATACATTCAACTGTTAATAATAGCACATCAAACAGGTGCTATTACTAACAGTTGAATGTATTTGGAATATTCAAATAAAGTTAAATTTTTCTAAAGACATTCAATACATATATTAGATGATGAAAATAGTCCAATATAAAAATACAACTAGAACATCACCATCAAAATCCTTCAGGAAAACACTAGTAATTTATAATTTATTTATTTTTTAAATTCCTATTTTATTGTTTAATTTTATAATTTTGGGGGAAATATATATAATTATTATGAACAGAAGAAATTACACATTTAAGAAGAAAAAATAAAAACCTTTTAAATGAACTTAAGACACTTGATTTAAGAAATTACTTCGAAATTTGATACATTTTAATTTCATAATAATTTATTAGTTTCAAATAAAAATTATGTACAACGTTGGTAAATGATTTTAAATTCTTTTTTTTTTAAAAAAAAAAATCAGATATATTTTAGGCTGCAAATTCTCCAAATACTATTTATATTAAATTTAATTAACCCACTCATTATATCATTGACCAACTGCAAAGCAGACAACAATAGAACTATTTACCTATGGCCTGAATTATTTATTAAGGAAGACAGCACAGATAATATTTATGAGATTCAAATTGCATTTCAAGTCATATTCACAAAGCAGATGGCATTTGGAGAGTTTATCATCTTCTAAAATATTAAATAATAACATCTTTAAAAATCTAAATAATAATCTTAGATAATGTAAATAACAGAACTGGATTTACAATACTTTACTTAATGAGATATTATTTTATATAGCGCTATGTTTATTTATGTAATAGTAATACTAGTGATTAAGCCAATGCACATGCGCTTTAAAGAGATTATATAAATGAATACTCAATTTTTCCAGTGTCATTCGTTCAAACTTAACAAATGTAATTTAAAGTGATCGTGTAACATCCCACACTCTTATTTCCACACACTTAAGATTTTCCCATACATAAGCGTTTGGGTCCAGAAAGAATGGGTGGATTCATTCCATTCTTTCTAAAATACTATATCTTGTGTCTGGAAAAATTGAGTATTCATTTATATAATCTCTTTAAAGCGCATGTGCATTGGCTTAATCGCTAGTATTATTAATACTTTACTTAATAAAAATAAAATAATGAATTCATCAATTAAAATTTTGTTTTTTATATATTCAGTATATTAATAAAAACACAGCTTTGTGAAGAATGATAACTAATGAATTTCCCTCTGCTAGTTAGTTATATCAGAATAGTTCAATTTTATCTCCATTTTTCTTTGTCGAATGCATATATATAAAGAATTAATAAGCAATAATGAATTGTTATGGTTTTTAGAATCATTCAAAACAGATCACAAAGTTTTACAATTTTAAATCACAAATATTTGTTTAATATTATTGCGATTTTAATCCTTAAGATATATTACTAATTAATGACATATCTTTGTCAGATAATAATTAACTTAGCAATGACTTTCTTATATATTTCATACCAGAAATAAGAAATTTTTCTAAATACAATTATTTTAAAATTCCATAATGACAGAATTTAAATAAATCATTCATTGTTAAACTTGAATTTTTAAATTAAATTATTTTAGTTTAAAAGAATAGTTAGTTAACAATTAATTATTTCTAAATTAAATAAGCATTGTAATTATTTTTTTTAACTCGGATTAAAAAAATACAATAGCAGATAAATATTATAATATATTTAAAAAATGTGCGTAGGCCACAAACATAAATAGTTCATATAAAAAATGTTTTTAGGTTGTTTTTAATTTAATTTCTTTATACATTATATATATTTATAATAAATATAGCTAATGATATATATTATAGTAAATAATATATAGTCTAGAGAAATAAAAAAAAGACTAAGGCTAAATAATATTAAAGACTTCATAAATAGCAAGCAATTATTAAATTTAATATTTTTCAATTGTTTTCTTGGTATGATTCCATGTATAAAAGATATATGTGCATGCACATACAAAGAATAAAGGCATATGTTTATATTATAAATTACTTGAAGCTCTTCTACAATCTTCATTTACCCTCACAATTAGAGACCATAGGATTGAAAATGATTTCACTTGGCTTTTTTACACCTAAAATTTTTATAGAAGTAATGTCACAATAATAATAATAATACTTCGTTGAAGATGAATTTTAATAAAATATTGTACCCTTTTTTGCACTTTATTTTTACAATGCTTTTTATTGTTAGTAGTATAGTTCCTTATAATTTCAGGTGTTTATCAGTTTTCTTCAAAGTTATAATTGACAAATGTATTATATTAATAACATATATCCATATATGTACACACACACACACAAATGTTAATAGACAAAATAAAATAAAATTACATTAATTTTTGTATGTTCACAGAAACATAATATGTGTGTGCATGTGTAGATATGCAGACCATTGTTGCAATATATATATATGTGCAAGTCCAATTATAATTCCAAAGAGCATTGTTAAAGTTTTAAGAAATAACAACAGAAATAAATGACATTATAAAACAAAACAAAAATGCACATAAAAAGTATAATATTTTATTATATATAAAACAAAATGTTTCATTCTTTTTCTAGAATGTTTTTAATAATGGAAATATTTGAAAGTCACTTTAAACTATAGAAAAAAAAGTAGTATATATAGAAATATAGTAAATACATATATATATGTATTTATATTCTACTGAATTTATATCTAGCTTTAAGTACGTTTTCAAAAAATCATCAAATGGTTAACACACAATTAGTTTGAGCACTGGAAATAGAACAGAGTCATAATCCATGGATCTTCAGTTCTAGTCTACCATACTGTTTCATATACTTTATTATACCCTGAAGATGACTACTTGATGTTTCAATAACAAACATTGTAGCAAAGTATTTCAATTGAATTATCAATTAATGTATTCGTTTTCACACAAATTCTATAACATTTTGAAGTTTTTAGATATTGGTCTATCTTAATTTTTGTTTATAATATAAACTTTTGTATTTATTTAGAAAATGGAACAGTGGTTCCAATGTATTATGCAAATGTATATGTATATATAAAGATCTATATAAGAAAACTCTGTGTTCAAAAAAAAAAAAAAATTTCATAACTCAAAGGTAAACTTTAAAAAAAGGATATGATAAGCAATAAAATATTAGATTTTGTTATTTTATTTACAAAAGACAAAATATAAGCAAACATGGACTATGAGTAAAATATAAAATTATGTAATACAATATCATTAGAAAGTCAAAAATTTGTTAGAAAGAAATATAAGATTTTTCAAGATATAATAAAATATTCACTGAAACAAATCATGCTGGTATATTTACAGATATTTTATTTCTATCACATTTACCAAATTGTTGTTGTTAATATATAAACTTTACAATTTTTATCATATTGTAATATAATTTATTGAGGCTTTTTTATTTATTTATTTTTCAAATTGAGTTTTTTTTAACTTTGAAATTTTTATAAAGATTACAAATGAAAAATTACCATTTATTCTGTAAACTTATGTCTAACTATTACTATCAAAAATATATTGATCAGCTATTTTTATTGTAATTCCAAAATCTAATATTAATTGTAATACAGGAATTAATCAGATATGAATATATATATACACAGCAACTATAAAAAAAAAAAAAGTCCAAGAATTTAGACTCTGCCTTCTTAGCTTGCAGATTATCAGAAACATTTGTCAATAATGATATATATATATATACCATATAATCATGTTATATGTTTGTATATATATATTAAATATTATATATTTAAAGAATTATATATGAATATACATAATTAAATATGCACAAGTATATAAACATTAGCATATTATTGATATTCAAGTTTAAAGTTATTGTTAAAGTTTATAATGAACTTCTAAACACAGTATGCAAACATTATTTAGTTGTAAAATGCTCTGGCCTATTTACCAAATTAATTTTTAAAAAGAAATTACTCTTTAAAACATATATTTGTCTTATGAAATCATATAACCATGAATTACTTGGTAACTCATATCATTTTCTTTCTTTTTTTTATGTTAATGAAAAGTTTTTTTTTTTAATTACTATTAGTAAATTACAGATTTAAAATATAAAGTAATCAGATTTAAAAGTGTTTTTATTTATTTAAAAAATATTATATATCTTAAAATTAATTTAAAATGAATACAGAAGGCATTATTAGTTTAAATTTTGAGCTATTTTAAGTAAAATACTGCAGTAGCTATATTTTATTTAATATTTTGATTTCTAATTACTAATAATAAATATGTTCAATTATTAAAAAGATAACACTAAAGAAGAGTATTATTTTATTCATTTCAAATTAATTTTTAATTCTTACTACTAAAGTTGAATTAATAGAAAAGGATGACCATTAGACAGATTCCAATTATTAATTAAAAGAAATAAAAATATCCAGATACTAATCTATTTATTTAAAAACATCTATATAAACATTTTTTTGGAAAAATATCTTAACATTTAAATTTTTAAATTACGAAATTCAAATAGTTAGGCAAATGTTCATTTTACATGCAGCTTAAAGACACTACAGTATATAAATACAAAAACTGGAAAACTTTATTATTATTAACCTAAACATAATCATTAAATAATGCACATATTATTAAATGTTGATTAAAAACAGATGACAACTGTCAAAATTAAATAGAGAATTTATTTCAAAACAAAAATATTAAAGAACATATATTAACTTAGTTTTATAATATTGATTGTTAGTAAATAAGCAATTATTTTATCTAGTGCCGTGTTTACAATTATATTACATTCAAATATCAGCCTTTCAAGCTAATTGAGCACGCACCTTTTGAGAGTGTTAAATAAATGAATACTTTCCTCTTCAATCCAAGATATGGTATTTATGCAGGAATAAAAAGGATCCTCTTATTCCTACAACTCAAATTCTTTTATATGAGCAAATCTGAAGAACTGCTGAGGAGAGCGTGAGTAGAATTCTCACTTTAAATTACTATTTATGATGTTTTTTGACTGAATGACGTCGG